>VZTU01012902.1:5606-39718 GCA_013400835.1 Zapornia atra
CCGGGGAGGGAAAATGATGTTGCAGAAATGGGAGCAGAAGGGAGGAGTTGTGTCTCTGACCGGCGTCCTCTGGGTCGCCGTGTCGCAGCGCCGGCCCGGGGGAGCCCGCGGGTCTGGTCCCGCTTGCCCCCGATAGTATCGGTACCTCCGTTAGTCAGGGGAGGGAGGGCACCCGGGGTCTTTCCAGGTGCCGGGAATTGTTGGGAATCGCGGTTGGGAAAAGCCTTCAGAGGGCGGATGGGCCAGTGGTGCCTCTCTTAAGCCCGGACTGATCCAGCCCCGGTGCTCCTGCTGATGCTCGAGGTCCTCCTGAAGTGGCCGCAGGGGCAAGAGGACGGAGGCTGTGATTCCCGAAACCCGGGATCCAGGGAATGGCCGCGGCAAACCGAGGTCTGCCAGCATGACACCGCTGCTGGGAAGAGCTCCGACCAGACCCCGTATGAGCCGGGGTTCATCACGGCCATGGAGCAAGGCACCCTGGCCCGCGCTGGGGGAGGCAGCTGAGCAAAGCCCGTCCCTTGGGCCATCGTGGAGGTGATGGGGGCAGGGCAGCAGAGGATGCATGCCTGAAGGGCAAACAGCTAGGGATCGCTGCTCCCTGCCACTCGCCCTGTAGCCAGGCGTCTGCTCCAAGACCCGCGGCCCATCCATTCGTAGACCGGTCCCCAGACAGCTGGTGGGAATCCCAGTGTCCTCGTTTCTCCTCAATGAGAATAGAGCAGGGTCCTTGCCAAAGCGATGCCCACGGGCGTGCTGGTGGGCACACAGCTTGTGCTTCGTACCCATCCCTCCCCAGCTTGCCCGGCCTCGTGGGAGGTGTCAGGTCAGGGGTGTCTGGTTTGTAAGCGGGCACTGGCTGCCTTTGTGGCCGCAGGTGAGACAGACCACCTCTGCTAGGGAGACGGAGACAGAGCATGGCCGAGGGGATTAACTGATGTCTGGAAAATGCTACATTAATGCAACCTTCTGCAGCTTAATCTGCATATATCCAGGGCTGCTGGATGATTTTGCCTCCGACTTCCTTTCTTTTTGGCAAACACAAACTGCTCCTTTGTTTGCACCAACAATAAAGCACGCACTTGCCCGGGAAGGGTGGGCAGTGCCAGTGTGGGGGGTGCCCAGGCCTGGCTGGGTGAGGTTGGGCTGCGCTGAGAGGCAGCTCGCCCTCACCACGTTGCTCTGGATTTAGTCTCCTGCTGCCTGGAAGGAGGCAAAGATGCCCTCTAGGATGCTTTGGCTCCCCTCCCCCAGCCTGCCTGGCTTCTCCCAGTCCCCGCAGCCTTTGCCATCTCCATGGTGTCCTCTGAAGATGCGGCTGAGGTCTGTGGTGAGGGGCTGAGGTGGCAGATCCCTGCCCAAGGGAAGAAATGTGGGGTGGGATCAGAAAAACCTCAGAGGTTCAGCAGCTCAGAGCCCTCCTGTGTCTGTCTTTTCAAGGGAGGGCTGTTTCTGGTACAAAGCAAAGGAAAGGTGGGCTTTGCTGGGGGCTGGGCTGGTGGGAGGCAGGTGGGTAGAGCTGCTTTGTCAGAGGTGATGCTGGCAGATAAATGATGCTTCTACTGGCCTGGGTTCTTCCGCCTGTCAGGTTCTGTGTGTGGCTCTATTAATAATGCTGAATACTGATTAAAGTCGGGTTTGACTCCGCTCTGAGTTGGTGGGAAGTGCTGGGGTTAGAAACAGCGTAAGGAGCCTCGCCAGGTCACTTGCAGTGGAGGTCATCATGTGTGACAGTCGTAGCCAGGGAAGTCTCTGGTGAGACTGTGCCTATAACACTCTTCTGCTGTTTTTCATGGAGAAGATTCACATCCCTGGAAGACCCTTCTGTACCCCCCGCTGGTATTTATTATGCGGTGGGCTGGGCAAATGCTCCTGCAGTTGTGTAGGGCTCTGGGTGCCTGTGCAGCCGAAGAGGGTGATTGCTGTGTTCATCCAGCATGACTTGTGCCAGAGAGAGACGGTGAGATCCCTCCAGCTGTCACCAGTTGTTGCAGGGAGGCGCGAGGGTGTGGATGCTGCAGGCTGGGCCCCTGCTGCCCTTTGCCAGCCAGAAGCTGGCAGCTCCCTCCCTTCCCAAGGAGGTGTCAGGTTCAGGGGCTGCACCTCAGGAGCCATCTGAAAGCTGCTCCCCGTATCTTTCTGCTCCATTTTTCCGTAGGCAGCTCTCTGCCGTGACACAGGGCAGGAGCAGGGCTGTGCTGGGCTGAGCCACTGCAGTATGGTTACTGTGTCAGCAGCCCCGGTCCCAGATGGGGGCTGCTTGGTCGCTTTGTGTTTCCTTCCGAGCCTGACCTAGATGCTGCTCTGGCTTCAGCACGGCTAGAGCAGGCTGGCATGGCCGTGCTGCCTGGACCTGCTGGGCAGCCAGCAGCTCTGTGCTGGCGCTGCTTCCCCTGCACCTGCTGTGGGGCAGGGCTCTGGAGGGGTCACAGGGAAGGGAAGGCTGGCCACGCTGACGACTTTGGGCTGCGAGGATGCTCAGCCTCCCCGTGCCTAAACGGTGCAGTCTGTTTTGTGACCTCTGTGCTCTTCTGTGGGCCCAAGGGGTCCCTGGCATGACTGACAGCCTGGTGAGGGGGTGACGCCGCCCTGGGGAGGTGATGCTCCTGCTGCAGCATGAACCCTGCTCTGGTGAAGATGGATGGCAGAGGTTTGATCCATGCTGGCTGCGTCTGTCTCGGAGAAGCAGTGCACAATCAGGACCACTTGTGCCTTGCATTTTTGGTGTCCTGTGGGTCAGGGGTACCAGCACCTAACAATGTGCTGTTGGACAGGAGAAGAGGAACACAAGACCCTCTTTGCCTGTTCTCAGTGCAGTTGAATCTGCCCCAGCAGTATCCCCTTTTTTGACGTGAGAAAGAAGGCAGTGCCATTCCTCCATGAATTTCCCAACTGCCTGCTCTTGCTCTCTCTTTTTTTGTGTCACTCCTTCCAGGTCTTTCCTCCCTCAGCCTGCCTCTCGTCCTCTGGGGTGTTTGTAATATTCATTGACGTCTTTCCCCCAGCACATTAGCGGTCTGGCATCTCAGGCCTTCCAGATTGCCGTGTGCCTCTCTGGAGATGCCTGATGAATGCACGGAGCCTCTCCGGCAGGATGGGTAGGCGGTGTGTCATGGAGCTGACATCCGGAGCCTACTGTGATGGGAGAGGGGTGGCTTTGATCACCACTTCTCGGAGATGCTGAGCCTCAGGGATGTGGCAGCTGCCGGGGCTGCTTTCCACCCAGGAGGATGGGGAGGAGAAACCCAAGTGCATCTGCTTTCTTCAGGAAAAGGTTATTGCCTGTCTTCAGAAACCTGATCAAGAGAACTATGGATACATCAGGATGGGGAATGGCGTCTCCTGTCGTTGGTGTCCCGTTGGCAGTGGCTTGGCAACCTCTTCCTTAGAGGCAGCCCAAGTAGGCAAGATGTGGCAGCTGTGCTGGGGATGGTAAGTTAGGGGCCTCAGGAGGGCAAGGTTCTTGCAGAATTGACGGAAGTGAGGAGTTGCCTTGTTTAGCATCTAAGCAGATCTCCACTGCAAAAGCAGATTCCTCCCAGAGCCAACCTTGGCTGAATACCTTGCTCCTTCCTGTGGCGTGGTGGTGATGGGATGAAGGCAGCACCTTGTGTTTGTTTGGCGTTGCCCTACAAGGGTCATCATTGGAGCTTCCTGTCAACTCTGACATCTTCTGGAACAGGCATGGGTGAGATTGGCACCTGGATGCCAGCAGGGATTCTTCTTGAAACAGCAGGCTTGTTCACTGAACGGATGGGTACAAACACAGGATGGTGAGCGGAGGTGTTTGGGTCACCCTGGTAACTCGCCCTGGGCTCTGTGCTCCCGGGGGTCCTCTTTGGTCCTGCTCACCTGTTGCTTATGCCAGCCCCCAGCCACCACTGCCGAGAGCGTGTGTCTCCTATAGCCTCCATGCCTGCTGAGGACCACGCTGTTCTCTGCAGTGGGCTGCTGGAAGCAAAGCAGCACAGGGATGCTGAGCCACATCTGGGCTGCAGCCCACTCTGGACAGCTCAGGGCTTGGTGTGGGCATGCTGTGCTCAAAGAGGGGCGTGAAGTGGCAGCTCCTCTTAATAGGAGCTGAGAGACAAAAGCATGGCTTGGGACTGCTGGTGAAGTGTGGATGCCTTGAGCAGGAGCAGCACGCCTGGCGGCACACGCATGGCTTCATTTTGCATCCATTTGCTCTCCTCGGCGCTTCGGCAGGCTGCCGGCTTCCCGGGGGTGCTGNGGGAGGACAGGGGGAGGATGGCTGCTGCGCAGGGCGGGGGGGAGGCAGGGGCGACGTTCCTCTTGCTTGGCAGAGCTGTGGTAATGGCTGTGCTGTCGCAGGCCTGGAGCGCTGGCAGTGCGAGTGCGTTCAGCTAGAAAGGACAGCACGGAGCAGCAGCGGCAGACGTCCCCGGGGTTCCTGCTGGAAGAAGGCTGGTGGCTGACGAGGGGCCATGGCCGCTGCTGCCCCAAGCACGCCGCAGCTGTGGGCGTGGGGGCAAGGAGTGGAGCAGGAATGTGTTTTGCAGGTTGCTGTTTTCCCTGCTGGGTTGCATGTCTCAGAGCTGTGCCCATCGTTACCTTCATTAGCTCAAGCAGGCTGGCCCCCAGAAGGGATCTATCTCCCTGTGGAATCCCCCAGCAACAGGGGAGCCCAACACGACTGGGGCTTCTTGTAGTGTCCCACAAATGGCATGGACACAAACCTCTCTGCTGGGAGCACTGTCTTAATGGATTTAGGCAGTCGGGGAGGTGGGCTGCTGGCTCGAGGCTCCCTGCAGAACCTTCGAGGGGCCTGAGGGCTGGGAGATGCTGAGCTTGTAGCAGCTCCTTGTGATACCAGACTGCGGGGTAAGATCAGACCTTTGCTGGGCAGCAAGTGTCCTTGGACAGTCCCTCTCCCACTCTCCAAAGTGACCTGTGTGGGACCTCTGACCTGTTTGGCCAGGCTCTCCTGCCCCAAGGCATCTCCGGGCTCTGATGGGCAGCTGATACCACTCCAGTATCCCAAGCCAAACTGAGACTTTGGGGACAGCTTTTTGGGACAGGGAAGAGCCTCCATAACAAGTTTGAATTATTTTCAATTGAGCAGAGCTGATGTTGGAGAAAGCTCCTTCCCTGGCCAAAGGGCAGGGCTGACAGCCGGGCTGTTTACCAGCTCTCACATTACAGGTCTAATTGTGGAGGAGGCAGGCCTGGTGGCAGCCACCCGTCCGAATCAGAACGCACAAAGGCTCCCTGTTAGATGTCACCACCTGATTTCATGCCTTCTGCTTCTCCTTCCTGGTACTAACAAGTTCTCATCATCATCTCCAGTGCTTCCTGATGGGCCAGAGTGTGCTGGCTGGCGTGGTGGTGTCAAAGGTCCAACAGCAGCTGGCGCCTGCCTCTGGGATGAGGACGGTGCCTTCCCTTACTGGGGAGGAATGTGCTGGGCGCTTAGGTGCCCTTCAGCAGTGCTTGGTGCCCAGTAGCCTCCTGAACCGCTCTCGGCAGAGGGTGGTTCTCAGATGACTACGTGGTAGGCTTGGGAAAGAGCCCGGTTTTCTCCTGGGGATTTCATTGCTGCTTTGAGCTGGGCTACAATGGTTCCAGTGCTGATGTCCATCTTTGGAGGCCCTCTGGAAAGGTCTGTGTTGTGTAGAGCATTGGGAGGGCGGGGCAGTGTGCTGTTGACAGCCCTGGGGCACGTGATGCCTTGCCTTGCTACCTGACGTCCTGCATGCAGGCAGGAACAGCCGTGCTACAGCCAGGAGCTACTGTGGCCAGTCCCCTCCCTGGCAGCATGCTTGGGGAGGGGAGTGAGAAGGCAAGCAGCCACAGTTTACCAGAACATTCGTCTGACTTCCAGCAGCTTGCAGCGTGACTCTTCGGCATCAGCTCTGTTTCCACCCCCTGAATAACTTAGTGTAGTCGTTAGACTTTGTCATCTCACCCCTCACCCTCTCTCCCCGAGGTGCTGAGCAGCAGGGGCTCCCTGCGGGAGGGGTGGGGCTCTGGGGTGGTGTTGCTGGGCAATGGATGCCTCTCTGGAGAGCTCACTGGTGACAGTGGGTACCACTGCAGGGCGGCCGGAACATGAAGGGTGGGTGAGTTGGTGATGGTGGTGGTGGGAAAGCCATCTGTGGCTAGAAAGCTGACCCAGCCTGGGGAGAGGTCTCATAACCTCATTGCTCACCGTGCCTCTAATGCAGTGGTGGTGACATCTCCCCAGCATGAGCATCAAGGGGGAGCATCTGTGCAAATGCTCCCTCTTTGCCATCGTTACGATGCAGCACTTGGGTTTTTTGGCTTAGACAGCACCAGTTTCAGGGTGCCTGTGCAGGGGCTGTGTGCAGGATGCTCATACCTCAGCCTCATGCTGTGCTCTGCCCTCTACTCACTCCTCTCCATCCCGGTGATCCCACAAAAGTGCCGGGGTCTGCTTGCTGGGAGGTGATGACAGGATCAGGCCTCAGCCAGGCAGGAGGCTGAGCCCACAGCTTCTTCCCAGCATGCAGGCTGCGTACGCCAGCCCCCACTCTGCTGCCTGCCACCTTTCCCATCACCCATGGTACAGTGTAGGGCTCGTGTCGCTCTGGGGGCTCGCTTCCGTGTGCCTGGGCTGTGTGCGGTGCTCTGCTACCCCTCCACATCTCCCCACTGTGAAGAAGTAGCCCTGAGGCAAGCAGAGGTGAGTGGCTAGGGAGTGTGTGTGTTGGGAACCCAGTGCTGGAGGCCAGGTCTGTCCTCCACACCCACAGCGTGGTCTGTGTTTTACAAACCTCACATTGGATTACAGGCAGGGGCTCCTGGGGCAGGTGTATAGCTTGTGCCTATATATATATGTTTATATATATCCCCCCTCCCCCCTGGTTTTCTAAGTGTTAGCAGGAAGACTAATCAAAATAGAAGAAATCAATTAGTTAGGGAATGTGTGGGAGTGTAAATGGAGAGTCTGGGAGGAGGTGGGGAGGGGTCCCTGGCTGGGGGGCAGGCAGAGGGAACCACTGCCAGTCTCTGCACCTTGTTGGGGCACCCCATGAGCCGGGGAGGAGACGAGTGGGCAGTCTCCAACACTGGGAATCTCAAGTGAGATTTCTTTTGGAAAGAAAATTAGCAGCAAGCTCTGCTGAGAGCACGTAAGAGCCTGAGCCGGTAATGGAGGAGATGGTTGGGAGCTCCAGCTCTGCTGCAGGATGACTCAGTCATCAGCAAAGGAGCAGGGGTAGCAGCCAGCTTCCCACTCCAGGAGGGGTTGAGCTTTTAGCACATCTGCAACCACAGCTTGATAGTGAATTGTTGGCTTGATGGGAGGGGATGGCAGTGCTTGCTGCCCCTGAGATGACAGGGCAGAGCAAGGTTTTGGGTAGCTGCTGGTAACTCCTGGGCTCCCCTTGGCCGCTCTGTCAGTACAGATTTCTCTCTCCCCATGTCCTGCTTATCTAGGGTTAACCTTTTCTGTGTCAGGATACATCTTTTAGTGGGACAGATGCCTGTCCCTCTGCAGCCTGTGTTGGCTGGCTCTGTCTCCGACGATGTGCTTCATAACCTCTTTCTTTCTCACAAGGAGGTTATCCTCATTTCCCCTTGCCACCAAGTCTCAAACAGAGGCGTTTCCAATTCAGATGATGGCCTGGGCAATGCCATCTCTGTAAGGTTCCTGCCATTTTGTCCTGCTCTTTGGTCTTGTGCTGGGAAGCAGCGGGAGGCACAAACGCTTGCTCGGGAAGCTTGT
Source organism: Zapornia atra (assembly GCA_013400835.1). Classification (NCBI taxonomy): domain Eukaryota; kingdom Metazoa; phylum Chordata; class Aves; order Gruiformes; family Rallidae; genus Zapornia; species Zapornia atra. The sequence goes on from VZTU01012902.1 coordinate 13,312, forward strand.
TCCCGTGCCCCAGGCTGCCAGCTCGCCGTGCTTAAAAATAGGGTTTAAATCCTCTCCCGAGTACAAGAACCAGACAAGAATTTCATAGAGCTTTTTAGGGGGGAGGAGGAGGATATTTAAGACTCGGAGCCAGGATGGGGACACAAAAAAAATCCTCTGCACCTGCTGGAACCATCCTCCGATTTGACAGTGGGGTGCGACGGGTGCCTGGGAGCCTGACAAATGCCAGTGTTCTTCCTTGCTCTCGCTGTATGCAGTCAGTGACTGGCAGAAAACCTTACTGCTAGAAGATGGAGTTCAGGCAAAGGGTAGTTATTCATCCCCTCTGTGTGCGAGGGCATCGCTGGCTACCAGTTGCACCTACTTGGGATAAGTAACTAATTACTGTTGGGCTTAAGAACTGTGTAATACTCCTCTGCAGATCAAGCCTTGCAGCCTGTGTGAGGCTGTTCACAGGGCTCTGAGCTCTGCAAAGTGCTAACTAGATCCCCCAAAGCTGTCAGAGCAGGTAAGTGATGTTCCCCTTCTCCACACGGACAGAGTGAGCCAGTCCCAGACTGTTGCAGGAGGTGGTGGCAGAGCGAGCTTATATCTCGGCTCTCCTGGTGCAGCTGTAACTGGGCACCTGGGAAAGCTTCAGAGGGACTCCACAGAGGAATTAATCCCTGAGTTAGCGACTATGGGCTTCCAGGGCTCCGTACAGCCTGGCAAGTGGAAATATCTGCAGTGGCTCTTGCATTCCTTGAGCTCCTGGACAAGAGCTTGGGGCTGCACGTGCTTCCTGAGAGCCGGTGCATCCACAGCATCCTTCTGAGAGTGGGTGTAGGTGGAAGGCAGGAGTGCTGGTGTGCCATGTCCCTTACAGCCCCTTGCAGAGGGATCCGGCGCTCAGCCCAGTGACAGCACTGGGAAGCAGGTGGGTTCAGTGTGTGTGAAGGTGAGCATGGGAGGTGGCTATGGAAAAGAAATTTCCAGAGTGCTGCATGAGAGGCAGAGGGGAAGAATGCTTTGCATGTCCCTCCCCATTGCATGATCGCTCTTGCTTTGCTGAGAGTCCAAGGAGGGAGGTCAGCTAATGCAGGCTGACATGGGCACGGGGCCTGGCTCTCGCAGGCAACAGCTGGTGGGCTCTGTCCTGGTGGATGCTCCCAGTGAGCCTTCTCCCTGTTGGGACCAGCAGCAGCTGTGCTCCTTGGCTGCTTTAGGATGCTTCCCTCTCTCTTCCAGGCTCTTCATCAACTGTATTACGACCCAAACATCGAGAACAAGAACTTGGCTCAGAAATGGCTGATGCAGGCACAGGTCTCCCCCCAGGCATGGCACTTCAGCTGGCTGCTTCTCAACATGGACAAGGTGCCCGAGATCCAGTACTTCGGTGCCAGTGCTCTCCACATCAAAATTTCCCGTTACTGGAACGACATCCCAGCTGACCAGTACGAAAGCCTCAAGTCTCAGCTCTTCACCCACATCACCCGCTTTGCCAGCGGCTCCAAGATCGTGCTGACCCGGCTATGTGTGGCGCTGGCCTCCCTGGCCCTCAGCATGATGCCAGAGGCTTGGCCCTGCGCCGTGGCAGATATGGTGCGCATGTTCCAGGCGGAGGACTCCAACGTGGACGGGCGAGCGCGGTGCCTGGCGCTGCTGGAGCTGCTGACGGTGCTGCCCGAGGAGTTTCAGACCAGCCGCCTGCCGCAGTACCGCAAGGGCCAGGTACGCAGTGTCCTGGCGCAGGAGTGTGGCTCCGTCTTCCCTTTGCTGGAGCAGCTGCTGCAGCAGCAGGACTCCCCAGGTTTCATCAAGCAGAAGGTGTTGAAGTGCTTCTCCAGCTGGGTGCAGCTGGAGATTCCGCTGATGGACTGCGAGAACCTGATCCAGGCAGCTTTCACCTCTCTGCAGGACCCAGAGCTCTTCGACACAGCAGTGGAGGCTGTTGTCAATGCCATTTCCCAGCCCGATGCCCAGAGGTAAGGGAGGCCTCTCCCGTGCGCTGCAGGTTGGTGCTTTTGGGCATTGATGGGGGAACAGAGAAGGGGGGGAGGAAAACCCTCAGGCTTTTTTCCTAACTACCGTCAGTCCTGGAGGTGATGCCGGGGTTTGGGAGTGGGAGATTTTAAAAGGAGCCAAAGGCTTCTGGTTTTACATGGTTGGTCCTGGAAGTCATTGCATCACGGTTGACTTGTGGGGACTGCATAGTCTTCAGCAGCTGCAGCCCATCGCTACCCTCCTGCTCTCAGGCAGGGGAGGATGCTTCCTTCTGGCTCCTCATTCCAGACACTGCAGTGCCCGACCAGGGAGTGGTTACCTGGCTCCGGCTGGGGGGAGCACAGAAACCCTCCTCTGCATCGTGCTGATGGTCCACCCAAGAAGCTGATTTAATGTAGAGATAATAAAACCAGACCTGTGTGTCTTCTCCCTCCTCCTGGCTCTGAAAGCTCGTGCCAGCAGAGGACTTGCCCTTTCTTTGTGACCGTGGTTGCCCCTGGAGCAGCTGAACTGGTAGCCTGGGCTGGGGCAGGTCCTGCCAGGGCTGCACTGCAAGGCTCCAAGCTTATCTGTTGTCCAAGCTGCTGTCAGCTCTCAGATGCCCACAGAAAGGAAAGTACATCTCCTCTGGTTCCGTGGCCACATCCCCTCCTGGCTGCTTAGCAACCTTCCCCTGAAGAGGAGGGTTTCCTTGAAGGCTGAGCTGCTGCTGCTCTGCATCCCTATGTATCACGCAAGCTCCAGCAGCTGTGGATGCTGCTGCCACTGCAGTTGTGAGCCCAGGACTTTCCTTTGGCTTCAGAGTAGGGGCATCCAGCATGGCCCCAGCTTGAGGGGACCCCGACTCCTCAATGACAAAGGGGCTGTGTCTGAGGACTGCAAGTCCCGGTGTGCAAAGGGACCCATGAGGATTCTAATGCATTGCTGGGCGTGGGGAGGGCTTGCCTTGTTTGCTAGCGTTCAGAAGATGACCACAGGCAGCTTTTCCTTGTACTGGGCAAAGGCTGTGGGCCAATCCAAGCCCTTGTAGCAGGATTGGCACAGAAAATGAGAAGGTGAGGGAAGGTGACTTGCAGTTCCGAAAGGCTGAGCTCTGCATTCTTCCTTCCAGTTTCTCTTGAGTCTCAGAAGTCCCTTGGCTGTGAGTCCCCTCCCCTGGGCAGGAACCTGGCCCTGCAGCGCTGTCCTTCAGCTGCACTAAAACCCCAAGCTTTCTGTTGAGCTTTCAAAGATGATTTTGGCGAGAATTGTGGCTGATTCTGCCATGAGTTTCTGGCCATTTGGTCTTGCCATCCTGGCTGCTCCCTTACAGCATCACCGACACTTGCTCTCCATCCTTCTCCCTGGAAGCATCATCTGCCACAGCACAGCTCCCTCCTGTCCGACAGCGTGTGGGCAGTGGCCAGGACAGGACGGGCAGCTGGCCTGAAAGCCTTCCCAGTGTGTGTGAGCCTGGCACAGCCCCCACTCCCGGGCCGTGGGGACAGCGGTGCCATTGTCACAGGGCTGCCCTGCCAGTCGTCGTGTGGTGTCGGCTGATCCAGAGAGGAGCAGGACTGTGCTGGGTGCTGAGATGTGCAGTAGCATCGGGAGTGGTGTAGCTCAGAGCCACCACCTCCCAGCCCTTTGTTCCTTGTGTCCTCCATCCTGTATCCCTCCTCCCGCTTCCCATGGTGTCAGCTGTCCCGCCCCTCTGGCTTTGTTACTCAGCTGCTGCGGATCCAGCTCTTCCCCAAGCCCCCAGGGAGTCTCCTGACCTTTCTGTCTCTTTTCTCGAGAGTCTGGGAGATCCCTGCTGCTTTTCAGCTGCTCTTTTCCTCCACGGTCTCTCGCCTTTGTTTCCGCAGGGGCCTGGCTCCGTGCTGCCTTGGCTGGCTCTCGGAGCAGCCTCGGGTCTGGGCTGTGGACATGGTCCTCTCCGGAGTTTTGTAGGGCATCGCTCTGTGGGAGAGTCGGTCTCGGAGCTCCCCACTTTCCCCTGGGTTCCCCTGGGTGTTATGGACCCTGTATCGTTCCTCCTTGCCCCCTCCCAGCTGGCTTCACTGACAGTGGTGCTCAGGCGACCGTGTGCTTCTTCCATCAGCAGAAGGCTCAGTGGCTCATAAGCTTGGCTTCTACCACTGAGAGTTGGGTAGCCTGGGGGTTATCTTCCATGGGGAGCACCACCTTGCAAGGCATCCCTCACGCTGCAGCTCCTTACCGCAGGAGCAGCTGGCTGCTGCCTGTGTCCAGGTGAAGGGCAGGTGGGACCTCATGGGCAAGAAGGTGCCTCACTCTTGGGTAAGTCGCTTGTACCAGCAGCTTCCATTTCCCTGCTGCGAGCAGCAGCGGGTGGCTGCCCTGCCTCCAAGGTGTTACTAGAGATGATGCAGCAGAGATTTGTACGTGCAAAGTGTGTTTGATCTCCTTACCTCCCGGGGTGGGGGAGCCCTTTGCACCTGGAGGAGGGGGTGTCTCTGGCAGTGCTGGAGTCTGGATGCCACTCCTCTGTTAGTATACAGTGTTCCTGAGAAAAAAACCTTGGAGGCTTGGCCAGGACCGGAGATAATGTTGCGTGTCATTTGCAGAGGAGGCTCAGGCTGGATTTTCTGTCTTGTTTGAGGATTATCCACCAGCTAAGCGGGTCAGAGCGCTCGGCAGCACGTGCTGCAGGGGCAGAGCTGGCACACAGCGCTTGGCCATGCTCCCACGGCCTGGTGGGTAGTGTCGGGGGCAGAGGGACCTCCACGTGCTGTGTGCCCATGGTGGGAGTTACAGAGTGTGGACGTTGGACACTGAGCCACCTCTCTGAAAGCAGCGGGCTGTTGCTGCAGTGGTGGAGCTGGCAGGACCGCAGGTGTCCAGGTAGGATTGTTTGGTGTCCAGCCTACCCGTTCCAGGTCTTGGCACTGGTGCTGAGTCCCTGCAGAGGAATTGCACTGGAAGAGCTTTCCAAGAGCTTCATTAGAAACAGTTTTTTTAATGATGTTTTTTTCCATCAGGACATCACTCAGATTTTAGATTAGGAGGGATGAGATTGTCCTATGTGAGCTGCCTGTAATTCCCTTCTGCAGGGTGTCCCCTGGACCATGGTGTGGTTTGGGGAGTGTCATGGGAAGAGCAGAAGTGATGCTGAACCCACAGAGGGAGCAGTGGATGCTGCAGTTCATTGAGCTTTGAGAAGGGACCAGGCAAACTGACAGAAGAAAAATTGAATCAGGTGCTAAATACCAAAATAGCAAATCCTGCCCATGAGAGCTGAGCAAATCACTGCAGGAGAATACACAGGGAGCCATCATCGAATGGCTGCCACCTTCATACACTTCCACAGGCATTCCCAGTCTTCAGCTGCTGGAGACAGATTGCTGGGCTGGGATAGTGTTGGGCACTTGGGTGCCATGGGTGGAAAGCGGTGGCTGGCAGCAGGGCCAGCAGGCACTGGCTGGTTGCTTAGGGCTGGAAAGAAGCATCAATTAGATGGGGTGGCCTGGGGCTCCATGCTCCTGGGTGTGGAGGAGAGGAGGCCTGCTCTGGCTGACTTGGCTGTGGCTTTTGGTTAAAGCAACTAACCTAGAGAAGGAGTCTCCCTCCTTACGTCTGCACATGCAATGAGCAGAGTGAGGTGGTGCTCAGGATGTGGTCCACCCAACCTTTTCTAGAAATCTTTGCTGACATGGGATGAGTTGCAACATGGAAGCAAATCCAGGTAGTTCTGTTGGCTGTCACAGAGTCCAGAGGACTAGCTCAGGCTTAGGCATCCGCATTCTGTGAGTGTTGCACAGTAACCACCAGAAGCAAGATCCTTAAGTTATGACAGTATCTTTAAGGTGAAGTAGGTCCAGTGCTGCAGAAGGGAGATGGCTTTGCCCTACTCTGGAGCAGTGCAAGGTCTTTTGTGCCTTTTTGTCAGCTCTCTTGGGCTGACCCTGACAGCAGCATCAGTCCCCTGGGAGAAAAACTGGTGAGTTCCCAATTTCTCCAGTATCACAGTCCTCCCATACTGCTGTGGGCATCACTCACAGGGCACCAGAAACTTGAAAGTGGTTCACCTACAACTACCTGTCCCCTTTGCGGTGTGATTTCCTCTGGGGAGAGGGACAAAGGACAGGGGGAACAACCCCCAACAGCACACAGAGATGCTGAGGTGGAGACTCCTTCCCTTTGTTTTCTCCTGCTGACCCAGACCTAGAAGCAGCCACCACAATGTCTCTCTCTCTACACTGGTTGTTCTGCTGGCTTGGTTTACTCTTACACCTGCCACAGGGAGAGCTGTGGGCATGCTGGGCAGCCGTGTTGCTCCGGGGTGGATGTGCGTCTGTGCTGCTGTCAGCTCACATCTCTTCCCCGTGGTGGGCACAGGGGAGCTAGCATCACATGTGTGTCTTGCTCCAACCATCCTTGACCCCTGCACCTGCATGCAGCGGGGCAGGAAGGGTGGGGAGCGCATGGAATAGCTGCAGCTCTGCATAACATGCCTCGGTGGGCAGGGGAATGGCGGGCTGCTCATCAGCCTCCAGCACGGCCCCTCTCCAGGGGCCCTGGGCTGCGTTTCACCTTGGCTGCCTCCTTCTCGTTGCCTTGGTTACCATCACTTACAGGCAGCACGGAGGGAAGGCTGATGTGCATGATGTGATGTGGGAGAGCTGTGCCGCGCAAGGCTTGCAGCAGCCCAGGAGGGTGGGGAGCCCAGGGGATGTGCCATGTGGCCAGCATCCTCCTTGCACCAGAGACCCCAAGGGTGGCTGCCCGCTTCATCCCAGCCAGACAGCACAACCTAGATGTGCTGGCATGGGAGAGCTGCACGGCTTCCTGCTGGCAGTTCTGGCTGCCCTCCTGCAGAGCTGAGAAGCGCAGGCTGCAAACATGGTGAAAAGAGCCGGCAGGTCTGCCCTCGCCACCCTTCTCCCATTCCCCATCCCCACCAGCGCTGCAGCTTGGAGCTGGTCATGGCAGTGATGGTTTAGTGCTGGCCAGGAGGTGCTGGCAGCCCCACAGCAGGTTTGGGCAGGCAGAGATGTGCTCACACCGTGAGGCAGGGGGGGATTTGCGCAGAGCCGATGGCTGCTGGTTCCACCATTCTCTTCGCTTGTAGAGGCTCCACTGCAGGAGTGCTTGGGACTACAGCCTTCATCCCAATGCCACGGGCTGGGAGGAGAGCTTCTGCAAGTGGCAAAGGCTCCTGGGTACCTCCCATGGCAGAAAGCAGCGTTCCGGTAGGGAAAGCTGGGCAGGAGCCTTTGGAGAGCATCGGAAGGGATGGATGCCATGGCAGCCAATGCCAGTGAGATGATGCCCAGCGCTGACTTAGGCTGTGCTTACAGATATGTGAATACCCTCCTGAAGCTCATCCCCCCTGTGCTGGGGCTCCAAGAGCAGCTGCGCCAGGCGGTCCAGAGCGGGGACATGGAGACATCGCACGGGATCTGCCGCATCGCTGTGGCCTTGGGGGAGAACCACTCCCGGTGAGTGCTGGGGACGGTCCCCAGGAGAGGGAATCAGCTTGGAGCAACCCACTGTTCCCCACGTGCTGCTTCATCTGGAGCCTGTCCTGCACCCAGTGATACGTGTTGGGGCAGAGAAGCCAGGCTCAAAACAGTGGTGCCACCCTGACTGTGCTCTCTATTCCCCAGGGCCCTTCTGGACCAGGTGGAGCACTGGCAGAGCTTCCTGGCCCTGGTCAACATGATCATGTTCTGCACCGGCATCCCTGGGCACTACCCTGTCAACGAAACTACCAGCTCCCTGACACTCACCTTTTGGTACACGCTGCAGGTCAGTGGCCGTGGTGGGGCAGCCTGCTCAGATCCCGTGCTCCAGGCAGGGCCAGAGGCACTGATGCACAAGGACTGGGGCTGGCCAAGCTGCCTTTGGTCCCCAGGGATTTCTGGTGACCCCCCAGCTCCTCACCCTGCACTCACAGCCACTGCAGGGCATATACCTCAGAAATGCAGGCCCTGGAGCTTGCTTTATCCACCACCATCTTCCTGGAAAGTGTGAGCCAGCTTTTAAGGGCCTTGTTAACATAACTAATTAAAACTTCATGCTAATTTCTTTTTTCCAGCAGCAGCCCTGGTTGTTTAGCTCCTTGCTGCGTGGCTGCACTGGCTGCAGCAGGGAGGAGAGCACATGCCGGCTTGCCGTGGGCTAGGCCGTGCTGCCAGGCTGGCAGCCACGGTCTCTTGGAGGAGGAAAGAGAGGGCTGGGGGCTGCCCAGCATGGGGTCCCTCTCTCAGGGCCAGCATTCCCTGCGCCAACAGAGCAGCCATGCCACGTCATGCTCTATTTTTAGCCCCCATTCGTCCCCCCAGATCTACTCCTCCGCAATCTGATGCGGCATGGCTGAGCATGGGCAAGGAGGGGGGCAATTCTGTGGTTCTGTGATGTCGGTACCATACTGGCAGCTCCTCTGCTCTACAGGGCCCAGCTGAGGCTCCCATCTCCTCTTTGCTTCTCCGATGGGTCTGAGGATGCAGGTGCAGGCAGGACAGCACTGTGCTCTCCAGGCACCCATCCCAGCCTGCCTCATGGGGGTCCAAGGCATATGTGCTCCTGATGCAGGCATGCTTCAAGTCTAGGACACAGCAGGACAGTGCCACCCCGCTGTAACCATGCTGTCCTCAAATGCCCAAGGGTCCTCCCAGCTGCTGGGGCTTCTGTCATCTTGGCTCCAGTTAATGCTGCTGCTGCAGAAGGGCTCAGCATCACGTGGAGCTGGAAACGCAACCCCCAGTGCTGGTACCACTAGCCCTGGAAGATGCCCCTGAGCCCCCTGTACAGCAGGCATGCTGGCTCCATTTTCTTTCTTCTGCAACACCTGATGTATTCCTTCTCCTGCCACCAGGATGACATCCTCTCCTTTGAGCCAGACAAGCAGGCAGTGTACCAGCAGGTCTACAGGCCTGTCTACTTCCAGCTGGTGGATGTGCTGCTGCACAAAGCCCAGTTCCCTTCCGATGAGGAGTATGGATTCTGGTCTTCAGACGAGAAGGAGCAGTTCCGGATATACAGGTACACCTGGGGCATGCCTTTCCCTGGGTAGCAGGAGCAGAGCACTTTGCTCCCTGCCTTGATGTGACTTTAGCCTTGGGGGTAGGTTTGCTTGTCAGGCAGGTGAGGATGCAGGCAGCATCTTGCCTCCCAGGAGCCTGAGCCCTCTGGGGACACCTAAGAAGGAATATGAAGGCAATTCTTTCCACCAGAGCTGTTTTGGCTGTGGTGGTGATAGAGAAGTGAGCTGCTGTTTTGGGATGGCACTGGTTGCCCTGCCTGGGAAGCCCTGGGAGCACTCTGTGTTGGGCTGGGGCAGCATCCTTGTGCAAGCTCAAACGAGTTGGAGCATGGAGCACTCTGCAGGGGATGGGGACAATGCTTGGAAACCCTCTTTGTTCTCTGTAGGGTGGACATCTCTGACACGCTGATGTACGTGTACGAGATGCTGGGTGCTGAGCTCCTGAGCAGCCTCTATGACAAACTGGGACGTCTCCTGACCAACACGGAGCAGCCATCCACGTGGCAGGTGAGTAAGGGGACCCAGGGGCTAGGTCTTCTGCTTCCCTGTCCTTAGCGCTGCCCAGGGATCAGCTTTTGGCTGCTGCAGGGGAACTGAGCTAGTGCCCAGGGCTGGGGTGGGCATCAGGGGTCAGCACACAGCTCTGACTCTGCCTCTCCCACCCTGGCAGCACACGGAGGCCTTGCTCTACGGCTTCCAGTCCATCGCTGAGACCATCGACGTGAACTACTCGGACGTGGTGCCAGGACTGATCGGCCTCATTCCCCGAATCAGCATCAGCAACGTGCAGCTCGCTGACACCGTCATGTTCACTATCGGTGAGGCCTTGGCGCACGTGTGGGCTGGGGAAGGGGAAGCCCCTCTGGGACCACTCCTGCCCAGCAATAACAGCAGCCCAAAGCACAGCTAAGCATCCCAGGATGTGGGAGCGAGGAGCTGCGGTGTGGTCCTGTGGTCTGACCCCATCTGTGTGCACAGGGGCTCTGTCGGAGTGGCTGGCTGATCACCCCGTTATGATTAACAACGTGCTACCGCTGGTGCTCCAAGCCTTGGGCAACCCTGAGCTCTCCATCTCCAGCGTCTCCACCCTGAAGAAGATCTGCCGTGAGTGCAAGTATGACCTGCCACCTTACGCTGCCAACATCGTCGCCGTGTCACAGGTAGGAGCTGGATGCAGATGAACGCGTGGTGGTAACATGGGATGTGTTCTGTGCACGCCCCTTTCCTCTGCATGGGTCAGGGCAGGGGGTGCAAAGCTCAGGGCATCTGGCTTGGCATGGGGGACTTGTCTGTCCTGTTTCTAGGTCGGCAGACACAGGTGCTGGGCTCTCTGTCCTGCTGTGAGTGCAGAAATGGCAAGCCACAGCAGACGTGACTGCCAGGGGGTCTGCTGGGGTTGTGCTTGGGCATCCATCCTTTCCCCGGGGTTTCATTTGCCTTGGTCAGCCTGGAATCGTGCCAGTTCTGCACCCTCCAGGCAGCAGGTGCTGCTGCTGAGCATCTTGGGGAGCATCCTGGTGTTCAAGCCTCCCTGTGGAGACCATGCTGGTGCCTGCTGTGCTGGGGCAGATTGTCCCATGGTCTTTCTTGGCTTTCAAGATTTGGGACAGATGGGATCCAGAGTCCCAGGGCACTAGGAGGAGGGCTGGGCTTGAAGGAGCAGCCAGGGTACGTTTGGAGAAGAAAGGAGCCAGGGGAGGGGATGAGTCTCTGCTCTTAGAATCTGGGGGACACCATCGCTGTGGTAAGGAAGACCTGGATGACCTTGGCTCCTTGAGCTGTCCTGCTGCAGAGCCCATCCAAGCCAGGAGCTCCCCTTGCTATGTGGCTGAGGGGCCTGGCTAGGGCAGTAGCTTGCCAGGGGACAAGGATTTTGTTCCCTGACTGTGGCGGGTCATGGGGCATGCACGCTGCTTGTCTGTGCCCATGCTGGTTTTGGTTGTCTTGACCTTCTGTGCCAGTCCTGCCTTCTGGAAAGGAAGGGGCTTTCTGCAGCACTCACCCTCCTTTTTCTGTCTTCCCTTTGGCAGGAGGTGTTGATGAAGCAGATTCACAAGGTAAGAGGAGCTGGCTCACACCTCTGGCTGGTTCGGCTTGTCCCCCCTGTACCCCTTAGTTGTGCTCAACCTAAGGCACAAGGGGTGCCATCACAAGTTGAGGTGTCCCCAGAGGAGTGCTCAGTGCTGCAGGCAGCTCATGCAGGGCCAGTAGCACCTTGCTGGCTGCCTTTTGCTGTGCTGCTGGGCTCACCTAGGCCAGGGTCATGCCAAGGGAGTATGTCCCCAGAGAGAGGGAAGCCCTTATGGGGGGCTTAGCTCTAGCAGTTCCCAGTCCCTCCAAACCCAAGGATGCTGAGGTGGCAGGCATGCCTTCAGGAGGAAAAAGAAGGGAAAAAAATGTAGAGATAGAGCCCAGGCTGTGCCTGCAACCAGGACAAGGTGGGACACTTGTCCCCACAGGGACTGGGACAGGCTGTGCAAAGGATGGTGCTCTGAGGTAGGGTGAGTGGTGCCAGCACGGAGATCTCTGCGCACCACCTGGTTTTTCCTTGGCGGGTTAATGGGCAGGGAGCAGGTGCTGGTGGTCTGCCACACTGGTAGGGAGCTGCTCCCCTCTCCTGCAGTGAGACGTGCCTCGTGTGACCCAGATAGAGCCGTTCCAGAGCTGCAGCAGACCGGGGTCCTGGCTTGGCTGCCGGGGTCCCTGGCAGCTCTCTTAGCCAGCACGTGTAGGGCAGTAGGGCTGCAGGCTGGGCAGTGACCTGCTACATGGTGTCTCCTCTTTGTCCCAGACAAGCCAGTGCATGTGGCTGATGCAGGCTCTTGGTTTCCTGCTCTCTGCACTGCAAGTGGAGGAGATCCTGAAGAACCTGCACTCCCTGATCACACCCTACATCCAGCAGCTGGAAAAGCTGGCTGACGAAACGGTGAGTGCTCTCATGGTACCTCCATCCAGAGCCGGCTTCTGGATGCAGCCCTGGAGCTGCTGTGTTGTAGCAACGCTCTTGAATGTGTGCTTGAGAGAGCACAGTGCAGGGAAACCCTCACTGGCCCTTTGCCTCTGCAGTCCTGGTTCCTCAGGATCCCGAAGGCATGACTCTGGTTGAGCAGCGCTGTCCGTGTCAGGCTTTGACATTATTTTCCCTCACAGCCCAATCCCTCCAACAAGCTGGCCATCATCCACATCCTAGGCCTGCTCTCCAACCTCTTCACCACCCTAGACATCAGCCACCATGATGATGACCATGAAAGCACTGAGGTCAAGAAGATGCCAGCACAGCAAGGACCCAACCCAGTAAGTAGAGCGGTAGCTCAATCCTCTTTGCCAGACCCTCAGTCTTTACTGCTGGTGCTGAAAGCAGAAGGGGGTTCATGAGGAATGCAATGTGTACTGCAAAGAGGGTAGTGCTAGAGCATTCCAGCTTGAAATAACTCCTTCAGCTCATCCCGCTGCTTCTGAGGTGGGCAGCGGTGACCTGCTCGGGAGGACAGCCTGGGCGCTGCCTGCCAGCTTGGAGCTGTGCCAGGCTGCTTCAGCAGGAAAGAGAGCTGCCCAGCTGTGGAGGGGGAGGCAGCAGGGCCCAAAGGTTTGAGTTCTGGCCATGCTTACTCTTGAATCTCCCCTGCCTGGTGCCATGGGGGCCAATTCTCTTCACTTCTTCCTTACAGGTGGTGGTGGTTCTGCAGCAAGTCTTCCAGCTCATACAGAAGGTCCTCAGCAAGTGGCTGAATGATGCCCAGGTGGTGGAGGTAACCAGGATCCTCCTGTGTACTGCCTGCAGCTCTGCCTGTCCTTGCTGACCTGAACTGGGGACAGCAAAGGACAGACACTGGATGGCGCCCTTTCTGGGGTGTCCAGACCCTTCCTGGTTCCTGTCACCAGCATTGTCCAGCTGTTCTTGTCTGTCTTGTGCCCCCATCAGCTCTGCTCCTCTCCTGGTACAGAGGCCCTGCCATCAGCAGGGACACAGGAGATGGAGTCTACCAAACCTGTGCTGCTTAAAGGGAGAGCTGTGCCCTGAGCTGGACATGTGTCATCTGGGGTTTCTGCAGCTCGCTCATCCCAGTAATGCCCATGTGCAGTGTCCCAGCTTGGCCTTGGGGAGCATTCCTGCACCAGTGGGAAATGTCAGGGGCCATCCTGTGCTGCAGGCAACAGCACCAGAGCAGGTCTGAGCCCTCTTCCTGCCTGGTCCCTGTCCCATTGCCAGCTCTTCTCTCCCATCTGTCAAGCCCTGTCCTCCCTGGGAGAGGTCTCCTGATGCCTATTGCTCACACAGTCCTTCTCCCACAGTCTGTCTGTGCCATCTTTGAGAAGTCTGTGAAGACCCTCCTGGATGATTTTGCCCCCATGGTGCCTCAGCTGTGCGAGATGCTGGGGCAGATGTACAGCACGATCCCCCAAGCCTCTGCCATCGACCTCACCCGGCAGGTACGGAGCCGTGCTTGGGGCTGGGGCTGCTGCTTCCCTAGGGAGGCTGAGGGTGCGCAGGAACAGCAGCAGCTTCAGTCCTTCTCTCTCTTGCAGCTGGTTCACATCTTTGCTCATGAGCCTGCCCACTTCCCTCCCATCAAGGCCCTCTTCTTGCTCGTTACCTCAGTCACGCTGACCCTCTTCCAGCAAGGTACGTGGGATTGACTCTTCCTCGTGCTGGGGCTGTCAGGCTGTTGCATGCATGGAGTCTGGAGGCGTCTTACCAGGAATGGCTGTTTTCACTCCTAGCTAAGCTAATGGGGCCATCTCTGTTTCTTGGATTCATCCCAAACCCTGGAAGGTGGGTACCTTCCCTGCAGGGCAGCAGAAGCAGGAAATCCAGGCGAAACTCTGGACTGCTGTGACAACCCCGCTTCTGCAGCAGGGCTGGCGTTGTGTACTGCAGGGGTTGAGCTGGAGCTCCAGTCCTGTTTGCCATGGAGGTTGTGCTCCCCGGGAGATTCCGGGGCTCCTCCGAGGGCCAGTGCTGCTTGTAGTGACCAGGAATCAAGCCCTCACATGAGCAGGCGGATGTGTGTGTGAACATCTGGGAAACGGCCTTGTCAGAGTCACTGCTGGCCACCGAGTCACTGCTGTGATGCCGAGGATGCTGGCATCCTCCCACAGGGCAGGGGCCCCTCTTCGGCTTCCTGCCCCCCTACAAAAAGCAAATGGGGTTAGGACAGGCCCTTCCACACCTTGGCTCCCCTCAACCTCTTGGTGACTTAGCCCGTGACAGGGACAAATACACCTTGGAGCTGCTGGCTCTGGTCCTTCAGCACCTCCATATGCGGTCCCCCGAAGGGTCTTGCCTTTTGCTCACAGCTGGGGTGATGCCGTCCCCCGGTTCAAGGCTGAGAGGTGGGAGAGGCGTGAGGACCCCTTCATCATCATGCCACGGTCCGAGCAGGTCCCGCCGTGCCGAGGTGTCACTGGGGTCAGGGGCAAGCAAGCTGGGCTTACCCCAAGCTCAGGTCCCCGCTTCTGCCAGCAGCCTGTGGAGGTGTCTGTGCTGAAACCCTTTTGGCTGGGTGCCCAGCAAGGCGGCAATGCCTCCGGGCAGCAGCAGGCGTGTCTGCAGGAGGAAAGGGGAGGGTGCAGAGCCTGAGCTGTGCCAACATTTGGACACAAGCTTTGCTCAGGCGAGGGACTTGCTGTGTGCCCAGGACTGTGTGTTCCCACCCACCCTGCGGGTCCCCTTTGGTGGGCAGCCAGCTCTGAGCAGGGTGAGCCTCTTCCTCTGAGCCCACGGGCAGTGGGAGATGGGGGGGGGGGAAGGCCTGACCCCACAGGGGACAAGACACATCTGTGCACGGTCAGGAGCTAAGGTAGGGTGTGAGTGGTGCTGGCATGGAGATCTCTGGGCACTGAGCTGCTCTCTCCCAGCAGGATGCTGGAGGAGAGCCCTCCAGGAGGGTCCTGGACTCAGGGTCTCAGAGAGCATCTGGGAACGGGGCGGGAGGGTGACTGTGCCAGGGGCTCCTGAGCAGCTGGTGCTGGTGACAAGCATGTGCACGCCTGAGCCCGGCCGGGCCTGTCAAGCGTTTGCCAAGGTGTTGTCGTTCACTTGCAGTTATCTTCCAGGACCAAACGGTGCTCTGAAGACACCCGCTCAGTCCCCACAGTGCAAAAACTCTAATTCTCCTTGTGGAGATGGTGCCCAGCTAGCCCCTGCTCCTCCTCCTCTTCCTCCCCAAGGACATGAAGATCTCCTTGGCTCTGCAGCACCCAGGTGCTAGCTGGAGACCCTGGGGCTTCAGACCCTTTCCTTTGCAGTTTCTTTCTGTTCTTGGGTTCTCCAAGTTTCATGATTTTTTGTATGTTTTGTTTCTTTAACTTGCTTCAAGCTGCTCATGTTGCCCATCCCCTTCCCCACACACCCTCCTCCCTTACACTCCTGTTTTCACTTGTAAATTCTTTCTGTATCACATAACTATATGATGTTGAGTTGCTGTTTGTATGATTTTTCTCTTAAGTTACATCTTTATTATATTTTAGGGCCCAGGGATCATCCTGATATTGTTGATTCATTTATGCAACTCCTGGCACAGGTGTGTTTTAGTTTCTTATTCATTCACTTTCTGTTCTCTCTCTTTCTCTTTTTAATTCAATTTAAACCTATTTTTAGCTTTCTGTTGACAACGTTTTTTTCCTTTTAGTTGAATATCGAGTTTCTCCATCTGTTTCCGTGGAAGTTGAAAACAAAACATTCTCCTTTAGTTCTGGGTTCGCACCATCCCCAGGGCAGTGCCCACCTCCGCAGGGCAGTGCCCACCTCCGCAGGGCAGCCTCCAGCTTGCCACCCCCTCGCCTCACCAAAGCTGGCGTGGGGCGCCGGGGGCTGCTGCTGCGGTGGCCCTCGGGTGACAGACAAATCAGAGCATTAAGTGGATGTTTTCCGACCCATTTTCCTGCCCTGCAATGGGTCCTCCTGAGCACAGATGGGCTGAGCTGGCTGCCTTGCCCCAGGGCTGGTGGGAGGAAGCCCCTGCCCGCAGTAGCAGGCAGCTGCTGGGGTTTTGTTTGGAGCTATGTGTTTGTGGTGGGATCTGGGCCTGCTGGGGTGCCACGCTGCCCCCCGCCCCGGCAGCCTCTCGTGGCGGTGGCAGCTCCTGCACCTGCAGCTCGGGCAGTCCCGTGCTGCTGGCTCGGTGGTACATGAGGATGGTTTGCGTCGGCGTGGCGGGGGCTGTGGGCTGGCTTGTGGGGCTGGCACTGGTGTCACTGCTGGTGGTGGGACGGCAGGGCTGGTGCCACGCTGTGTGTATCCGCACCTGTTGGGAGCAGCAGGAGCCCAGCGTGCTTCTCAGCCCACCGTGGCCCTGGA
This sequence comes from Zapornia atra, assembly GCA_013400835.1. Lineage (NCBI taxonomy): Eukaryota > Metazoa > Chordata > Aves > Gruiformes > Rallidae > Zapornia > Zapornia atra. The sequence goes on from VZTU01012902.1 coordinate 29,583, forward strand.
GGGAGATGCCCTGATGTCCCCCATCAGAGACATGTGTAGGTTGGTGGTGGCAAGGAGGGGTTCAGCAGTTGCTTCGTTTCTGCAATGGTGAGACCTCTACCCGTGTGTGCTGGCCTGGTGGCTGTGCAGGGCCCAACCAGGCAGCTGCCAAAGCTGTGTCCATCCTGCCCTTGCTCCCAGCCCAGGAAGGGTGCCAGGCATACCCAGCATGCCCTGGCTGTCAGCCCCCTCTGACAGGTGCTCGACCCACATGTGGGTCTTGCAGGATAGAGTGGGCAAGGGGGCTACACCTCCACCCCTGCATAGGATCTGCTCCTCAAGAGTCTCACCTTAATACCCATTACATCTCACAAGACATACAGCAGCATTTTCTTCTCTGCTTTTCATCTCGACAGAGGTAACGTAATTGAGGTTATCAGAAAGTGTTTGCAGCTTTTGCCAGTGCCAGTTTTGGAAGCTGTGACCTTTTAACAAGGGTTTTGAATATGATGGTAGGATGGTAAATGTGGTCTGTGTGTGAGGCTCATGGAGATGCCCTCCCCAGCCACTCAGTGCTGGTGCTTGAGCACTGAGCCCTGCTTGGGGCACACCATTTGTGTAGATAAAGACCAGAGAGCACAGAGGAAGGCATCTGGGAAGATGACCACCTTGAACACATGGTCAGGAGGTTTGAAGGGAGCCTGAGGAGCTGCACCAGTTTATAAAAGGTAATGCCCCAGTTGTAGGTAACCCCCCTTTCCTGTTGTTCTTGAGTGGGACAAACTGTAGGAGAGCTTTCTAAGAGTGTGGGGAAGCACTGGAAGGTCACTCGGGGATCTGCTGTCACTTGGTGGACTTGAAAGTACTCAACAAGCCTGTTGCTCCTGGAGTGCAGGTAGAGGTGATTCTGCCAGGGGTAGGGCATTAGATGACACTGAGAGACTCTTCCATTTGTTGTTTCTGTGGAAAGTGCTGAGTTTCCCTCTGCCTTGGGGTGTGCTGCCTTCTCTCTGCATCTGGACATGGCACATTTGTGATCTCTTGGGGAGAAAAGTGCAACTGCACTTCCATGGGGTGTGTTGTGAGAGCAAACAGCCCCATCCCAGCTGCTGGGAAGCTGCTACATGCTGTCCTTGTGGGCAGGATCTGCAGGCAATGCTGGGGCAGTGTGCTGGCGGCTGGCCTGGTCTCCAGTGTGCCAATTTCCGGACAGCCTGTGCCCTTCAGAGACCTTGATACAGGAGCAGCTCAGAGGCTGCTCTGTCTTGGATCACTGAGAGACATCTGACATCATGCTGCCAGACCACCACCACCCACTCAAGACCTGATGTTTTCCTGGGTTTTTTATTCCAGCAACCCCATGGAGACCAAAGGATCCTAGCCCCATCCTCTCTCCTCACTGTAGGATTTGTTTCAAGGTTTCCTCCTCTTCCTTGGCTGATGGTGTGGCAGGGTGCTTTGAAACCCACCAACAAATGGCCTTACCAGCCCTGCTTGGCTTCCTGCTCTCAGGACTTCAAGAGCTGTCTCGTGGCAGAGGAGGGTCCAGCCTGTCCTCTTCCAGAGGACCATGCTCTGCAGTGATGGTGTTGAGTATCCAAGGATTTAAGTCAGAGGGAACTGCAGATCTCTTCAGATCTGATTTGCCTGTGGTGGAGGCTGTTTACATCCCAGTATGCTCCACCTTCACCCTTGGTGAAGTAATGCATCTTCCAGAGGACCACAGGTTTAGACCCAAGAATGTGTCAAGGTGGAGACTTTCTGCTGATGGGCTGCTCCTGTGGTTGATACCTTACTGGAAATACCATCTTCCCTGTTTCAGATTTGTCTGTTTTCTTCTTGAAAGTAGTGGCTTTGTCCTCTCCTGCCAGCAAATACTCTCCTACCTCCTGACAACTGCACATCAGCCCTGTGTCACCAGCTCACCAGGAGCCATCTCTCTCTGTGACAGGATTTCAGTTGACTTTACAGTACATTTGGGCTTGGTTGCAGCCCCTGGGGCTTTCCAGCTGGTGTGGCTGGTTGTTTTGCCACCATGTTACTTGGCCATCTGCTCTTGACAAAGGCTGGCCAGTCCCAAGAGCTTGCTGGCTTAAACAAAGTGTCTTAGAGATGCTAGAGAGCCTGGAGTTGTTACTGCTCGAAGTTAATATAAAAGTAACAAGTGCTGTGAGGAGTGGTGCCCACACCCTTTGCAGTGAGGTCTGTTCTCAGGCTGGGGCTTGCACCCCAGTCTGCACTGGCAAAACCGGTCAGGTTCTGGTGTTTGGGAGCTCCCTGGCCAGCTCATGTGCATGCTTCTGGTTGCAAGTAGGATTTTGGGGCTTTGCAGCCTGCCTCCCCACTGGGGCTGCAGGCACATCCACCCACCCCAGCAGGTCTCCACACCAGCATGGACCTCAGGAGCTGTGGTGACCTCCCCTGATCAGCAGTGCAGTGTCAGACCAGGCAAATACAGCCTTTCTGGGTAGAAGACGCAGGACTGACCTTCTGTGATGGCCCAGCCACCGCCATCTCGCCCCTCCCTTGTTTCTTGGGCTGGCCCAGGCTGCACGCAGCAGTCCTTGCATTCTCCACCGTGCCTGCCCCAGCTGGAGTCATAGAGCTCCATGGAACACATGGGCTCAGCATCCTCTTGGCAGGGGCTGCCTGCTCCTCCCTGGTCCCAGTGCCTAGCCAAGCTAATGTGCCCTTTCCAAAGCTGGAGGCTCTGCTCTGCCAGGCACGTGTTCTGGGAAGAGGTGGTGGTGCCAGGCAAACCTTGATCTGTGTGCTCTGGAGAGCTGCAGGAACTGACCATGCAGTCCCCCACCGTCCCCTCTCTGATGGAGGGGTAGGGTTTGGTGTCCCCCTGTGCCTGCCTGCCTTTGAAGGACCAAATATAGAAGAGGAGCCTGCTCTGAAGAGCTGTCTGGGGTTCTCCTAGCTACCATGGAAAACGTTTTCTGTGCCAGCCTGCAGGACAGCCTTTGCCAGAGAGCCAGTGCCTACTTCTGCAGTGGTTGCTGCAGTGGAGGATGAGGGGGAAACATCTGAAAGCACTTAAAGGTCTGTCCCCATCCTAGAGCACGTGAGGAGAGCTGTTCTGGCAGGAGACAGGGAGGACAGGCTGGCAGTAAGAGGCCGCAGAGCTAGACAGGGTTCGTAGTGCTGGGAAAGAGCAGCTGGACCTACCCAGTGGTGCTTGCTAATGGCAGAAGCTCCCCAGGGCCCCATCTCAGGGGGGTAAAAAGCAGCTCTGTCTGCACGCGTGCCCAGATGGAGCCTGCACGATGAATTCCCTTGGTGGAGGTGTCCTATGGGAAGGAGCCCTCTCAGTATTGGCACACCTTGCCCTGTGGCTCTGATGAAGAGCAGATGCTGCTGTGAGACTGTGAGAGAGCTTGGGGGGCTTTGCCTGCCTCAGGTCTGGTTTGGCTGGGAGAAGCACCCTGCAGGTAGGTAGCAACCTTAACACGTGGGGAAACTTGTGCCAGCTGAACAGCCTTGCAGCGTGCAGGACTTGGATCAAACCTGGCCCCTTGGCAGGGCAGAGGAACCTGCAGCTGGGTGGTATCATGGGAGCCAGCTGCTCTCGAACAGCATGCTGGTGGGGAGGCTGGTGGTCACCACTGCGGAGACCACACCAGGCTTAGCCTCCCATGGCTCAAACTGCAACATCTCTTCCAAGTGTTTGCCCAGTGTGGGGGTGACAAGGCAGCAGCAGCCGCCGTGATGAGTGGATTCGTTTCTAGCCCACCACCCCTCTGCTAGCCAGCCTTGCAGCGTCAGTGCCAGCGTGCCAGGAGGGATGGTGCGTGCAGGCTGTAGATACACAGAGGTACAATGTGGCCCATCACCCCGTGAACGTCTCTGCTTGTGTCTGGCAGGGAAGCAGGTCCCTGCGATGGTGCCATCTCTGCCTGGTACAGCGATGCCTTTGGTACCCAAACCCGAGTCCTCTCGTGCAGCGTGTGATACAAAGGGTCAGAAAGGAGATGGGGTAACCCTGAAACACGCTCCTCGGTTTCCTGGTTTCCAGCATATGTTCTCTGCAGTGGGCAGATGGCCATGGGCTTTCCCTGGAGAAGAAGGGGTGGGAAATAAGTCCATGGAGTAGCACCATGGCTGTGGGCAGATGGCCACACGTTCTGGGTGCTGCTGGCTGCAAGATGTCCCTTCTTTCATCCCTGGGAGCAGGCTCAGGGGGCAGTGGCCCTGTACCCAGCTCGATCTGAGGGCTGCCTGCCTTGGTACCCTGCTCTCTGAGCTCCAGGCACGGAGTGGGGATGCTCCAGTGCTGTGGCTGCTGTCCCCAGTGCTGCAGTGACAGCAGGGCAGGAGGCATGGCTGCTACCCCCAGTGCTGGCCCACAGCTGCGGGCATGGTCAGGGCACAGATGTGGCCACCTTAGTAAGCAGGGCTTGCTGTGGCAGGTCAGAACCCTTTCCTATGGAGCGGAAGGTACAGGCTGAAACACTTCTGTCCAGTAACTGCCCTGTGGCAGCGGGGGGGGACTGAGCCATTGCAGAAGGTGCCACAGCACAGAGTGTGTCCCCCCACAGTGGCTGGTGAAATCACTGTGCAGCAGCAAAACCCAAAACTTGTGTGATCTACTGCTTACGTACTGCTCAGGCACTGCCAAGCAGTGTTGGCAGCTCACTGTCTTCTCTGCCCTGGAGGCCAAGCAGAGCAAGCTGCTGGTCCAGTCTGGGGTTAGTGCTCGAAGCAATTGCTGTGAGCCTGGGGACATCAGCATCTTTAAGAGGAGATGAGTAAAGCAGGCAGGTGGCTGGGCTCTGCTGGGCCCCACATGGCTGTCCTTGGCCCAGGAGCACTGCTGCTGCCTGGCCTGCTCTGGAGGGACAGGAGCCCTCTGTCCTGGCTCTGCGGCTGAAGGGTTTGTGTGTATGCCACAGGGGCATCTATCCTCAGGTCCTGGGGTCATCGGTCCTCGAGCACAGCAGGCTGCCTGGCTCCTTGATTGATTGAAGTTTTCTTGGGGCGGGGGGAAAGCGATGGTTTCCTGCACTACTGTGTGAATCTGCTGTTTACCGTGGGTGTGCCCAGGTAAGTGTGCATACAGGCAGAGGCTGTCTGGGGCACTGGGTTCCTCGGAGGCTTCTTGGCTGCCTCTGCAGCACCGGGTTTATGCTGCCTGTCTGTGTGCCTTGCAGGCTCTGAAACGGAAGCCGGACCTCTTCCTGTGTAGCAACCTGGATGTCAAAGCTGTGTTTCAGTGTGGTGAGTACCACAGGCACGCGCTCCAAATCACTCTGCTGAGAAGCCAGCCTGCTCCTCCTGTGGAGCTGGGTGCAGACCAGGCAGGAGCTGGGGGTCACAGGGCTGGGCTGGGATAGCCTGTGATGCTTCTGGCTCCTAACTGGAGCTATCTCTGCCCGCAGGTGTCCTTTCGCTCAAGTTCCCTGAGGCCCCAACAGTCAAAGCATCCTGTGGCTTTTTTGTGAGTATCATGGACACCATGCAGCATCCCCCTCCCAAAGCTGGCAGGGCAGGAGTGGGGCTGCAGGTTGGGCAACGGGGCTGCAGTGTGGAGCCTGCTTCAGCACTGAGTGGGCTGGGCTCTGTGTTGCAGACGGAGCTGCTGCCCCGCTGTGGAGAGGTCGCCCCAGTGGGACAGGTCGTGCATGAGAACGGCAAAGTGTTGCTGCAGGCAGTGCTGGAGGTGAGAGACACTGAGACCACAAGCTCCCCAGCTGCTTTCCTGAGCAGCACCCCTGAAGACAGTGTGGCAGCGTGGGTGGGTGCAGGCAGGGTGACACTGGGGTCTAAGCAGTCTGCTCTGTCGCAGGGTGTCGGTGGCCAGGCTTCCCGCAGCCTCATGGATCACTTTGCAGAAATCCTCTTTGCCTTGAACAAGCACTGCTTCAGCTACCTGAGTGTCTGGATCAAGGAGGCCATGCAGCAGGACGGCTTCCCCTCAGCCCGTGTCAGCCCCGAGCAGAAGGAGACCTTCAGCCAGCAGATCCTCAGGTTTGTGCGCCCCTCCCCGTGGCGGCTGTGCCCTGCAGCGGTGTGAATGACCCTCCTGGGAGTGGCCCTCCCGACTCACGCTCATCCCCCTCCCTCTGTCTTAGCAGAGAGCGTGTGAACAAGCGGCGAGTGAAGGAGATGGTGAAGGAGTTCACCCTGCTGTGCCGAGGGCTGCATGGCACAGAGTACACAGCAGACTACTGAGCACCTGGCCAGGACCGCGGACAGTTTGCCCGGACCAGCTCTTCCCTGCAAGGAAGCCCCCCCCATCCTCCCCACCCTGCTGCAGTACGGCTCGTAGAATAACCCTCCACCTAGAATTAACCCACTCGGGACGCTCCTCAGCTAGATTTGGTGGCTGCATCTTGGTGTCAGCATCTTTGTTCCCCCCAGCATGCTCCCCCCTCGCAGGGGATGGGAGTGCCGGCTGCAGGAGGCAGTGGTGGGGGTGGAAAGCCTAGGCAGGACTGTCCCAGCACGGGGTGGCCTGTGCCCGGGCTCCGGCCCTTCCCCAGCCCTTCCCTGTGGGTGCCTGTGCCCCCCAGCAGGGAAGCTGCCCCTGTGGCAGCAGCTGGCTGGGTGGGGGGGCTCACCCCCTGCTCATTTGTGCGTGTGTGGTTGGGAGGGGGGAGACCCTGCACCTAATTATATTAAGAATATTTCTACGTAGTGGCAGTCATTTTGCGGTGACTGGACTTTGCCTTTTGCTGCTGCTGGGAAAAATCCCAGCAGGAAGGGGTTAACATCCAGGCTGGGGTGCCTCAGCATCTCCTGGTTGCAGAAGGGACAGCAAAAACCTGCCCTCCTCCCCCCCTCCTGTGTTCTCCCTGGTCTGGGCATGTCACAGAGCAGAAACCATCCTGTGGTAGCCAGGGCCAGACTCCATCCCCCCTGACTGCAGGCTCCTCGACCTCTCTCGCGTTCTGCAGAGCAGGTTGCACTTGGAGCCCACTCCCCTTTGCCTTATCTCCCAGCCCCTCCTGTAAATGGGGGGTCCCACTTTGGGTTTTCTGATCTGGGCCAGTTGTAGCTGACGCACAGGGCTGTACTCCCCAAGCAGGCACCGTGAGCTGTGTTCTTGCTGTGGGATGCCAGGTATCACCCTGCTGCTCAGCCCCTGGTTTATTCTAGAAGACAATTCCCGCATAAGTCCTTTTCAGTTTGACTGGAGCCACCAACAGCAGCTTACACAAGCCTCAAGTCCTGGTGTGGTCAGCTCACGTGAAGCTGCGACCTTTCCCTGTCGAGCCAAAGGTGCCCCGAACTGGGAGCCCTCAGAAGCCAGGTCTGGGCCAAGTGGCTGCCTGGCTGTGAGCCCAGGGGTGCTGTGGGCATCCTCAAACACATGTGCAACTCCTGCCCTCCCACCACAGTAATACTGACCCAAGGCCACATCCAGCGTTGGGCCGGCTTGTGGCAGGTCTGGACCCTCCTGAGCCCCTCACACATCTGACACCCAGTGGCAGGCAATGCCTGGGCCCCCGCACACATCCCGCTCCTGCCGATGCTGCTGCTGAATCAGGGTTGCTCATGCCCTTCGTCCTCATAGGCAATGGCAATCCCTCGTCGGCCCTGCACAGCCTTGGAGACAGGTGTCTGCCCCAGGTGCTGCTCCAGGCCCCGCCAGCTGCGGGACTTCAGGAAGGAGGCTGCAAGGAGAGAGAAAAGACATTGTTACTGGGAGCAGGGAAGGGACACCAGCCCTGCCCCATGACTCAGCCCCACCATGAAATCAAGACACAAACCAGCAGGGCTGATCTCCGCAAGGGCCCGCGTCTGGTCCCTGCAGGCAAGGGTGGTGCTGGGGGGGAGCTGGGGGACCAGGGGGTCGCAGAGGTGGGCAGCACGCATCTCCCCTGTGATCAGCGAGATGTCAGGAACAGCCTCTGCTGCAGAGACGGCCGGTGGGAGCTCCACATGCGCACAGGCACCTGCCAGCAAATGGTAACGTTAGCCTGGTGTTCGTGTCTATCCTCTGGCCGGCATGGAGCTGGGGCAACTGCAGCCTCCAGGCAGGGGAGCGGGGCAGGACGTGTTTCAGACAGGTGTTGGGGCAGCTGATTTCCAGCTGTTACCTGGCAGCAGGTCTCGGAAGTCAGTGAGGTAGTTCCCTGTCCATTCGCGGGCTGGGTTACAGGCCAGCTCCAGCTCATAGGGGGTCACAATGGGCCGGTAGAAGTCGCTGGAGTCCAGCAAGGAGTTCTGAGCACAGGCCACCAGGACAAAAACGTCCACCTCCAGGAAGTTGGCCAGCTTGGCAGGGTTTGGCTTTCCCACAGCCAGTGTGTAGCTACGCTTGCCAGCCCGGCGCAGGAGCTTGCGGAGGTGCTGCAGCACAGCCAGGTAGCCTTCCACGCCGAGGGTGCCCACCAGGATGCCCACCACCTGCGCATCCCGGACCCGCTCCACCAGGTAGAGGCGCCGCATCAGGGCCCGGTTGATGTTAAGGGTCTCGTGGCGGCCACAGCCGGTGGCAGGGTTGAAGGAGCTGAAGGGGCAGCAGTTCCAGGTCAGCATGAAGCTGGTGAGAGCTAGGCCCTCAGCTCCCACGTAGAACATAGCGCAGTCCTGCAGCCCTCCTGGTGCCTCCACCAGGAACCGGCGACCGAACTGCCGCACCTCCCCAGGCAGTGTGGGGCCAGGAGGGTCCTCACACACCACCCTGGAGAAAACGATATTGGGGTACTCGGGGCACAACTGCTGCTCCAGCTCACCTGAAGGAGAGATAAGTGAGAATGAAACATGGCCACAGACCTGACCCACAGAAAGCGAAACAGCAAATTAGGGGAGAGGAGAGGTCAGAAGTCAAGGCTGGCAGTGCTTGGGGACCGCCTGCCCGCTGCTGCCTCTCCCCTAGACAGCTCTGCAGAGCTCAGAGCAGCACCCAAGACCCTCTTTCTACCCCAGAGCACTCACCCATTGCGTGGGCATAAACCACATCACTCAGCACCACCACATGGCTCTGCCGATCAGGATAGAGCTCCTGGAAGGCCTCTCTGCAACGCCCAATATCCAGGGGCTGCCGCCCGAAGATGTGCAGCACCGGGAGCTTTCTGCAGGGGCTGAGGCAGGCCGGGCCGTAGTGCAGCACCGCCTCGGCACCCGCGTGCGCGGCGGCCACTTCGTCCACACAGCAGCTGCGGGGAGGACCCGGTGTCAGACGGGCTCAGCACCGCGGAGCCCTTCCTCCTCCCTGACACCTTCGCCCCGGCCCAAGTGCGGCAGTTCGAGCCCTCAGCCCTGCCAGGCCGGGGACAGGCAGCCCCGTTCCTGCCCGTGTGGGACTCCAGGGGTACCCCACGCAGCCCCGCACCGACCTGCCATACGTGGTGTCTCCCAGGACGTACACCTCGGCGCCAGTCGCCGCCTCCATCCGGGCCGCCACCGCTGCCGCGTCCGCCAGGAGCTCGTCGGGGAACTGGAGGGCGACCTGGGCGGGGGAGGCACCGGGAGTAAGGCACCGGGAGCGGGGCCCCAGGAGAGGGCGGGCGGCCCGCAGCCTCCGTCCCTGCTCCAATCCCGGCCCCACTCACCTTGCGGAAGCCTCCGTCCCGCACGAAGTCGGCCGCCCGGCCCATCTCGTAGAAGCCATCAAGGTCTCCCCGCGGCGCCGCCGACACCGGGCCCAGCTCCCGCCGCAGCGCGGCCTCCCCGTCGCTGCTGAAGGCCGTTGCCATGGCGCCGCGGGGCCGGGAGTCAGGCCCGCCACGCGCGGCACCTGGGGCCGCTTCCGGGTCAGGGGGCGGAGCCGGCCCATGAGAAGGCCACACCGCCCTCCCCGTTCCCGGAAATCCCGCCCCCGACGGAGCGGGGCCTATCGCCCCTCACGGCGGGGCGCGGAGGGGAAGGACAGCCAATGGCGAGCGGCGCTCTCGCGGTGCGTTCTGGCCTAGGTAGTTCCCGCGGCGCTGCCGGGCCGGGCAGCCAATGAGCGCGCCGGCTGGAGGCGTCTGCGTCACTCTCCTTCCGCTCGGGCGCTGCGGTTCCGTTCACGTGCCCGCGCGCGGGTCAGGTGACGCGCTCGCGCCCGGCAGCTCCGTCCGGTCCCGCTCCGCTCCGTCCCGTCCCGCGCCGCCGCCATGACGGGGCTCGCGCTGCTGTACTCGGGGCTCGGCCTCGCCTTCTGGACCACGATGCTGGGCGTCGGTCAGCGCCGGGGCGGGGCGGCGGGGCACGGGGCAGGG
>VZTU01012902.1:56965-72415 GCA_013400835.1 Zapornia atra
GCTGAGAGCCCCCGCGGTCCGGTGCAGCCCAGAGCCAGGCTCCGCCAGCGGAAGGTGCAAAAGTGTCACCGCGCAGGAGAGGTTAGAGGGGGTGTGGGGATGGCGGGGGGTCACAGTCTGGAGTCCTGGCTGTGGGCTGAGCCGTTGCTGCCCTGCACGGGGGAGGCAGCCGCCGCCTCACTCCGGTCCTTCTCTGGCTGCAGGGGCTGCACCTCCAGGTGGGACTCAGTGGAGGGGCTGAACGCCGGGGCGTAGCGCCCGCTGCGGTGCTCTGCCAGCGCCGGGCCCCAGTCCTTGCTTGCCTTGGTAGCGTTTTTCAAGCGCTAGAGAGAGAGGGGGAGAGGATGGAGACAGGGTTAGCACCCACCATGCTCCTCTCCACCAGCTTCCTTCCCCAGGGAGCCCAGAGATGGGATATCCCCCGGATGTTGTCTGCACATAGCCTCTGCAGGCAGCCCCAGGTTGGGTGTGGGCAAGTGTGTGTGGGGTGTGTCTACCCTGGTCACCCACCTCCAGCAGTGTGTCCCCCTCAGAGCGGCACACTTTGTAGATGGCATAGATGGGGATACAGATGACCGAAGAAAGCGCCATGAGGAAGCCGATGCTGATGGCCCAGGTGGGGTAGACATAGTCATTGTAGGAGATGGGCCGGTACTGTATCACTGTGAAGACCAGGATGAACTAGGGAGGGACAGGCAAAATCAGCCAGTGGGGAGCAGCCAGCCCACTCTGCCTCCCCCTGGCTGCCCTGCTCTGCCCCATTCCTGCAGCCCCCCTGCAGCACCCCCTTCCCAAGTGTGAGGCCCAGGTGGGCTCCCAGCCCCCTCCTCCTATGGCCCCCGTGTTCTGTAGTTGTGATGCTCACAAAGATGATGGCAGGTGAGATGAAGCGCCAGCAGATCTGGAAGAAGAGCGGGGGTGGGAAGCCCAGCATCATCTCAATGTCCTTGAAGTAGTTGCGGTACCCTGTGGGAGGAGTGGCTGTCAGCCCCCACACAGCTAGGCTGGGTCCCCACTGGGACTCCAAACCCTCTCCCAGTGCAGCTCAGCACCAGCTCCAGCCCCACATCACACCTCCCATCACCCCACCCCGTCCCCCTCCCTCCATCCCGCTCCCCCCCCCCAGCGATGGGACCCAGTAGACTCCTCTGGTGGCAGCTGCCCTGATTGGCCAAAGGTCACACACTCCGCAGCCAGTTAGCACACAGCAAACTGCTGATTGGTCAGAAGTTAGCATACACCCCTCCCTACCCACTGATTGGTTGGGGTATCCCTGCCGTCTGATTGGCTGTAAGGCATTGCACCTACCATAGATGTACATGATGGCCACGCACATGATGCAGGAGATGACGACCAGGGAGAAGCTGGCGGCATAGTTGTCCATCAGCAGGAGCCAGTAGATGCCCGCCTGTGAGAGGCACTCGTTGGCATGGCTGCCCTGGCAGCACGGCTGCCATCGGCAGGGCAACAGCACAGCCAGGCTGCCAGGGTCAGCACAGCAACACACAGCCCAGACACCACCACCACAGTTGCCATGGCAACGCCTGATGCCAGGGTTGGCATGGCACTACTTAGTCTGGATACCATCACCAGTGTTACCATGGCAACACCAGGCCCTGAGTGTTACCATCACCACCGGGGTGGTCATGGCAACAATATGAACATGGCTGATGGTGTCAGCCTGGTAAGGCTGCCGTGGCAACAACACCCTGTCACCAGAGGCAATGGTCACCTACCTGTGTAGTGAGTGGGACACCCAGCAGGAAGCCCACCACGGCCACCCCCAGCGTCACAAATGTCTTCCTGCGGATGATCCACTCATTGCCCACCTCATCCACGATGGCTGTGACCAGAGTCTCCAGCAGGCAGAACTGTGCGTAGGGTGGAGAGCACAGCACATCAGCTTGGACCACCTCCTTGTGCATGACACTAAAACCTGCTGGCCCCAACACAGTCCCACCATGACCTACCTGTGTGCCCAGTCCCAGGAGGATGAGCATGAAGAAAAAGAGGATAGACCAGAGGGGAGAGATAGGGAGAAGGGTGAGGGCCTCAGGGTAGGCAACGAAAGCCAGACCAGGGCCATGGTCGGCCACCTTGGAGATGTCCACACCCAAGTGGTTGGCCATGAAGCCCAGGATGGAGAAGATGACAAAGCCAGCATAGACACTGGTGCCGCAGTTGGTGATGCTGATGATGATGCTGTCCCTGCAGGGAGAGTGATCAGGGTTGGTGGAGGGGCTGGGAGATAGCAGGGCAGCTGCGGGGCCATGGCCGGGCACTCACCGGTAGCAGTTGTTGTGGAACTTGTTGTAGGAAGCCATGGTGATGAGCCCACCCCAGGCACAGCCCAGCGAATAGAAGATCTGTGAGGCTGCATCACCCCACACCTGCGGCAGTGAGGTGGTCAGTGCTGTGTCCCCCAGCCCTGTTCCCCACCTGGCCACCCACCACCCTGTCCCTGCTCACCTTGGCGTCGAGGATCTTGTCCCACTGCGGTGTCAAGTAGTACATGATGCCGGTGAGGGCCCCCTCCAGCGTGATGCCGCGCACGAAGAGGATGGTGAGCACCACATAGGGGAAGGTGGCCGTGAAGTACACCACCTGTAGGGCAGCACTTCAGTGGGGCAGGGCCAGGGCCAGGGCATGGGGCCACAGACAAGGGGTATAGCCTGGTCCAGGGTGGGTGCAATGGACTGGGGGAGAGGTTATGTCCCAGTGTGGAGCAAGGGATGGTCCAGGCAGAGTGGCTATGGCCAGGGAAGGTGGGGCCATCTCCACATGGGAGGACCTCTGCCAAGAAGAGGCGTGGCCTTTCCCAGAGTGGGAGGAGCCTGCAGAGGGAAGGGACCACCCCTAAAAGGGGAGGGTCTGTGCCCAGGAGGTGCAGGATCACATCCTGAATGGGAGGTGCATGCCAATAGGGGAGGGTCTGTGCTAGAGGGGACATGGCCATTGCAGGGGGGTGTCCACACCAGCGGGTGGGGCTCAGAGCCAGGTACCTTCCCGGAGGACTTGACGCCTTTGATGAGGCAGAGGAAGACGACGACCCAGGAGACGCCGAGGCAGCCCAGGAGCGGCAGCCGCACTTCCCCCAGGTTCCCGATGTCATCCGACAGGTTCAGCACGTACCTCCTGGGCAGGGGGCAGCTGGCGTTAGGGGCGCCCCGCCAAGCCACTACCACCCTCCCCCTCCCCCTGTCCCCATCCCCAGTACCTCCAGTACTCCTCGCTGGGGCTGGTGCGCTTCTGGGTGGTGTTGAGGAAGCGAGTTAGGTTGAGGGCAGCGCGGCTGGAGAGGTTCCCGTCCAGCACCCCCACGCAGTCGGGCGTGTTCCAGGCGTTGCTGCAGTACGTCCAGGGCAGCACGCGCGTCATGGACACAAAGAAGTAGTAGAAGGCAATACAGATCACCACGTTGTAGTAGATCCCGATGAATGTGGACACCACCATCATCCCGTAGCCCACGCCTGGGAACAGCACCGGGAAGGGGTGAGCAGCACGGTGCGGCACAGCGCGGGCACAGCGTGTCGCGGTGCAGGAGGAGCAGGCGGCACGCAGCGCTGTCAGCAGCCTTGCAGCCACGCTGTGACTCGGGGCCTGGGCTGGGGAGCACTGCACAGCCCAACCCACCACCTTGCATGGGGTCCTCTACCTCCAAGCAAGCCTGGTGGTGCGTAGGGTCCCCTGAGCCACGTGGCAAAGCACCTTGGGGTCTGCAGCGCTGGAGAACCACTAGGTGAGGATCCATCCTTGCATGGCCACGGTGACTTTAGGGATGCAGCTACGCAGTGGCAGGTTACAGAGGCCACACAAGCACAGGGACATGCACACAGGCTGAACACGCCATGGTGCAGAGCACAGTGGTACACACACAAGCTGCCACTCCCTCAGGCAATGAGTGTGTGCTGGGACAGCCGGCAGCACAGGAGCACACCAAGGTGCAGCCAGAGCAGGGTACAGCCAGGCAGGACAAGCTTGGACCTTGGCCAGCACCCACGTGCGTGGGCACAGCACCCACTGCCCATGAGGCAGGGGGAGGACTGCAAGACTGTGCCCAACAGCTGGAGGGGCCGTGGGCACTGCCAGCATCTTCAGGGAGGCGAGTGTGGCCTCTGCAAGGCTGATGCAGGGGGTACAGGTGTGGCATGTGCAGGGATGTGTGTGTAATGCCTGCAGTGGCTGCCAGTGCAGGGCCGGGGGGTGTGCAGGGCATACGTCGTGTGTGCAGGGCCAGGTGTAGGCATGCTGGGGATGCCAGGTGGGCTGCATGTGCAGGGCAGGGCAGTTCAGGGTGGGTGTGCACACCGTGGACCCCCTAGCTCAGGCAGTGGTGTGTGTGCAAGGCACGCATGTGCAAGGTAGGCAGAGCTGTGCGAGCTGCAGGTGCCTGTGCAGGGCTGCACAACAGGCCAGAGGTGTGCGTGCAGGGGACACAGGGTGTGTGGGGGACACCTGCCACGGGCTGGGGGCTGTGCCAGCGGGCGCCCCGTCCTGGTGTGTGCCGCTGGAGATGGGTAGTGCCTTACCTTTGAACATGGGGCTGACCCTCCAGACACCGAGGCAGCCCTGGCTGGCAAACTGCCCGAAGGAGAGCTCCATGAAGAAGAGGGGGATGCCACAAAACACCAGCATGATGAAGTACGGGAACATGAAGGCACCTGAAGGGCAAGAACCAGACAGTGAGAGTGGGCAACAACGCCGGCATGGCCAGGGGTCACCTGGGGCCAGCAAGCAGCAAATGGGGATGGGGGCACACCCCCCATCCCTGCCCCAGGGCACCCCACTCCCCCAGCCCCCCCGCAACACCCACCTCCCCCATTGCGGTAGCAGAGGTACGGGAAGCGCCAGACGTTGCCCAGCCCCACGGCGTAGCCCACGCTGGTCAGCACGAACTCGATCTGGTTGCCCCAGTTGCCACGCTTGACGCTCTTGTCCTGCTTGCCCTGCTCCCCGGGCACGGTGCCATTCTGCAGAGAGATGCCGTGGGGTGTGTCAACCAGGGACCCCCCTGCCAGCCCCATCAGAGGGGAGACAGCCACTGAGCAGGGCTGGGTGGTCCCCTGTATCCTGCCCCATCCCTCCCCCATGCCAGCCCCCCATCTCTTGCCACACAGACAGCGCCAAGGAGGGGGAGGGCAGCGGCAGTGGCCCCCCCGATGAATAGCTCTCCCTGGAGCCCGGCTGCAGCGAAGGAAGAGCCTGCAACTCATACAAAGCAGGTCCAGGCGCCTGAGCACAAAGGGGCCTCTGTTCCCATGGCCCCCCCCGCCTTCCCGCCCCCAGCAACAGAGGGGCCCTGCTGGGTGACCACTGCCCATGGCTGGGGGGGAGACAGTGGGACCCCCGGGGTGAAGCAGGACCCACACTCAACATAAAGTAGGGTGCAGTGACTAGAGCAGGCAGGGGCCTGGGTACCCCCTGGGAAAGGCACCCTGCTGCAGCCGGCACCCTGCCACTGGCTCAGCGCCCAGTGAGGGCACTGTGCTCAGGGCAGCACGGCGTGGGGGGGGTCTCATGCAGGTGGGTCCCCTGGGGACAGCTCCAGCACCCAGCCAGCCCTCCCCACAGGGGACTAAGGAGGGGCTGGGCAGGGGCAAGAAAGGGTGCTTTGTGCAGGCTGCCACACAATGTGAGCTCACACCAGGGACGACAACAACAACAGGGACAGGCGCCCGTTACCCCTGATGGAGATGGCACCCGTCACCCCATGGCTCTGTCTCAGTGTGGCCCCAAGCCCGAACTAATGTCCTGCCTGGATGCTGCCGAGCTCCAGCAGGTTAGGCTGAGGGCAGATGGCATTTTGGGGTGTCACAGGTGCCCTGAGACCTCCTGTCCCCACCTGAGGCCAGGCGATGGGTGCATGGGATGAGGATACTGCTCAGTCCAGGTCCCCACAGCACCCACGACCCCACAGGAGCACCATGGGGTGCCTTCAGCCCTAGGACACCAGAGATGTGTGGTGCCAGTCTCCTCACCACAGACACCCCCATGCTCATGATGCCCGCTCACACCGCTTTCCTCCCCATCCCCGCCCCCGTTGCACTCCACATCCCCCCTCCCCGTGGCTCTGATGGCTGACGCTGGCAGCGAGCAGGCCACAAATGGGAGCCGTCGCTTCGGATCTCCTCACGCCGGCGGGGCGCGGGCAGCAGGCGCGGTGCACCTAACCGTATCATTCGATTAGGGCCGGCACAGCCGGGACGTGCTGCCCGGTGACTCCGGCACCGCGCTGCCAAACAAAGCCATCTGCTGCGAGCGGGGCCCGCACGCGCCAGGGGCTGCGGGGGGGCTGCCAGGGTGCAGGGCTGGGGGAGAGGGGCAGTGGGGGGCTCGGCAGACACTCTGGGCTAGGCTGTAGGGGCTGTAAGGGCGATGTGCTGGCCATGCCCAGCCAGGGTGCTGGGGTGCCCACGCCAGAAACCATGGGCTCTATCAGAAATGAGCTCGCAGCAGCCCTGGGCACTGGGGGACCCCCCTCCCAGGGGAGGGTCTTATTGTGGGGTGCTGAACAGAAGCCAGGCTGAGGGATGTCCAGGGTGGGGGGGAGATTGGCACTGTCCCCATGCTGGGGCACGCTGCCTGCTCGAGCAGGCTGATCCGATCGGGAAGCCTCTGATTAAGCTGCTCGCACTAACGAGGCCCCTAATGAGCAGCATGGCCAGCAGAAAGGGGGGAAGCATTCCCGCTTCCCTGGAACAGGTCTTGGTGGGGGGACAACACTGCATGGCCCCAGCTGAGTCTGAAGCCCCAGTGCCCAAAGGGGACCTCATCCCTGTCCCAAAACCAGAGGACCACACCTCTGCTCAGGTGACCCCACTGTGGCTGTGGGGCACCCCAGCTCTGAGCTGCCTGGGACCAGTGCAATGAGAGTACCAGGCCTCTGATTATGCTCCCCACCCCCCACCCCCAGTCATCCTGCAGCATGGGGCTTTGGCATGCTTGTCCCAAATAAGGGGGCAGCCACATGTGTGCCCGTGCGTGCACAGGCACACACACGTGCGCACATGCTTGCATGCTCACCCCTCAGCTTGCTACAACCCCCCCTCCTCCCCAAATCCAGGAAGGTCACCCTGTCCTTTACACTCATTAACCTCCCTCCCAACCCCACACGGTAAAAGCGGGGCTCAGGGAAGGCACAGAGAACCCAGGCACCCAGGAAATGAGACACCCCCCCATCCCCACTGTGGGTTGGGACAGACCTAGGCTCCCATGAGGGAGATGCCTCCCACCCCCAGCAAGGATGCAGCCTCTGTACAGGGGGGACCCTGTGCCCACAACACAAATTTTCCATGCATGTTCTCCCATGCAGCCCCCAAAGATGCTTGGTTTGGGCAAAAACATTAGAGGGGGAGGAAGGATGCCCGGGGCACCCCAAATGTCCCCAAAAGGTGCCCAGGGCATCGTTCCTCCCCTTTCCACATTCTCCCCACACACATGGCCAAAGCATCCCCAGCCCAGCAGAGTGGGGATCATCCATCACACCGCTTGGCACCGGGGCCTTTCTCATGCTAAGCAGCATCGCTTTGCATAATGACAGCTTGGCTGGGGTGCCCGGATGCCCCCCACTTCCCAAAGGGGCCCTGATTTATGGCTGGGAAGCTTGTGGCAGTGGCAGGGGTAATGCTGGGAAGTGGAGGGTGGGGGGGGGATGTCTCCATAGGAGGCATCTCCAGCATGGAGTCCCCCCCTTTTTCCCCTACTCAAACTGCCTGCCATGGGGGTACTTCAGCACAGCAGCAGCGTTCTGTGGGGCACCAGCTTTATCCAACTGTCCCTGAAACAGCGAGGGACGGCCAATTCCTTCCACAGCCTCCTAATGGGGTACCAAGGCTGCTCCTGCAATGTCAGTGCAGGGTACCAGTCAGCCCTTGATGTCATCAGCTTGATGTCATCAGCTTGATGTCATTGCCCTTCACCATGGTGATGCAGTTATGGCCAGGCAAGGCAGGGGCTGCCAGAAAGTATAAACAGATGCTAGCTACATCATTTGCCAAAACAGCCATTCTTCCAGGGCAGGGAAGTGGGGTACAGGATGCCTGGTGCAGGATAACCCAGCCTGGGGTGGGGGTCCCTGTGAATGGAGGGATGGGGTGACTTGGAGAGGATTCCCTGAGGATGGGGTGCCTTTGGTGTCTGTCCCAGATCCCTTCACCATCCAGCCACCGCTCCTGGGTGCTGCAGTTGGGGAGGGAGGAAGAAGGGGGCACCCCTATGATCAGCCTCCACTTCCACCCTCCCTGACTCTGGCATACGAGGTGAAGAACCCACAAGTGCCTGCCCTGGAGCAGAGGCTGTCATGCCCTGCCAGCCTGCCTGCCCCAGCTCTGCCAGCCCCACTGATAGGTCCCAGCCATCCCCGTCGCTCTCTGCAGTGCCCAGCCCCACACCTACCCCTGCCCTGGTGCGGCAGAGACACAGCATGGGGCACGGGCACCTGCCACAGCCACGGCAGTGGCAGCATCAGCCATGGGTTCCCAGATGGACACAAGAAAGGGGGCACTCCCAAGGCCAGCGTGACACAGTGCTGAGTAGGATGTCCAAATCCCAGGACCCCTGGCAGCGCTACGTGGCCCTGAGTACTCCTGATGCAGGGAGGCTGCCCAGCCCCACTGACAGTCCTGAGCAAGCTGTGCCAGCCACCCGCAGCACCACCAGCCCCAGGGTGCCATGGGGGGCTGGGGTAAACTTTGACATTGCTCATTGCTCACTGACACCCACGAAATGGGGGTGGGGGGGGAGAAGCATGGCAAATCTTTGCTAGACTCCACCCCTGCAGCATGGAGCAAGGCAAAGGGGTGCTCTGCACCCCACTTGCAATCAGTAGTCTCCAGAGTTAACAAACACACATCTCAGGCAATCTCTTCTTACTCCCAACACAGCTGAGGCTGCAGAGGGGCTTGGTGAGGTACCATGCCCTCCCTCCCCAGGGCACCCCACAGCCCTGACTGTGGGGCTTAGGGATGCCTCCCCAGAGTTCCATGGCACAGAGCTGCAGCTGTGCCTCAGCCCCACTTAGCCATCACCCCCGAGCTGGCACAAAGGGGCTTGGAGACCCATGGCAGTGTGGGGAATCACTGGCATGGCTGCCATCCAGCCCAGTCCCCCACTCTGCCTTTGAGACCCTGCTCTTGCCTCCCCACTGACCTGATGAAGGGGCCAAGGGGGGCCCGGCTGTCCGTGGTGGCTGTCCGGGGGGCCAGGCTGGCCGGCTCGGTGAGTCCCCAGCTTCATTGGCACCTCAGGCTCCAGCACAGCAACCGCCTGCCCGCCTCCCCCCCGCCCGCTGCCTCCAGCGCTTGGCACCACTCCCTGCTTGCCTCCTGGCCAGGCTCAGCCCCTCGCCGCCCGCCCTGCTGTAGCACTGGTCCCCAACCATCCCCGCCTGCCCCATGCTGCGGGGACCCCTGTGCCTCAGTTTCCCTCTGATGAGCCATGCCCCCATGAGGCAGGTGCCCCCCCTACAGCAGGCACTGACAGGGCAGGCTGCACAGCAGGCTGAGCCCCGTCCTGCTTAATGAGGCCTCATTAGCAGGGTCCAGCTGCTCGCAGCCCAGCACGCTCTGGTGGGCAGCACTGCCCTCCCTGCAGGCACCGCTGCCTGTCTGGCCAGGGACCTGTGCTTGAAGCGTGGCAGAGGGCCATCTCCCCTTAGAGCCCCCCATTCCAACACCCCAACACCCCCACCCCCACACATGTGTTCTCATCCCATGCCTATCACCCATGCAGCCATCTGAGACCACACACCCGACCCCAACCCTGGGTACTCAAAGGCTGCAGGGACCAGGCATGGCCCCACTGGGGGACAGGGACACGGGGACGAGCCTGCCTGCTGGCACATCCCCAGTCCGGTGACATGCTACTTCACTCTGACATCATACCACTGGCGACATCATGGCAACCCTCACAAGGTCACTGCCCCGCGGGGTACCATCTGGCCAAAAAGAGGGCTGTGCTGCAACACCCCTGCCCATGCGGGCACCCCGCAGCCTCCTCACTTACCCCCTTGCCAGTACAGGGTGGGACCCTGGTGGGGTGCTGTGTCCCACAGGAGGGCAGGCACGGGGTGCCCCTCAGCCAGGCTCGGGGTGCCCCAGCTGCTCCCAGCCCCGTGCCCCGGCTGGGGAGCAGGGCCAATGCGCCATCGAGGCGTGATGGTGTGCCGAGGGCGGGGGGACGAGCCGGCGCTTTCGGGCGACCATCTGGGGTCCGGGCAGCAGCAGCCGTGCACGTGAACAGCACACGTGTGCGGGGCGGGCGCTTGGCTGCCTGCACGCTGGAACCCTGTGCCTGTCCCTTCCTGCATCGGGCACCGGTAGCTTGGGACATGCCCTGTCCATACAATGGCAGCACCCAACTGTTCCCCCCCTTGGGATGTGTGCGAGCCCAGGGCTAC
This sequence comes from Zapornia atra, assembly GCA_013400835.1. Lineage (NCBI taxonomy): Eukaryota > Metazoa > Chordata > Aves > Gruiformes > Rallidae > Zapornia > Zapornia atra. Next base: position 67,362 of record VZTU01012902.1, read on the forward strand.
CCCACACTGTGCTGGCGCCAGTGACCCCAGATCAGCCCTGCCCTGCCCCATTCACAGCCAGGCAAGGCACCCCCATGCCTCAACACCCCACGAGGTGCCCACACAACTATCCCTCCATGCCCTGGTTCAGCTGCACTGCTTTGCCTGGGCCATCTCCATGCCACCACCAGACACCCTGCCCTGGGCATGCCACGCACCGCACAGCAGGACCCACTACCCATCCCGGGTGTGCTGGGCACACAGCACTGCTCCCTCAGCAGCCCAAAGAAGCAGGACTGCCAGCCCCACAGGGAAACACTGCTGGAAATGAAAGTCCTGCAGCTGGACCCTGACCTCCCCTGACAGCTGGGGGCTGTGCTGGGGCTGCACCAGTAAGGTACAGGTGCTGGCCACACTGGGGACGGCCATGGGTCTCCCAGCCCCTGTCACCTCATCCCTGAGCAGGGCTGCGGGGACAATGCACAGGGACCTGCCCTGGTGCCACCACCCCCTTTCCAGGCTCTTCCTGCCCAGGCTGCCTTTTTTCAGCCCCATTCTCCTGGGGTGGACATGATTCTCCCAGGGCGTTCAGGCAGAAAAATTCCCCCGCCGGCCCCCCCATTGCTGCCCCTTGGTATTCCAGGAAGGGCTCCCACAGCCAAGAGCCACTTCCGCAGCTCAGGGCGCTGTTGGCCCCCCTGCCCGCAGCCACTGCCCAGCGGCACAGCGCTGCTGGTGGTGTCTGGGACAGGCAGGCTGACCCCCAGCCCTGACCCCCCGGCAGCACGGTGGGAGCAGCACCCTAGTATCCACCTGGGGTGAGCTGGCGGGGCTGCAGAAGCCCACCTGAGCTGGCCACCCCGGAGCTGAAGGCTGCCCAACCGTGCCAGGAAGGCAGCCCTGGGAGTCAGGAGCCGCTGGCACTGCTGGAGGCTGAACAAAGCGCCCTAGGGAGGACAAAACAAAATGTCCTTAAAGGCTGGGGAGGGAGAGGCAGTCAGCCCCTCCCTGCCCTCCTGTGTCCCCAGGGGGACCTCCCTGCCTGACCACACAGGGCCTGACGCAGGCCAGGGAGCTGCCACAGCCTCTGCCAGGTTTTGGCGTGGTGGTGGGGCACTGCCTGCCCTCCTGCCTGCAACTCTGGAGTGAGCACGCAGAGCTTCCCTGGGACATCCACAAAACACAGAGCCCACAAAAGCAGAACACAGCATCCTCATCACCCTGGGACTGAAGGAGTGGTGCAGGCCCTACTCATAAGTCGGGAAACTGAGGCACGACAGCACATTTGCCTAGCTGCTGCCTCCACCACCCCTGTCCCTCCCCAGACTGTGTACCTCAAGCCCCACCACAAACCCATTCAGTCCTGGGGCTGCACACACACCCCTGGACAGAGACAGTGCTGTGGGAACCCAGCCAGGCTGGGGGCTGTGGTGGCAAGGATGAGAAGACAGGGAGGGACAGTGCTTTACCAAGCAACTGGCAGGGCCCTGGAGGCAGGCCAAGGAGATCAGGTCCCTTCCCCAGCGCAGCAGTCAGTGCCCATCCTACCACAGCCCCTCCTGAGGCTCACACAGCTGGTGCAGCACAGGGATGCTCCAGGAGCAGGGATGCTGTCACAGGGACCTGTCTTCCGCCTTCCTCACTGCAGCCCCCACACCAGACCCCTAGCATCACCTGTGTCCTGCCCAGGGATGTCCTTGCACCCCACAGGCGGGGTATGGGACAGGGCCGCGGGTCAGGGCAGCCAGCACAGCATGTGCCTGTGGTGTGCACCCATCCCTACCTCTACCCCAGCCCTTTTCCCGCAGTGGGCTGGTCAGGTACTTCTGAGAAGTGAGTTAAAGATTGACTGGGAGCGGGTGGGCGCTCCCACACCTGGCTCCCTGCCGGGGGTGCCAGTGTGATGCTGGCCCTTGCCCCAGTGTTGATGCCGGCTGCTCCGACCTGGGCAAGGACGCAGTGGCAGCACGGAGCCATGGTGAGTGCCTTGCACAGGCAGCAGCACGTCCCTGTGACAGACCCCTGACCAAGCCCAGACACATTCCCATTCCCAGCCAAGGGCTTCTCCTGGAGAAACCTGCCTTCAAATCCCACCAACTGCGCTGATCCCTCCACGCTGCCGGCCGCAGGCAGGACGGGCACAGGGCTCCCCAGTGCAGGCACAGCCAGCGGGGCCACGCTGGGACACGCAAGCGGAGGAACCATGCACACACGAGCACACTGGAAGCGCTTGCTGGAGCACGCTGCTCCCCTGGCTCTTGGCTTCCCAGGGAAGTTCTGGCTCCATGCCCTCTGGCTGGAGCATGCAGCTATTTCAGGAAGCCCCCCCAGGAAGGGGAGGGCTCAGAGACTCACTCAGCCCCAGTGTTCAGCTCTCATCCATAGGGAAAAAGGGAAAAGCCAACTCCACCCTGGAGTCGCCTGCCTAGTGCAGTGGCCCAGCATGGGTACCCAAGCTCGGGGCTCCCAAACCACTTGTTCCAAGGTCCAGCACAGCACAGCCACTGCGACCCTCCAAAGAGGGCACACACTGAACACATCCCACACCCACCCAGTGCCCCAAAGCCGTCCCTGGTACAGGCAGCACACAGCATCCTGTGCAAGGATGGAGGGTCAGGCACCACACTGGTGCCCGGAAAAACCTGGCTCTGCCTGCACAGCATCCTACCAGCCCAGTCCAGGAGAGGCAGAGAGGAAGGAGCCCCACACTCTTCTGGGGGTACCTGGCATGGAGCAGCGCCTGTACCCTTTGCAGACAGCAGATGGAGGAGCCACCCGGACAGGGCTTTCCCACCTTCACCACCCACCCTGAGAGCTTGGGGCAGGCGATAAGGCCAGGCAGAGCGCCTGAGACCAGCGATAGCATCTCCAGGCGCGGTAGGACACCGCACCCAGGGAGCTTTGCAGGCAGCAGGCTCAGGGCAAGCAGCAGCCTGTGTCTGCCCCACAGGCATTGTGCTGGGGGAGCACTGGGGTGGCACAACCCAGCCAGGGGGTCCCAGGTGGCCACCAAGCCTTACAGGAGCCCCGGTATCCTGCTCTCTGTGCCAGGTGCTCCGGGTCCCCAAGGCAGTGGCCCACGCCAGCCTGTTCCCCGCATCGCAGCACTTACCAGCAGCCCCTCGCTGCACTTATCGGCCATCCCTGGAGGCTGGACCGTGGTGCTGGTTGTCCGTCGTGGGGTCCCTTGCCTGCCCGCTCTCCGCCGCGCTGGCTGCAGCACCAGCACCAGTGCGCTTCAATCCACAGCCACAGCAAGCTAGTCAGAAGGGAGAGAGATGTGACTGGTGGGGTAGGCATGTCCCCGCCCCGGGCCTCCCCCTCCCTCCAGGAATTGGGGGCTGTGCCAGGCAGGTTGCTCCCCCATACCTACCCACCGGGCACACGGGAGAGGGGTTGGCTGGGACACAGCGCCTGGGGCTGGGAGTAGGGTCTTGTCCTGTTGGCTCCCACCCCCTCCAGCATCTCCAAACCCCCTGGCACCCACACGAGCGGCAGTTCCCATGTGTTTCCCAAGAAGCAGTTAAAGATTTACCCGGTGTGGACAGACGACCTTGCGGGCAGCTGGCTGCTGTCCTCCTGGCAGGTGGGCGTCAGGGGCCACGGGCAGGAGTGGGGGGCCCCCAGGCTCTCCCACAGCAAAAGTGGGAGCTGAAGTGGCTGTGGCACACGGCAGCACCGGGACTGGGCACTGAGCGGGGCCAGCTCAGGGCTCAGCTGCCGCGTAGGACACAGATGGGAAACGATTGCCTTCTGCCCCGGTGCATCGCGTGCACGTGCAGTGCAGGGGAGCTGAGCTGCTGGGCTCTGCCGGATGCCAGGTGCTGCTGGACAGGGCATGGATGCGAGCAGCTGCCTCCCCTGCCCTTACCTCTGCCCCAGCCTGGGGCTGCTGGGGGCCCCAGGGGAGCACAGGGCCTGACCTCGCCAGGAGGGACAGCAGCTCTTGCAAAACACCGGTCTGTTTGTCTGTACGACGGCACTGGTGTTTGCAGATCCCACAGCAGTGCTCAGTGCCCTTGCCAGATGGAGGAGGACCCCTGTCCCCACCAACATTCTCCAACCACCGCCACCGCCAGCTCCCCTAGGCCTGCCCCAGGCTGCCATGGGTCTGGAGCGATCGGCAGAGGGGCTCAAAGCTCCAAAACCATGTGGAGGGAGTCTGTGTGGTGGAGATAAAGGGCAGGAGGTTGGGGGATACAGGGCGAGCCCCTAGCCCCTGCCACAGCCCCTCCAGCACAGGCAGGCTGCTGCCAGCAGATACCGCGTCCCACCACCAAGCCCATCCCCTGGAGCGGCTGCATCCCTCAGGGGAGCTGAGACGTTGTCACTGCCACAAGCCCAGCTCCTCACATGGCACAGAGACCTCTCAGAGGTGGGAGGTGCAGGGCCGGGGCGGCTGGACCTCCTCCCCACCTCACACCTATTGCCAGCCAGCCAAAAGCTGCCCGCTCTGTGGCCCTGAATTCAGCCCGGGGATTTGCCCTGTGTCCCGTGAGGGGAGAGCACCCACGGGGACGGCCTGCCACTCCTCCCGAGATCTGCCAGCTGCTGATAAGGCTTCGTGCCTGCTTAGATGCTGCCTGGCTTCACTGCCTGGCTTCGACTCCCAGCCCAGCGAGGAGGCAAGCGCCCAGCTAGGCACAGGGCAGCACCGAGAGGCTGCAGGGATGCCCCCAGGCTGCGGCATGCCCTGGAAGAGCCAGGCGGAACTGGGGGTGCAAGGCAGTGCACTGGGGCTTCGGGGCAGCGGGATGCCGTGACAGCTCAGAGGGCAGGGCAGCTCGCACCCCGAGATGGTGCCGTGGGAGTGAGGGCACGTGGGCACCCACGGGGGATCCCGGATAGGGTGTCACAGCGCGGCGGGGGGAAGCAGCCCACGGCACCCAGGGGAAAGCCGCAGATGCCCGGCCGCAGCGTAGAACCCCACCGGCCCTTCCGGTCCGGCGAGCAGCCCGGGGCGCCGGTACAGCCGCCGCTACCTGCAAGGCCGTTTCCTCAACCAGCATCCGCCGGGCCCGCTGCAGCCGGGGCCCGCTGGTACCCACGGCCAGCAGGCCGCGGGGCGGCTCTCC
>VZTU01012903.1:0-63887 GCA_013400835.1 Zapornia atra
CCCCCTGCAGAAGAGGGCAAGTGTTGCTCCCTGCATGCACCAAGTCACCTGTGCCTCACCTGTATGCAATCCATATAACCTTAAGGCAGGCAGTTGCCCATTCCCAGTGCTGTATGAACAGGCAGGGTGTGTTGGGGCTGCAGGCAGAGGTGTGATTGCATCTTTCTCAAGCTCAGTGTAATGTGTCTGGCTGCAGAACCCCAGCACCTGCAGCTGCAGAGCTGCTGTAGGACAGATGGCAGAGCAGGTCCTGTACGCCCTTGCTGCGGGACACGGGGCTTCAAGTCCTGTCAGCGCCTTGATTCATTGGCTCTGTGTTTCTGAGCTTGGCAGGTGTCATTCCCAGTGAGAGCCCAGTTCGAGGCAGACAAGTGGATAGTGGGAAAAAGGAAAGAGGAGATTTCCTAGCTGAGTGACTGGCTCAGACACCGTCACCGAGGAAGCAGATTCAGTCACAGAAGGAGGGGATAGGGAGGGAGAATGTGAGGGAAGCACAGGCAGTTTTAGAAACAAATAGAGGAAGCTTTCTTTAGGTCAATGCAGAAGACTTGCTAAATAAAGCAAAGTATTCCTGGCAGCAACATGCTGGTCTTGAGGCAATCTCCACCAGTGTGTGGGAAAGATGGTTGTGGTGGTCACATCAGAGCCATGGATGCCCATCTTGGAGGTCTTCCTCCCACCCCAGGCTGCACCTGTGCAAGCAACAGGGAGTGGACAGTGACACCCAGTGACACATCCCACATCCACAGGGAGTGGATCAGCCCATCCAAGCTCACAAGAACACCACAAAGGGACGCTGCTGTTTCCTCAAAGCAATGTGCACTGTGTGTCTCTTGCCAGCTTTGCTTGAGGAGGGCAACAAAGCTGGGGGAGGGTCTGGAGCACAGGTCCTGTGAGGAGCTGCTGAGGGAGCTGGGGCTCTTAGTCTGGAGAAGAGGAGGCTGAGGGGAGACCTCATGGCTCCCTACAGCTCCCTGCCAGGCGGCTGCAGAGATGTTGGGGTCGGTCTCTCCTCTCAGGTGACAAGCGACAGGATGGGCAGGAATGGCTTAAAACTGCCCCAGGGGAGATTTCGGACAGGCATCAGGAAGAATTCCTGTACTGAAAGGGGTGTCAGGCGTTGGCACAGGCTGCCCAGGGAGGTGGTGGAGTCCCCATCCCTGGGGGGATTCAAAAGGCGTGTAGATGTTGTGCCTGGGGACAGGGTCTGGAGGTGGACTAGGCTGTGGTTGGACTTGATGAGCATAAAGGTCTCTTCCAACCCAGGTGGTTCTGTGATTCTACGATTCTATTAATGAATTGTAGCCTGAATAGGCATAAGCCAAGTAAAGGAGGAACCTTCAACTACCAGAGACACAATCTCCATGGCTGTTATCCCAAACTCCTAACACAGATTCCAGAAATCATGGATTCTCTCTACATGCCACAAACCCACATGGGTTAGCTGGGCAAAGAGCAACCTTTCAGAGAGCATCTAACAGAGAAATTTTGCTTGCCACCTTGCTGGTGGGGAACTGGGGAGCTGATTTTTCCAGTTGTGCCTGTTTGTCTGCTCTTTGTGATGCACAGAGGAAGAGGGGAATGTGCATGTGGAAGATTGGCCACCTTTGCTTTTTTATCCCATTGAACCTACATTTCTTTGCCAAATTGTTAGTATAGGGCATACAAGCAAAAGGATGATGATTGAAACATGAGTAAAAAGCTTTGTGATGGAGGCAGGGCTCCTCCTGAGACATGTCACCCTTGCTTCACTGGGCTCAGACTGCTGAACATTCAGGGATGAGGCCAGCTGAAGTTATTTTCTCCTCTTGATCATTTCCAGTTCTTCAACTGGTAAAACTGTTTGTAGAACCATTTAAAGAACTGGTTTGGGTTAAAAATAAGCAAAACAAGCCCCTCTTCTCCTACCTCCCCCCAACAAAAGATCCTTTGCCCCTTCTCTGTTTCCCTCTCTGAAGCCCTGCTTGCCTGTGGTACCAGCACAGCAGAGAAGGCAGTGTGAACTGGGGTGAAGTGGAGGGCCAGAGGTGGAGAGGAGATACGGTGGCTGTTCATACCACACCACTGCAACAAGCAGCTCTCATCCCACTACATGCACAGGGCTTTTAATGTGTCTCACTGATTGTCTCCACAGAGTCAAGGGTTACATTTCACCATGAGACACTGATGTAAAACCCATAATGAAGTCTTGTCTTGATGAGACATAGGTGTTAGCAGTGTGATTCTTGAGTTGTTACAGTGCCCAGCCCTGTGTGCCCCACAGAAGGGACAGCAATGTGCTATCAGGGGAGGAAGGGGATCTTGCATGTAGTGGATAGAGAACCTCACCTGGTTTGCTACAGAGCTTAGCACAGAACTTGTCTCCCAGTGATGAAAACGACCCTATTGGGAGTTGTGGCCTTCTTGCCTTCTCAGACTGACAGAATGATTGCATTATGGAAGCCCAGGGCTGCCTCTTCTTGCTGGCTCCTCATGTTCTCCTCTTAGCAAACACATCAGCCTGTCCTTTGCCTGCTCTGTAGATCGTGAACAGTTCATGCTGATGAGGCTGCAGACCAGCCCTCTAGAGCTGTGATAAAGATGGACCACAACAGAACCCAGGGGTGTACTGTGTACAGAAGGATCCTTTGTGTAGGTTTGAGACAGCTAAGCAACTAAGGAAAGCTTGTGACAGGTTATTTTTCCCTTGAATGTCAAGTGAATAAATCTTCTCCTTTCTCTGTGTTTTGTTACCACAGATTTGCATTTTTGTTGGAGAAACTCTTCTGTTTTCAAACTGGGCTATCACAGCAGACATCCTGATGGTGAGTGTGCTTTGAATCAGCATCTTTCTTTTCCTGTGCTCAGAGCAGTTTGTCAGCTTGCAAGAACAACCTGAAGTTCCCAATTTCTTCAGATGCCTAAGCATTCAGCCTCTTCTTTTTTTCTTTTCTTTTTTTTCCCTTTTTTCCCCCCCTTGCTGAAAAGGAAAGTGAAATAGAGAGAAAAATTTAAAATAAAGATTCTTCTTGTGCTTTGTTCTGAGCACCAGGGAGAGGAGATGTCCAGCAAGGACAACATTACTGAATTCAAACAGTTCCCCCAAACTTTAAGTGTTTGTGCAAAAGCCCACATGCAAGGGATCCTGCCAGCATTTCCTAATAGTCAGCACATTAGTGGATTTTGTTATCAATAACTCAGCTTTGTTCTGCAGTAGGAAATCCTTCCCTCCCTCCCCTGCCCACAAAGGCAACCATCTAACTCTTTCATTGGCTTAACTCCAGCAAACCTACCATTCAACACATAGACAATAGAAAACCACCTCTGGGAGAGGAGAGAGGAAAAGAAAGTATAAAGAATTTTTGGCCTGTGTCCACCTTGTCCAGGAGGAAACTGTCAGGGACTTTTCATGTCCTTCTTTTTCTGTTCTTTCTCCACCATAGATCTTTCTAAGTCCTTCAAATCCTGACCTCAGCAGCTCAGTTTTCCTATGAAGTGGTCTGCATGTTGGTTAGAGACCCATGTAGATGCTTCCATCAGAGATGTGCAGAGCCTCTCAAGCACACTGGGTTCTGAAATCCCATTGTTAGGGGGCTTACTTGTTGCTTGTTGTATGACAAAGAAAGAAACCAGGGCACAGAACCATTACAGGACTTGCCTGAGGTCCTTGGGCAGGTTGTTGACAGAACTAGAAATGCAATCAGCCTGGCATCAATGGAAAACTCCCTTGACTTGTATCTGTTGCTTCTGCAAACATCAACAAGCAAACAACCTGGCTCAGTATTCCTAGATGTGAAGATAAGGGGGTTGTAGAACTTCAGGCTTCTGCTTCAGTTGTGTTTATGGTTGAAGCTCAAGGCTGTGTTTGCATGTGGATGTTGCCCTAACCACCTTGCCTGATGAGCTTTCAATCCTTAACTCCTTTGTGCAGAGAACACTTGGAGAAGTGGGGTGTTAATCCCACTTCTCTAAGATGTGGCTAAAGCACTGGGAAATGAAGGTTCTTGGTGTCCTTCAGGAGGTGGCTTTAAATTACCCAGGTGCATTCCTCCTCCCAGGGTGGTGGAGCTCTCCATGGGCTGGAGGATGTTTACTCTGTACTTCCATGGGGTTTGCAGCTTGTGCTCAGTTCAGGGCTGCTGTGGCCATTCAGTAAGTGGCACTTTTAACACGTGGGCAGATGTGCAGTCTGCAGGCAGCTGTGCTGAGGAAGAAACTGGGGTGCAGTATTTGGAGTTGCTCGTTCCTGCCTCCTGCCAGAGCTTCCTGTCCTGTCCCAGGAGCGCTCCCACCCTCCTCTGGGCAGGACTAGCTGATGGGCTGAAATAGCAGATCTTTTATATCCTCAGTAGCATTGGCTGAAACAGGTAAGGGATTGGCCATGGAGCAGCTGAAGGGAGGAGGGTACCTGTCCCATGTGCTCAAGGTCCTCAGAAAATCTGTGCCAGAGAGAAAGATGACACTTGACCTGTGTTATCTCAAGCTAACCCCAAAAGACATTTTTCAAGCAACTGCTTTGTTATATCAAGTGTCCTAAGGATGCCATCGTTGTCTCATTGTAGTTACTGAGGCTTTTTGTGTTAATTTCAATGTGACTTCAGGATCCTGAAGCTTTTTAATAACTCTATAGGGTTTGCCATGTGTCTTACCAGCATCCTGTCAGTGGTTGTGTTTTGTAGGGCTGCATTTGCAGTTATTTCTGTTGCTTTAGTGCAAAAGAACTCTGTAAGAAATGATTGGAAACAATTGGAAGTCATTTCTTAGTTACAGTTTCCAAAACGTGGGAAAGGAACTAAAACCATGTTAAAAAATTGTGTTTTGGTAATTGATGCCAACTGGAGCTGGCTGTTCTCTTGTCTGTTTAGAGGAATGAGCTGAGTGGCATATATAATGCCCAGCTTAATGTGTTTTCAGCATGAGCAGACCTGTAAAAGTGCTATACAAATAAATGTAAACATCCCCTTAGGTCAGTGCAAGCGTGTAAACAGATGGTCTGGAGTGTGTTCATATTACACAAGGGGGTTGAGAGGATGTTCAGTCAGACAATAGGTGAGAGCCAGGGCTACAACCATCTTTGACAGACAGCTTTGTAAGAATTCCTAGCCAGAGAAAGGTGTGGATATGCTTTAGCAGGATGCACTTGAAATGTTTGGCAAATTAATTTCTGCTGATTACTATTTATTTGGTGTAATCAAAAGTGTGTCTGTTCTTGCCTGAGGCTGGTAAGGAGTTTAAAAGCATTATTAGTGTAAGCTTAACAACACTTGCATCACATACATAAATATTATCCTGTTTTCATGGATAAAAAGCTCTCAATACTGGCTGAATGCTGCTCCCACTGATTTCATTATGCCAGAAGTGAGGCTTTTTGGAAACTGCATCCCGAATGATTTATCACAGCTCTCCCAAGATTTATAGTCTCCTGACTGCTTAAGAGCCCTGTCAGGCAAGTAAGCATCTTCAGAGATTTTGCAAGCTTAATTTCATTGGCAAAACAAGAATGTTTGCATATTATCTTCAAATTTAATTGTTGGCTCTTCACAGCTTCGTGCTTCCATTGCACCTACTGTTGTTGGCAGCGTAAGAGTGCATGCACAGCTCCTCAAGCTGCCTGCCCTAAGAGGTGCTGAGTGCTGGGCTTGATAAACTGTCAGCCCTGCAGAACACACTGCACTGCCTGAGATTTCCAAAGGCTGATGATATTTGTTCCAAATGCAAATTTGTACAACCCAGGCCTTATTCTCCTGAGTACAACTCTGGAACTCTCCTCCCAGGCACATGCTCAGATGGTGCTGAGGGAAGGGGGAGGCACGTTTCGTACGGAGCATGCTAATTATGAAACAGATTTTATCAGCCATCGTTGCAAATGGGCCTCAGGATTGCAGGAGCCCCCAAAGCAGCATTAAAACTGCCTTGTAAGAGCGATAACGAATGAGCAGGCGAGCGAGGAGGCTCGGAGACGCGCTGAGCGCTCGGCACGCGGCGGGTTCTGGCCCCAGCAGTGGGGTTCTTCCTCCACAGCACATCTCAGAAATGAAGCTGCTGGACAGAGGCTTGGAGGCATTGCCATGTAAAGGCCAGCAGGCAATTAAAGGGCCGCAGCTATTACAGTCTCTTTGGGTCTGTGCTGAGAAAAGCCATCCTCTGGTTTACGCAGAGCCCTGACACTTGTACAAATAGAAAATGTTCTGCATATTTCTTTTTTCCTTTGAAACATGAGTTCTGTTTAAATGGCCATGAGCTGCCAGGCAGGAGCTGCTTTAATGTTTTGCTCTTGCACCTCTTCCTTTAGTAGCAGGCATAGGCTGGTGCTCAGCTGTGCTACGGGCATGGAGGAGCGTTGGTTTTATTCTGATTACTTCACCTATAAATAAGCCCCAGTTATTTTCCTAGTATGAAATGCTGCCCTATTTTTACAAACAAAGAGAAACAGCATTTCCAGAAGGTCTTGTTGTTGTTTCTCTCTGCATGTCAGTGAGTGCTGTGCTTTGGTCAAGGCAGGGCAAGGGGGGCCTCTGAAAGGAGGGACACAGGCCACTTCCAATGCTTGAGCCTGGGAAGGATGTGCCAGGGGGTATCTCTGCTGGTCTGCGGTGGGCCAAGGATTGCAGATGGATGCATACTGCTCCATGTTGTGCTGTGATGTGGGGACCAGGTCAGACCTCTTTGACTTCATCAGTATTGTTTTAGATGGTGTCTGCCTAGCTTGAGTGAAGAAGGGTCTCCCTCTTTGCCCTTCCTTGACAGCAACTCCAGCAGCGACACCCAGACCGTTTCCAGGCGCAGTCCGGAGCTAGAGCACAGGTAGTGTCTGTTTGCCTTGTCTTGAGTGCTGAGAGAGGCCAGTCTGCCTTGTCCTGAAGATTGCTAGCTGACCCAAAAGGGTAGTAAAATGTTTGAGAGAGGAGAGTTTTCTACCAAAGATCAGACATAAACATCAGAACATACTCTTTGGTCCTTGGCCTTTCACTGGGAGAAGGGTTTCTTGCCTAACTTACTTCAGACCGACTCATTCTGCTGGTTTCTCTACAGGAAGAGGATGTCAGCAGTAAACCATAGCCTTTCTGAACTCTATTTAAAGAGCAGAGGTTTGCCAAAGCTGCTGGGTCAGCCTCCCTGCCCATCCTTGTGCTGAACCTGGAGTCAGAGACGAGCCAGGACGATCCCACGGCCTTCCGTCCCGGCGGCTGTGGCTCTCCCACCTCCAGTTTCTGTGGGATGTTCAAACCAGGCCAGGGATGGTTTGAATTTAGGGCTATTTTAGCATCAAAATATCCATTTAGAGCTGTAATTTATGTCTTCCTAGAACAGTAGATAATGTGTGCTACCAACTGCTTCCTCTCCACCAGAATAAAATGCATTTTAGGCAGGGATAGGGAGGAGAATTCTTTGGTGTTTTGGAGATGATGGTTTAAGCCTTTTTTCCTTTCCATTATATTTTTAGAGGAGTTAGAGAAATCTCATGTTTGTTTGCATCCTGCATGCTTGGTTTTTATTTTTGTGAGAGTTTATCCAGCCACTTGAACTCCAGACTAGATTTGACATGTTTTTTGGTACTTTATAGTGCCAAAACCATTTCAGTGGTCTCAGCCATAACTTCTTTACCTAAGCAAACTGAAAGCTTGCTGGGAATTGTACTGCTAGCTATAAATCTCTGTGTGTGTATGATACATATATATATATATATATGCAAAACTATGACTATAGAGCCAGGCAGGCTTTCTTCTGCAGATCTGTTAATATAAGTTATAGAAAGAAGAGTATTTTAACATAAGTTTAGAATGCCCTGTTTCCAGATCTACACTCTTGATTTGAGGCCAGGTTGGATGGGGCCCTGGGCAACCTTGTGTAGCTCCAGGCCTGGAGGTTGGTGGCCCTGCCTGTGGCAGGGGGGTTGGAGCTCTGTGACCCTTGGGGTCCCTTCCAACCCAGACCAGGCTGGGATTCTGTGATTCTATGATAGGTAGAGCTTCATTTTATCTTCTAAGAAGCACTCTTCCCAAACAGCGCTCGCAGAGTGCTTCTCCACTGTACCAGTGCTCACTGTGTGAGCTGGGCCCAGGTGGGGAAATGATGCATAGCTCTTCTTTTTCTTTTCTCTTTGCTTCTGTCTAATCTATCCAGGTTGCACCCATTACCCTGCTTCTCTGGGGAATGGTAATGAATTTGGCTCTCTGCTGTTTCACAGTGTGACTTTCCTGTGTACGTTTCTGTCTCTAATAAAATCTTCTTTTCCTCGTGGGATTTCTGTGAGTCTTCAAGTCTCTTGAGCACCTGGGTGCCAGAGGACAACAGTGTAAGATCTGTGGCCAGGTGGCTGCTGCAGATCCAGGCGTCTTTTGCTCTTCTGCTGCACAAGAGGAGCTTAAGGGGGACCCGTGCAATGTGTGGGGGTCAGAGACCATCAGCAGTGTGTGGCTGCAGCTTGGTCAAACCAGTACTGAAAGAACTGACAGGTCATTCTGAAAGCACCTGGTAAAACCCTAAGGAATAGCATTTCAGCCATTGTTCCCATTTGTCTCTGCTTGGAATGAGTTCATCATCCTGCAGAGGCAGGTCACTTCTCTGGCAGACATTTTCTCAGCGCGGTTTCGTTCCTTTCCTGTTTGAACTGCTGGCTCTCCCCACTGCAGGCAGGGCAGCTCACCTCACCTCAGAGGAGGAGTTAGAGCACTGAAATGGTGCCTCAGCTCCTGTGCCCCGTCCCTGGGGGTGTTCAAGGCCAGGTTGGATGGGGCCCTGGGCAACCTTGTGTAGCTCCAGGCCTGGAGGTTGGTGGCCCTGCCTGTGGCAGGGGGGTTGGAGCTCTGTGACCCTTGGGGTCCCTTCCAACCCAGACCANTGCACAGGGCGGCGTCCAGACGGGGCTGGAATCTCTCCAGAGATGGAGACTCCACAACCCCCCTGGGCAGCCTGTCCCAGGGCTCTGGCACCCTCACTGGGGAAAAGTTCTGCCTCTGCTCTAACTTGCAGCCAGTGCCCCTTGTCCTGTCCCCACAGACACTGAAAAGGGGCTGGCCATTTCCCCCTGCAGCCCATCCTTCAGAGACTGAGACACATTCAGAAGGTCCCCCCTGAGTCTTCTTCTCTCCAGGCTGAACAGCCCCAGCTCACTCAGCCTTTCCTCCCAGGGGAGATGCTCCAGGCCCTTCAGCATCTCCGTAGCTCCTCTGGACTCTCTCCAGGACATCCCTGGCTGTTTGATCCCAGGGAGCCCAGCACTGGACACAACACTCCAGGTGGGGCCTGACCAGGGCAGAGTAGAGACATGTTGCTGTTGAGTGATGAATTCACCCTGCCTCAGTCAGCTGAGGCAAATGCATCTCTGTATCTTTAGCTGGGGATGTGCCAGTCATGAAATGTCACAGTTAATTAATAAATGACTTCAGGGAAGGATTGCCAGAAGGAGTTGAAGTCTGGGAAGACATCCCTTCTAAAGGAAGACTAAAGGCAGCCTGTCAGAAAGGGGACAAGTAAAAAGGATCATGGAGTAGGAGCAGCTAAACAGGAGTCACGTCTGGCAGGGTAGGTAGGCAGCTCTTCAGAGAGACACAGAAAGGCAGAACAAGGTTCAGCACTTAGCACTGGAAAAAAAAGCTCACCCAAACAGAGACCATTGAATTCTTCATTACTTACAGCCTTTAACTCCAGGCAGGATCAGTTTCTTAAGCAGGACAACGTGGACTTGATGCAGATATTCTGATAGCTTCTTCCCCAAGTTTTATGCAGGAGCTGCTTTTTTCTCCTCCTAAAGTTGTGTTACACAGTTAATGTCGATCCACAGGATGAGGGGTCGTTGTGATGTGGTTTTTTTCTCTTTTCATTTCTGTGATGAGGCCTAACTTCTGTGAGCTCTGGTCCCTTAATGGGGAAGTAATTTGTGCTTTCCACTGATCCTGTGTAGTAGGACTGATTCTGCATGACCTGACTGAGGTCCTGTTAGAGGACTGGAGACCAGACTACAACATCTTGGCCACTGAATTTTCTTAGTGCATTTTTGTCACTTTTCACATGTGAAATTGCAGATTATTTGAAAAAAATATGAAGTGGCCTTTCATAGAGATGGGAATTGCTCATGGTTTAGGAAACAAAAAGACCCCACAATATCCCAGGTTACCTCCCAGACCCTGTTTGGGAGGCTGGCGGTGTGCTGCCAGCAGCTGCGAGCTCTGCTCTCCCCAAGAGCAATACAGGCTGAGGGGCAATCTTGAGGTGTCTCATGGGCTAAGTTGTTAGTCAGACTTGTGCACTCAGTGCTGCTGCAAGGCGTGCAGCCTGGAGAGAGCTTCCTTCCATTGACCAGTGCTGCTGCAAGGTGTGCAGCCTGGAGAGAGCTTCCTTCCATTGACCAGTGCTGCTGCAAGGCGTGCAGCCTGGAGAGAGCTTCCTTCCATCGACACCTGCCATCAGGAGCACTAGAAAGCCACGAAGGGCTTGAGCCACCCACGGACCAGACAGTGGCTGTGTCTGCCACTGCTGTCTGGGGCACCTTCTTTACCTTGTCCTGAGCTGGGCATAAACTGAGCAACACCAGACAGCTGGACAGGTTCTTACTTGTTTCCTTAACGGTTGTTTTTTCTTTCCCCTTCTTCTTTGCAGTATGTGGTCATTCCAACACGCCGTGCAACCGCAGTGGCCTTGCAGAGTTTCACTTCACACCTCCTGGGAGATGCTGGCAGTCCTTATCTGATTGGATTTGTAAGTGCTCACAGCAGGTTCTGGCAGGGGCTTGTGCCTGTGTTTGTTTTTGTTTACTGACTGCTTATCTGAAATGCCAAGTTCACCCATGCAGGGAAGGCAGGCCCATATCCAGCAGCAGGACGGGAAGCGGCCCAGCGCGAGGCACCTTTTTTACACACTTGTGTGGTGGTTTGGCCCTGGCCAGAGGCCAGATGCCCACCGAGCCTCTCACTCACTCCCCTTTGCAGCCAAACAGGGGAGAAAATACATATCAGGAGGCTTAGGACCTGAGGTAGGGCCAGAGGGGTCACTCTGCAATTAGTGCCATGGGCAAAACAGACTCAGCACAGAATAAAGGGAAGAAAAGTGACTTATGGCACTACAACTGCACACCCAGTGAACCAGAGTTGGGTGATGAGAAGCAGCCAGGTCTTAAAGCACCTTCCCCCCACCCCTCCCTTCTGAGCAGACTTAAACCTCCTGAGGATTTCACTCCCTCCTTCCCCCCAGCATGGTGCTGGGAGGGGCAGGGAATGGGCAGTGGGGCTCCAGTCAGGTCCTCACAAGCTGCTTTTCTTCCCCAGATCTCAACACTTCCACTCCCCCCACCCCTCCCTCCTTCACACACTTGACTTGAATCATCACCTCGCTCCCTTCTTCCCCCCCATGGCAGCACAGGGGGGCAGGGAATGGGGAATGGGGGTTTGCAGTCTGTTCCTCCCCAGCTGTCTTCCCTCTCAGCTGGGGGGGCCATTCCACACCCCCCCTTCCCCTGTGGCACCGGGGGGTCCCACCCACGCGAGAGTCGTATCCAGGAGCTTCTCCAGCCCAAGGCCTCTCTATGGGGAGTCATCTCCTCCCCACAGGCCTCTCAGCAGGACTCCCTGCCATGGGTGCTGACCTTTGGGCCCAGACTGCTCCGGCCTGCTCCCCCCAGAGTCACAAGTCCCCCGGCAAACCTGCTGAGGGTGGATCAATCTCTCCACAGGCCATAGATGTCTCTGCTCCCTGTCCTCATCCATGGGCTGTGAGGGGACACCCACCCCACCATGGTCTCCACGGGCTGCAGGGGGATCTCTCTCTCTGACACCCAGAGTGCCCCATTCTTCCCCCCTGCCCCAGCCTTCAGGCCTGGCCTTGGTGTCTGCACAGCCTGTTCCATCCTCTCACTCCCTTCTCTGGGGGCAAAATGCCTCTGCCTGCAGGTTTCTCTCCTCACTGTGATTCCCAGAGGCGCTGTGACCATCGCTGATGGGCTCAGCCCTGGGCAGCAGCAACTCTGGCCTTGAATCAGCCCAGGTTTCCTGTCTGGGGCCTGCAGAGAGCTGCTGGCTGCTGCTTGCAGGAGACATCTCAGCAGCACAGCTACGCAAACCTGCAACGTATGGGCTGCAGTTCAAACCTGGAAGGACCACTTGGGTGGAGACATGAGCTGCTGAGTCTTCTTAGCCTAGGGTGTTTGGAGAGTTTATAGACAGCTCTATAAAGGGAGAGTGGTTGCTTCTGTGGTGTGGACACAGGTCAGTTAGAAGTGAGGTTGGAACATCCCTCTGTGTGTGTATTAAACTGTTCATCTGGTCCTGTAAGCCAAATATCTACTTACCTAACCTCTTTTGTACAATAAGAAAGGATGGTGCAAAATCCATGGCTGGATGGAGGTGTTTGGGATTTTTTTAGTAGTATTCCTTTCTGGTGTGTATGGGTTGGGTTTTTATCAGGAGTTTTCCTTTCTGTTACTGCTGCAGTTGTTGGCCTTGGTCTGACTGGAGATCTCCCTTCCTATTATCCTCCTGCAGAGCAAAACAAGACCCTGTGCCAAAAGCTGGCAAGCAAGAGAACATTCACAGCTGAAAATATAAGACTTGAGAAATTTAATGAGGAAAAGAAACCTAGATATACTGGGGTAATTTCTTTTCCCCCAACCCTTCTGTGGAGTTTGATGCATTGAACTTCAGAGTACACAGATCACCATTTATAAAGAACAGCAGTGTCCATGTAAAGCCCCAAGTGGCACTGCTCACGTTGTGTTGATGTTGCTATAGTTTTCCAGTGGTGTAACTGGGATCTTCACTAGTCCCATCACCCCACACAGGACTCTGATGTGCTTTCCAGCTCAGCACTTCAGGGTGACACAGCTGTTGGGGGGCTGTGGACCTTTCATTTGTTTAAAAACTGTCATTTCTCATCTGTTCATCCCATAGACACTGGTGTGCATATACATATTTATTTATATATATTCAATTTTTTTTGTGTGTGTATATATATATATTTAAATATAGGTAAATATTTGCTCCTAAATGACATAGTTGCTGTGTAGCCCTCTGAAGCACACGTGAAGAGACTGAGAGATAAGGCTGAACAGACCAACGACATGAGAAATGTCTCAAGAAAATAAACATGTACAAATTGGCTTTACTTGTTATTTACCTCAATGTTCTGGGCACCCAGGGAGAAATCATCTTACTTGAGCCTTTACTTGCAAGTGGCAGGAAGAAGGAAATCCCTGGAAGGGAGTGCTTCAGGCAGGGCAGGGGATGTGGGGAAGGCAGGCTGGCCAGCGTGTGCTGAAGGGCAGGGTCTGGGAGGCAGGAGAGGCTGTCTCAGGTGACTCTGCTGCATGCTCATGCTTTGTCTTGCATAAGAGGCATGTCTGGGAGGAGTGGAGAGGACCCTGAGTGATTGCAATTAATCTTGAAAGTTGCCTAGGGCTCTTTAGTGTCACAGATTAAAAAAAGGGCTTTGGTTGTAGAAAATAATGTGCCTAGCTCTTCCACTGTGGAGAGATGAAGCAAGTTGTAAGTTATTTAAGGATACCAGCCTGAAATAGCTGCCTTAGGCTTTCTCATGCCTGGGAAAATATTAATTATGGTATTGAATTACTCTTTTCTAATGCTGTAGTTGCTGGGCAGTGCTCACCTGGGAGGAGGCTATCCAAGTACAAGGCTGCATGTCAGGAGAGCAGGAGTGAAGCACTCATCTCATGGAAGGCACCAGCATCCTTTTCTGTAGCCTCCAGGGCCGGCTTGGTTGACTCATGCTCCCTGTACTACAGGGACTGAAAGGTCAACTGCAGCTTTCATGCAGCACAGAAAAACAAATACTATTTAAAGTAAAAGGACAAAAAGCCAACGTTTCCACCAGAGCTAAGACAAGCACATGACTATTGTTAAATTTGCAAGTCTTTGTCATTGGAATCGCCCAGCTGAGCTGTAGCATGGAGACCTTCCTGCAGGATAGAAATGGTGATAGCCATGCAGGCCTCCTCATCCCTCTGAGTTCACAGAACCATAGAATCCCAGCCTGGGCTGGGTTGGAAGGGACCCCAGGGGTCACAGAGCTCCAACCCCCCTGCCACAGGCAGGGCCACCAACCTCCAGGCCTGGAGCTACACAAGGTTGCCCAGGGCCCCAGCCAACCTGGCCTTGGACACCCCCAGGGACGGGGCACCCACCCCCTCTCTGGGCAGCCTGTTCCAGCCCCTCACCACTCTCTCTGCAAAGAGCTTCCCCCTAAGAGCCAATTGAAACCTTCCTTCCTTCAGCTTCACTCCATCCCCCTTGTCCTGCCAGTGTCTCCCCTTTGAACAAGCTGATTCCCCTCCTGTTCCTCTGCTCCCTTCAGGGACTGGCAGGCTGCAGTGAGGTCCCCCCACAGCCTTCTCTTCTCCAGGCTGACCCAGCCCAGCTCCCTCAGCCTCTCTCCGTAGGGGAGCTGCTCCAGCCCTCTGAGCATCCTTGTGGCTCCTCTGACCCCTCTCCACCAGTTCCCCATCTTTCTTGTCCTGGGGCCCCAGCTCTGGACACAGGACTCCAGCTGGGGCCTCAGGAGGGCCTTTCATCCAAGAGCCTGAGGAGCTGCCCTTTCTTCTGACTCCTTACAAAACCCTCCCAAAGCTCCCTCCCTAAGTGAGCAGTTGTGATCCAGATGTGGCTGGAATCTGACATGGTTCTGGGGAGTTTGTGGTGGGAATCCCTCCAGCAGTGCTCTTAGGAAAAAGAACTGAATACCAGTGCCCTTATAGGACTAAGCTGTCGCAGGCACTTGTCCCTGCCTGCTGGATACCAATAAATGTAGTATTGATCTTACAATCCTCTTGTGAAACGTAGAAGGTGCCTAACAGCTGCAGTCTGCTCAGTGGTGTACCCTAAGACCTGGAGGTCAGACCCCCTAGTTCCAAACCTTGCAGTGCAGTTCCTCCCAGTCACCCAGAGCACTAAGTGCACTGGAGTGTGTAAAAGCTAAGTGGCAGGAAGGATGTATGTTTGGTAATTTTCATGGCTCTCTAAATACTGATAACTTTTCTTGTGGTGAAAAGGCTGAAGATTGACTTCCAGAGTTATGCAAATGCAGTTTTAGGGTGGCAGCTGTGATTTGTGTAAGAAATATCACCTGCTCAGTGCTTTACACCCAGATATTTCTAGTCCTTTGCTGTCTTGGGAAGGTCCCACTGTGCAGGCACAGCAGCTGAAGCACAGAGAAGCACTCCACATCCCACCACTTGCATTGAGCATCAAGGAAAGGTCTTGTAGCAGTGCCTCCTCTGCCCTAACACCTAGACAGCTTTTCAGACTCTGTCTGAGCAAGGCTGGGGCTTCCTACATTTTCTTTCCTTCCCCCAAGCCTCTCCTTTGCTTCCTGTCCATGCTCAGCACTGCTTTCCTCTCCCACCCCTGCCCTGCCTCTCCCCCTGGCCATGAGGAGAACAGGCACATCCTGCAGGCTTTGCTCTATGGCCAGGGAACTTGCTGCTCTGGGCACAAGCTGTCCTTGCTGCTCTGGTGCTGTTGGCTCTCCTGTTAGCTTCCTGCTTTGTTAAATTCTTTCTCATCTCCCCAGTGCAGCCAGCATCCAGTCTAGGGATTGAAACCTGCCTGTACCTGCTGTCACCTGGCCACATCGCCAGGTGTGGATGGTGTTTAAAGTGCCAGAGATCAGCTTTCCTCCACCAGCACCTTTTGATGGACTAGATGCTCCTCCCAGTACTCCACTGGGGCTGGTATCCACCTGTCCTGACCTCCTTGGCTGCTGCACCTTCAATTTACCAGAGGGCCACAACCTTCAGACAAGCAGTGTCAGGACAACGTGCTGTGGTCAGTAAACCAGGCTCAGGGAGATGATGTGGAAGGGGTGGACAGACTCTGGTGGTACATCTCTGGGTCTGCACACCTGGTAACTCATTGTAAGCAGCTCTGAGATGCTCTGTTGAGTTTTGACAAGGTTTTGTGCAACTCCTAATCCTACCTGGAGAAATTTTAAGAATAGGCCTCTCACTTGTCACCCTTCACTTTCCTCCCTTCCCTGATTTTCTTAGGTTGATAAACTAGGTCTAATGAGCTACTTAAATAGCAAGAATGCTAATGACCTTCCTTTAGCAAGTAGTTAGCAGAATAGTGTTAATTATCACTGGTGCAGAGCATCAGGGAAGGCAGATCAGCATTTGATTAGGGGCAACTCAAGGAAAATTGTAGTAAATGCAGCAATTAAGATACTTTTTTAATGAAAGTTATAATTGGAGGTGTAGATTTCACAGCCTTCTTGTCCCAGTTTGAGAGCCTTTTTGTTGACAGGGTTTCAAAGGTGTTTACCCATGAAGTAAATATATATCTGTACAGAAAGTAGTTCTATGTGCAAAGACTTGCCTGGCAGAGGAAGCTGAATTCTTATATTATGGTTTAATATGATAGTTGTGTTATAGTAGTCATGTCTTACAGTTTAAAACTTGTGTTTGATAGTTGAAAATGCTCTGGCTGCTGGTGTTCTGGAGCCCTGCTGCTCCCTGCTGCTCCCTTCTGCTGCTTCCTAGCACATGGAAAGGCCAAATCTGTGACACGGCTGTCAGCTGCAAAGGAAGGGAGAATGAAGTACCTGGAGACCAATCCACACAGGATTTACCTCCTTGGTGCAAAGAGCTACCAAGCTTCTCACTTCTGATGATTCAGCAAGAGACAAGATTTAAATCTGCCCTGAAACCCCAGCTGACCTCCCACATACCACACGCTCTTTGCTGAGCGTCCCCAGCCTGGGGGGTTGGGATTTCCTCACAGGGCTGCTGTGCACCTGCTGGTAACCCCAACTTGGGTGAGAAGTGCAGCTCCTCAGTGTGTTTGATAAGGTACATAAAAGGATCTCGTTAAAGGAAGCCCAGAAATCCAGAGCTGATCCTTCTTCCACTCAAGTATTTCAGCTCTGTCCCCTCTGCTCTGTCCCTTCTGTGCACTCAGATCTCTTGAGGTGGCTTCTTTCCCTGAGCTGACTCTGTGCACTCTCATATGGCCACAGTGTCCTCAGGGTGCTGAGCATCCTTCAGAATGAGATGTCCCACTTCTGCAGCGTGGGGAATGATGTCCCCACATGCTGAGAGGGCTGGAGCAGCTCCCCTACGGAGAGAGGCTGAGGGAGCTGGGCTGGGTCAGCCTGGAGAAGAGAAGGCTGTGGGGGGACCTCACTGCAGCCTGCCAGTCCCTGAAGGGAGCAGAGGAACAGGAGGGGAATCAGCTTGTTCAAAGGGGAGACACTGGCAGGACAAGGGGGATGGAGTGAAGCTGAAGGAAGCTGAAGGAAGGAAGGAAGGTTTCAATTGGCTCTTAGGGGGAAGTGGTGAGGGGCTGGAACAGGCTGCCCAGAGAGGGGGTGGGTGCCCCGTCCCTGGGGGTGTTCAAGGCCAGGTTGGCTGGGGCCCTGGGCAACCTTGTGTAGCTCCAGGCCTGGAGGTTGGTGGCCCTGCCTGTGGCAGGGGGTTTGGAGCTCTCTGATCCTTGGGGTCCTTCCAATCCATGCCATTCTATGATTCCATGATTCTGTGATTCCTAAGCCAGGAAGCTTCCCTTTTCCCCTCCATGCTCTTCCGCACTCAGATTGAGGCACAAGCAGAGATGTTGGGTGTTTGGATGGTGCCTGCTGCAGCTGTACAGTTTGTTCTCCAGAAAGTGGGCATTTCTCTAGCTGGAAGCCATCCAGCTGGCTGCCACAGCTGAACACACACTGTTTGTGTTGTGCTGTAGCAATGCCACGAGCCCAAGTTTGTTTAGCACAGTCATTCTTCTTCTCCTGAGGTCTTTGTTACACACTGAGGGAGAAGATGTGAGCGTTCATAGTTGGGATGTTATCAAAGGCTTTTGATAAGATGGCAAAGCAGCAGCAGGATTTCCTTATTGATGTTCCACCCCCACGGTTTGGGTAGATGTTTCGAAGGGTTTTTTTGCCACCTGCCAATTGGCAGAATAAAGAAAGGGATCCCCCCACCCAGCTCCACGCTGAGGAAGTGGCACCCCCCCTGCATCAACCCCCTGGCTTGCTACTCCTGAGAGAGGGAGGGCTTGACTGTGGTGCTGGATTGGGGCTTGCCAAATCACAGTTAGAAGCCTGAGGATGCTATTGTAGAATCCCAGCCTGGTCTGGGTTGGAGGGACCCCAAGGATCAGAGAGTTCCAACCCCCCTGCCACAGGCAGGGCCACCAACCTCCAGGCCTGGATCCTATCCCTTGGAGGAGCCTGGAAAGCCACGTGCTGGCAGTCTGGAGCAGCCATTTGGCAAACAGTGTGTTGTTCTTGGAGCCCAAGTCTGTAATTATGTCCTGGCTCCTGAGAGGAGATGCCAATATTCCAGTCTTAGCAGGTGGCTTGGAACTGAGAGGAACCAAACAACGGGGAACAGTGACTGTTCGTCACCTGATGGAGTTCTGGAGTTGAGAGATGCAGATGGGGCAAGGCCAGGTTGGATGGGACCCTGGGCAACCTTGTGTAGCTCCAGGCCTGGAGGTTGGTGGCCCTGCCTGTGGCAGGGGGGTTGGAGCTCTCTGATCCTTGGGGTCCCTTCCAACTCAGACCAGTCTCTGATTCTATGATTCTGTGGGTGAGGGGATTATATGAAAACTAGAGGAGAACGTCCAGCTGGCTTGATGGGAAGCATTATACCTTGGATGGGAGGGACCGCTGCTTCTCCTAAAATATGCCTGGAATAGGTTGGGGTAAACATGAAAAAGGTGGCATATTCAGTGTTAACATAATTTACTGGTATAAAAGCTTGACAGGATGCCTTGGAAAGGAAGGTGCAGGGCAGGCTGCATTGGGAGTTTTATTTGCTGGAGACTTCACGTTGTCAAAGCTGGCTTTCACCTAGAATGTCATGTCATCCATGAGAGAGGGCAGTGGGGAGTGCTTGCCTGGCTTTTCATCTTCTACTGCTGATTTGTCATGTCAGTTTGTCCAGTGATTTATTGCCTGGTAATTGTTTCTATTCCCCAAAAATGAGAAATGGTTTAGAATTTCTAAATTTTGATTTTAGAGGAGCCTGGATTGTGGCTCCTGCACAACAAGGGGCTGATTCAGTGCCAAATTTTGGTTCATAATGAAAAGTGAAGGAAATGTTGGGAATTCAGGTGTCTGGATACAAGAGGGAGTAAATTACCAGGTGATGTCCCTGTCTTGGGGGTGCATGTTCTGCTAATTTCCTGTGGGTGATTTCACATTCAAGTCTCATTGCTGTTGTTTAATGGGTCTCTCAGACTAATAGCCACTGTTGTTTGCCTCCAGTCTAAGGACTTTGTTTTCCCCTGCATGAGACTTGTTCATAACACTCGGTCTTGTCTTGTGTGTGTGTTACACACTGAATAAAACCCTCTTGGAGAGGACAGGAATGCTTCCCAAGCACTGAAAATTTTTCATCCTCCTTTCTAGGGCAGGGAATGCAACAGAATTCTGACTACAACATTTCAGTTCTTTCTACAGAGAAGCTCTTCCTGTGTTTATACCTTCCTCTCTACTTGGGAATGCTCCATCCTTGGCAGAGAATCCTCTGTGTGCGGAGGTTGCTGGCTGCCTCTCCTCTCCTTCCCCCTAGCAGGGGCTGAGCTCTACAACAGGCGTTAAGGCACCGAGACAGGGCTGGGAAGATGATGTAGGGCCTGGAGCATCTCCCCTGTGAGGAAAGGCTGAGTGAGCTGGGGCTGTTCAGCCTGGAGAGAAGAAGACTCAGGGGGGACCTTCTGAATGTGTCTCAGTCTCGGAAGGATGGGCTGCAGGGGGAAATGGCCAGCCCCTTTTCAGTGTCTGTGGGGACAGGACAAGGGGCAATGGCTGCAAGTTAGAGCAGAGGCAGAACTTTTCCCCAGTGAGGGTGCCAGAGCCCTGGGACAGGCTGCCCAGGGGGGTTGTGGAGTCTCCATCTCAGGAGAGATTCCAGCCCCGTCTGGACGCCGCCCTGTGCAATATGAGCTGGGGAGCTGCTTTGGCAGGGGCTTGGACCCCAGGAGCTCTCCAGGGCCCTGCCAACCCCTGGGAGGCTGTGAGTCTGTGAGACAGGCAGTGCTCCCCAGTCTCTCTTCTAAAACACACCCTGTAACCTGTTCCTTGGAGTCCCCACGAGTGACACCCTTCTGTGCCCTGCTGCTGCGCTTGGCCTCTGCTCAGCTGCCAGGCTGTGAATCGCTGGTTCCTCCTGCACGTGCCATTTCCTCACTCGATTCTCCAGATTTACACCTTGAATGTCAGAGTTTGCCTGTAGCCTGTGCCTGACACCACCTTGTTCATCAGCAGCAGTGTAGCAGTTTGGAAGATGCTGCACAGGCTTGGACTGTTTCAGGAGCTGGTTTGCCTGTGCACACAGCAGTGGGATTTTATGTTATGCAAATTCCCTGCAGTCTTTGGATATAAACCAGTATTTATGCCTCAGCAAAAGGTCACAGCTAAAAACAGAGCTGGACATTTAAATACCCCATGCCTTGAGACTTGTCCCTGCTGCTGCTGCTCTGTCAGGTTTATGACAAGCAAGGTTGTTGGCTGGGCAGCAAATATTCCAATGTGGTTGTTTTAGCTGCAGTCATTAAATATTGCTGAGTTTTAGCAAAAGCTTTTAATAGTGAACTCAACGCTGCCATTGCACGTCACTGCTCCCTTGTGTAAGCACAAACTTGTGTTTGCCTTCCTATAGTGAGGCTTTTTGGCTGTCAAAGGGGCAGGTTGCTGGAGCCCATGAGCTCAGTGGCACGTGGATCCTCGCAGCCCCGATGCAGCAGAGCTTGCGTGGGCCCCGTGGCCCAGGGTCACACCTTGCATGCAGTTACACTTCAGAGGGCAGCAAGCTGAGGAGCTGAGAAGCAGGAATGGAGCCTGTGCCTCAGATGTGGGGATAAAAGCGCTCTGTTTGAGTTGTTGCTGAGGGTCAGCTGGGGTCTCTGCTGGTTTGGTTCTGTGAAAAACGTTTCCCCTTTCCCATTCAATACACAGAAATGGGATTTCATACCTCCTTTTGCTGAGAGGTGGGTGAGGTGTAGGGGTTAGCAGGGCTTGATGGAAATTACAGAAGACTGATCACTCCCTTGCCTGCTAAGCAATGCTGGCTTGGTCCTGTCCGCATCCTGGGAGGCTTGGTCAGTACAGCAAGGTTAGATACCCATGGGTGCAGTCACTGAAGAAGCCAGGGAGAAGATGAAGACCAGGCTAGAAGGGCAGCAGGGAGAAGAGAACCCCTGCCAAGCTTTTCATGGCGTGAGCTGCACAGCTCCAGAGTGGCTGGTTGAAGGCTGAAGCGTGCAAGGGACATCCCACCTTGAACACACTGTCCCATTTTAAACCTCATGCGTGTGTTAGGTGGGAGGGTGTTTAGGGAGTTGTGCTCTCCACCATTATCATGTCTCTCTTTCATCTAAGTTACTCATGTTTTTGCCTGTCTCTCCTAGATCTCTGACCTGATACGACAAAGCACAAAGGAGTCCCCAGTCTGGGAGTTCCTCAGCTTGGGGTATGCACTCATGCTCTGCCCGTTTGTCATTGTCCTGGGAGGGATGTTCTTCCTGGCCACAGCCCTCTTCTTCCTAAGTGACCGAGCCAAAGCTGAACAACAGTGAGTAACCTGGCAATTGCAGATGGGGAGGTACTGCACCCTGTTTTCTCTCTTGAACATTATGCTTGTCCTCTTTCCCTGGCCGTGGTCTGTACAGGTAAAGGATGCTGTGTGGTGTGTTAAGAACCTCGGCTCAGCAGAGTGCATGAGGCTGCACGAAGCACAGGGGCTTGGGTCGTGCTGGCTGGGCATCCTTTACACGCTTCTGCTCTGGCAGATCTCAGGTGTTGGCCGTATGGCCGGGAGGGCAGCACAGTATTCGAGGTCACATGCCCCCTTCACCCTTGCCTGAGCATGCCACAGCCCAGCCCGTTGCTGGGGAGGGCTGCTAGGTGGAGAGCAGGAGATACTTTACAGAGCTTGGTGGTCAGCGTTGAGCCTGCAGCCCCGTGCCAGCCTCCTGTGCCCTGCTCACTATCTCCAATGCACAGGAAGCAAGCTGTGTGTGGGGACAGGCGTGCTCAGGGGTTGCTGTAGTAGAGACAGTCTTTTCCCAGTCCCTTCTTGCAGCTTCTAAAAAAAAAGCTACTGTTTTTCAGTAAAGAAACCGATTCGGACCACCTCACAGTTGGCAACTACAGTAATTCAGAAGACGCTTCCACATGACATACAAACTCCTGGGGTTAGTCTCTTTCTCATCATTGTCAAAAAATTTAGAGTGTTTATGTGTAATGTCATGCTGAATATGTGGGTAGGGGACTGGTCTGGTGTTGACTATAGGTTGCCTTTGCCTTTCTCCTGGGAGCATGGGAGACAGGCAGACACGCACCGCAGGCGGTAACAGCCCATCGTGCACCTGCAGCCAGAGGGAGCAGAGTACACCTTGTACCTTCAGGAGAAGGGCCCTGGCGCATCACTATCACTAGCTGTAGTACAACTAGAGGGAAAATATGATGTTTGGGCGTTGATGTAAGTGTGTGAACAGTTTGGGTGGTACTTTCTGGCTCCAACTATCATATCAGATGGACGCAAGAGCTTTGGAAGCAGTGCTACAGGTGGTGCTCTGCTCTCTAGGATCAGTTCCACTGTCCTTTCACTGAGACACACAAATACCAGAGTGAGGAAGGGTTTTCTGTCTCTGATGCCTTTAGATCTATACATTCCCCCTATACTGAGATATATAAAAAAAGTATGCTGAGATGTATGAAAAACCAAGGCCTCATGGTGTATGTTGTGAAGGAGGTGAAGTCCTGCACAGCTGAACTTCAGTGTGGCTTTGGAGATGTGACGTGGCGGATGTATGCCTGGCTTGTTATCTGCATGTAAGGGCTTTCGATTGCAAGAATTGGAGATTAGATGTTAGGAGGAACTTCTTGAAAGAAAAAAGGAGGTAAATGCTGCAGCAGATTATTTGGAGAAGCTGCTGTGTGTTTCTGAAGGCCTCCCTGGCTCAGTCTTGAGGCAGGAACATGGGAGTTCTCTGGTGCCTTTCAGACCGACTTCTGTCACTGTGCTCTGTGTAAGCTAATGCAAGGCTAAGTAGGCATCGATCCCCTGGGGACTCAGCAAGAGGAATGTAAGCTTCTAGGTGCTCAGGGTGGCTTTTTTCTTGCAAGGAACCAGGAGTTGTCTGTGGTGACAGGGTGTAGTCACACAGTGCAGCAGATGAAATCCCCCTCATGTAGCCATAAGGTCATGGGCTGGCCGACTCTGCTTGGGTGCCAGTGTTGCTGTGCGTTCCCAGCTTCTCTTACGGTGCACCAGAACACCAGCTCTGCAGTAGTGTTACTGTGGGAGGGAGATCACATCCCATGGCTCTGCTTTCTCCTGCATAGAAGTGTTGATATCTGCCTGCTGCTCTCTGGTCCAAGCAGACTTGGTTGTACTCTGTTCACAGAATTGTAGAATCACCTGAGTTGCAAGAGACCCATTTGACCATCAAGTCCAACCACAGCTTAACCCTGCCTAGCCCACCTCTAGATCATGTGCTTAAAGGCTTCATCTCAGCACTCTGAAATGCTGAATATGTGGGTAGGTGGCTGGTCTGGTGTTGACTGTAGGTTGCCTTTGCCTTTCTCCTGGGAGCATGGGAGACAGGCAGACACGCACCGCAGGCGTTCCAGCCCATCGCGCTCCTGCAGCCAGAGCCAGCCTTTTAAACACCTCCAGGGATGGGCACTCCACCACCTCCCTGGGCAGCCTGTTTCATCCCCAAGACATGCCAGCTTCCCAAACAGTCACAAGTCCACTGTTCTTCTGAGGAGACCAGTGAACCCACTGGCGATGGGGAGGGCTTGTTTGCTCTTAGCTGTGTGTAACCTGTGAGAGAGAACAGGCCCCACAGCATTTTGCTGTTAGCAGCTTAAAACTCCACGCCAGCTCCGGGTCCGGCATCCAGCTCCCCCGTGTGACAGACCATCTGCCCTTTGGCAAGGGCGTCTCTGCCTTGGGGCCTCCCTCCTACCCCACCTGCCACTTGCTGGGTACAGGGCAGCCTGGCTTCTCAAGCTGCCTTGTTTTCCCTCTGCAGTCAGTCCTGCTGCTCGGACAGCGGGACTTGGAAACGTGCTTTGCCAGAGGAAATCAATTAACCTGCAGGGATCCCAGGGGCTGGTGTCACACGCCACAGATTAAACCCATTCATCACCCGTGGGGTCAGGGCCGATGCCACAGACCCCTCTAATGAACCAGTGTGGAAGCAAAGAGGTGTAACACTGCACTGCACAGCCCTGCCCCTGGAAATGAAGCTTTCCCTGCTTGAAATGAAGCTTTCCCTGCTTGAAATGAAGCTTTCCCTGCTTTAATTTCCACGCCTCTGCCAAAAGTGGCTCAGGGTTTTATTGCTGGGATTTTGTTCCTTTGTTTGTTCCTTTGTGTACTGGTGTCTGGGTGTTTGCTTAGAGATAATTTCTCCTTCCAGGCAGGACAGGGGATGAGGATAGCAACCTCTCTTTCCTGTAAAGCTTCCCCCAGTTTCCACCACACTTCCTCTCATGCACAGAGTTTCCAGGCTTTCAGAGCCTCGTGACTTTTTCACACATCACTTTGGATCACTGACACAATTCCTGGCATATTTTCTAGATGACTTCTTTAAACAGGAATTCCAGGCAGTAAGGCTGCCCCCCCACACAAAAACACTCAGGAGAAACATTTCTAGTGCAGTTCTTCTTTTCTCCAAAATAAAAAGTCACAATTCTTTCTGTAGCCATTGTCATATTCAGAAGTCTGACAGCTTCAACAGGCTCTTAGTAAGTTTAGTACTAGCAGAGGACACGGTACTGTACATACTCTGCAATAGAATCCAATCACATTTGGTCTAATTTTTAAAACACAAATTTAATCCCACCCTTCCCAAGTGGTAAGAGAGAGAAAAGGGCTAAGAATGGTTTCTGTAGGAGCTCTCAGGCATCAGTAACAATAAATACTTCTGTTCTTTTTTTAAAACACTCAACTACAATTCCTGCTGTGATTTCACTCCATTATTGTTCCTCTCCCCTCCTGGAGAACTGCAGTGGAGGGATAAAGCAAACAGGACTGCACTCTGTGCTGGATTTCTTACCTGCTGAGAAAGATTCGTGGCGCCCCAGCTGTTCCCTGAGATCCTCTGGAAGACGATCCACACATGTACAGTCTTGCCATGGCAGAGCCCTACAGAAACCAACCAGGACCCAATGAATCACAGACTCACAGACTCGGAGGGGTTGGAAGGGCCCTGGAGAGCTCCTGGGGTCCAAGCCCCTGCCAAAGCAGCTCCCCAGCTCATATTGCACAGGGCGGCGTCCAGACGGGGCTGGAATCTCTCCAGAGATGGAGACTCCACAACCCCCCTGGGCAGCCTGTCCCAGGGCTCTGGCACCCTCACTGGGGAAAAGTTCTGCCTCTGCCCTGACTTGCAGCCAGTGCCCCTTGTCCTGTCCCCACAGACACTGAAAAGGGGCTGGCCATTTCCCCCTGCAGCCCATCCTTCAGAGACTGAGACACATTCAGAAGGTCCCCCCTGAGTCTTCTTCTCTCCAGGCTGAACAGCCCCAGCTCACTCAGCCTTTCCTCCCAGGGGAGATGCTCCAGGCCCTTCAGCATCTCCGTAGCTCCTCTGGACTCTCTTCAGGACATCCCTGGCTGTTTGATCCCAGGGAGCCCAGCACTGGACACAACACTCCAGGTGGGGCCTGCCCAGGGCAGAGCAGAGGGGGAGGATCCCCTCCTTCCACCTGCTGCCCACACTCCTCTTGATGCCCCCAGGATCTCATTGTCTCTCTCAGCCCCCAGGGCACACTGCTGGCTCATGGCCACCCTATCATCTCCCAGGACCCCCAGGTCCTTCTCTGCAGAGCTCCTCTCCAGCAGCTCACCCCCAGCCTGTACTGCCCTTATCTCTGTTCCCTAGCTCCATTGGTGATACCTGTGCAGCCTTGGCAGGTATCAGGGGGAAGGCAGCTCTCAGAGGTCAGGAGTACTGCAGGTACTTGGCTCATTACAAGTAAAAGCTCAGCACTGCTGAGAATTGTGTCTGGAGTCTGTCTCTGGCCTCTTCCTCCCTCATAATGCAGATAAGGGGGAAAACCCAAGCTTCACCCTAGCAAGCTGCAGAAGAAATGTCCTACGTTGGTACTTAGAGAAGCAGCAGCTTCATCAGCAAGTGGGAACAGTGTGTTGGGTTTATTAGGAAACAGAAAAAAAAGACTTTCCCCAAGCTGTGAGAGCTCTTGGGTGCCAGGGCATTAGAAATCTCTGCAGTGTACTTAGTGTGTAGGCAGCAGGAATGCTGGGCACCTGGAGCTGTGCTGAGCTGTGATCCTCTGCACGGGGAAGGACCAGGGGTGCTCTGCAGCAGGCTGAGGCTGCACTCCTGTCTCCAGCAGTGGCCACTCCCAGCTGTGACTGAGGAGAAAACCCAAACTCACCCTGGTTGTTCCTGAGGATCCCCACCCTGTGCACGACAGGCTTCCTCAAAGGATTTCTTTTTGTTTTATTCATTAACCCCTGGTTTTATACCTGGAAGCATGAGATTTTTGTGGCTTTTCCCCATAGCCTTCCCAGAGGTGCAGAAGGATGCTCCAGGTGCACAGCCAAGGTTTAGGACTGTTCAGTCCCTCTCTGCATGAGACGTGCTGGGTATTTTCACCAGAGATACAGCAATGCAGATCAGGCAGCAGGATGCAACTGCAGTGTGTATCCCTGGTGCAGACAGGGACAGGAATAAATCTCTGCACTGATGCAGCTGGTCAGAAGAAAAGAATGTAAGTATTTCACTAGTTACCACTCAGCACTTCAGAGACCTGCAAGCCTAAATGGCTCACCCATTTGTTTACGTGACAAGAAGCAGGTTCTTTAAACACATCTAGTAGGTTTTTCTTCCTCCTAAAAGTGAAATGAAACATTTAATAATAATAAAAAAACACCAAAAACTGACTCTTACCACCCATTTGATCAGGTGTGGAAACTTCTGCTGAGTAGCAGTGCTGATGAACATTTCATTTTGAAGGGGGTGGGTACAAACACTGGAAAGAAAATCCTCATTGCAGGCTAGATAGTGCAAGCCACTGAAAGAACAAGCCCAAGTCCACACACCTTTTCCCTGTCTTAAACACAGCACATCTGCAAATTGCATTACAGGAAAATGAGAATAATCCATTTTCAGGCTCTGTCTCCTGCCTCCTGCCAGGCTTATTTTTAGCCTTTTCTAGAACAAGATATAAAATGATCTTCCAGTTCTCCTATTGCAGCAATTTGAAAGTGTGTCTGACCTTATTATTTGCTTTGCAGATTCTATTATGTGGGGCAGGGGAAGGACTCACAGAGTTGCCAACCCTCTTCTCTCTGATTTTTCTATGGCAGCAGTTAGGGACAGAAAGGACCCCTCAGACAGCCTCATGTTGTTACCAGCAAAGGATGCGGTCCCCTCCAGTAACGGTGTCCTGGGTCTTCAGCTGGCATGTTAGACCAGTTCTGCCCAGTGTTATTAGAGGGAAAGGTCCTCCCATTGATTCATCTGTCAGTTTTTGAGCATTGATAAGCTTTATGAGTAATTCCAAGGTGGGTTTGCAAGTGGATTTTAACAATTCCCATAAAGGGGTAGTTGAGGAGCAGTTCACTCACTGCTCATATTCAGTTATTTAGGGGAAATAATGTGATAGATCTGTTTGGGTTTTAGTTTACAAATGAAGAACAGTAATTTAACATTTCCTACAGTGATATAAACTCACAGTGCTTTTTTAGCTCAGATAAGATGTTCTTGGCCTTTAAAGGCATGTGAACTTACAGCAAAAAGCCCAGATTAGGATGCAGAGGATCTGAGATGATGGTAGAAGAGCAGCAAGGAGAGTGTTCTGGATATCTGAGAGTGGCATGATAAAGATGCATGGACTGCAGATGGAATAAAATTAGACTATTAGATGGTTTATATGGAATTGAAGGGTCAGGAATATGAAGGGAAGAGGTAGGGAAAATCTAAGTGGGTTTATTCTTGCTGGAAAAAGCTTGCTGGGTTTTTTCCTCCCCTGTTTACTAGCCATGTTTGCAACTCCATAAATGGAGCTAACAAAGGATGTTAAAAAAAGCTTGGGACCTGCTGCATTTTAAATGCTGGTTTGCTTCTTCAGCTGCTGGTTTCCTGCAGATGGAAAGCATGGTCTCATACAGTCCTGAGCTGCTCTGTCTTAGTCGTCCTGTGCGTTAGGTGGGAAGATACCAGAGGTCAGCTCGGCTGCTCACCGAGCCTGTGAGCTCAGTTGTGGTGCTCACACAGAATGCTCACAGCACTTGCAGTATGCTGTGTGAGTTGGCAGCAGGAGCTTTGCTTAAGCACAGGCAGAAGGACTGAGCCAGCTGGTGTAGGCACAGCCCTCACTAACTGTGAGCTGCAGAAGAGGCTGCAGACAACTTCATGGTTCCCCAAACCCATCAACCCCTCATGTATACTGTCCTTCTGGGGTTAATCTCCTGTGCCATGAAGAAAGGAAAGCAATCACAGAATCCCAGCCTGGGCTGGGCTGGAAGGGACCCCAAGGATCAGAGAGCTCCAACCCCCCTGCCACAGGCAGGGCCACCAACCTCCAGGCCTGGAGCTACACAAGGTTGCCCAGGGCCCCAGCCAACCTGGCCTTGAACACCCCCAGGGACGGGGCACCCACCCCCTCTCTGGGCAGCCTGTTCCAGCCCCTCACCACTCTCTCTGCAAAGAACTTCCCCCTAAGAGCCAATTGAAACCTTCCTTCCTTCAGCTTCACTCCATCCCCCTTGTCCTGCCAGTGTCTCCCCTTTGAACAAGCTGATTCCCCTCCTGTTCCTCTGCTCCCTTCAGGGACTGGCAGGCTGCAGTGAGGTCCCCCCACAGCCTTCTCTTCTCCAGGCTGAGCAATATTCCTAGACTCTTCCTAGCTCTTGTTCTAAAAACTAAGAAAAAAACCTAAGAAAAACTAATAACTAAGAAACTGGAGTTTCTCCATGTGCCTCAAGTTACAGGCAGGCAAAGCTTACTTGTCCCATAAGAGCACCCAGATCAAGAACTACCTTCAGTCCCACTTTTCTCTTGGCTACTGACTCTGCCGTGACCTTGAGGGGGTCAGATGCTGCCCCTAAAGTGCTCATCGGTGGTAAAACAGGATTAAACACACTTGACTTGCAAGGTACAAGGGTCCCTTAAGCCATATGCCCACAGGGATTCAGTGTGTCAGTTTGCAGTGCTGTGGCACAGGACAGCTCTTGGTATGCAGGGACTTATGTGCAGGAAGATGTTTTAAACTCACATTTCTTTGCTAAGGCTGCCCTGGCACAGAGGAACCTTCATCAGGTCCCACCCCAGTGACTGGAGCACTGAGCAGAAGGCAGCCTTCCAAGCTAGAAACCCTTTCTGGCACAAGGAAAGGGAACAAATAATGACAAATCCAGCCCTGTTGATCTGTTCCCCATGCCTGCCACAGTCACAGACCGTGTCATGAAGGTGTTGTTACCCTTCATAAGGGTAGGTGACCTCTTCCACGAAGAACTGTGCAGGGCAGGGGGGCTGTGGCTGTAGCTGTGTCAGGGGAGTGTACTTGTGGCTGGGTCTTGGGCCTCAGTGGCATTTTTTAGTGAAGTGGGGACAAAGCATCCAGTGCTTTGCTAAAGTGCCCTGGTTTGGTCCATCATAAAGTTGCTGCCAGACGTGGCTTGCCCAGGCTTGCAGCAGTGTGAGATAGGCTGGTTCCCTGTACCTTGGAGCTCAGAGGGGGGTGAAAAGAGCTGTGCTAGGAGACAGTTACTGCAGAGGGTAAGAAGTTTCTTTGGCATCAGGAGGTTCTGCAGGTTTTCCTGTTTAAAGACTTGACTAGATCATATCTGTTCTTTATGTTGTGTTTTACCCCTGTTCCTATTCAGTCATGCCAAGAAGAAAGCAAGACCTTCCCCTTCCTCTTTCATCCATTATTGCAGTGGACACAAGGGCACGATGCCACCCACATCTTCCATGACACTAAAAATCCCACCCCCTTATTGCTAAAACCATCATTCCCTGGCAGGATGATATGTACAGGGACAGACTCAGGCACAAAGCTTTGAGGGCTTCAGAGACCCACATCTTCACTCTGTGAGTCCACGGTAGCATCCCACTGCAGAGCAGTAAGGCAGACTGCTCTGGAGCTTGTTTCCCCAGTACAGGCTGGGGGTGAGCTGCTGGAGAGGAGCTCTGCAGAGAAGGACCTGGGGGTCCTGGGAGATGACAGGGTGGCCATGAGCCAGCAGTGTGCCCTGGGGGCTGAGAGAGACCATGGGATCCTGGGGGCATCAAGAGGAGTGTGGGCAGCAGGTAGAAGGAGGGGATCCTCCCCCTCTGCTCTGCCCTGGGCAGGCCCCACCTGGAGTGTTGTGTCCAGTGCTGGGCTCCCTGGGATCAAAAAGCCAGGGATGTCCTGGAGAGAGTCCAGAGGAGCTATGGAGATGCTGAAGGGCCTGGAGCATCTCCCCTGTGAGGAAAGGCTGAGTGAGCTGGGGCTGTTCAGCCTGGAGAGAAGAAGACTCAGGGGGGACCTTCTGAATGTGTCTCAGTCTCTGAAGGATGGGCTGCAGGGGGAAATGGCCAGCCCCTTTTCAGTGTCTGTGGGGACAGGACAAGGGGCACTGGCTGCAAGTTAGAGCAGAGGCAGAACTTTTCCCCAGTGAGGGTGCCAGAGCCCTGGGACAGGCTGCCCAGGGGGGTTGTGGAGTCTCCATCTCTGGAGAGATTCCAGCCCCGTCTGGACGCCGCCCTGTGCAATATGAGCTGGGGAGCTGCTTTGGCAGGGGCTTGGGCCCCAGGAGCTCTCCAGGGCCCTTCCACCCCCTCTGAGTCTGTGATTCAATGAACCAAGTCCTCAATACCCTGGGCACTGTTAGCTGCTCATCTTCACATCTGTTCTGTTGCAGCTGCCTGGAAAAACAGAGGGAAAGGTTATTGATTTTTAATTTACAGCAGTTTTCTCCCATAGAGATGTGAAAGAGGAAAAACAGAAGCTGAGCTGTGTTTCCTCCTGTGCACCTAGATTAGATGGACAGATGGAAAGCACCAACAGAGCCTGCGCAGCTTTAAGGGGCTGTACCAAACAGAGAGAGAAAGAAGTCTTTGCTGTACACAGTGATCATACTCTGTGTGCTGAACCCACTGGTGTGCAGGAAGAAGAGGGGATGTGAGCCAACTGGTCTCTCAGCACAGCTGGCAGAGCTGCTACCACCAGGACGATGCTCCTGTCCAGCCATCCCACGAGACTGCTGCTGCTCAGCATGGCCTGACCCAGCCCCTCTCTCCCGAGGCAAGGGCAGCCCCATGCCAGCAGCACAGCCAGCTCCTCTTCCAGCCTGGGGTGCTCCAGGTGTATGCGAGCCCCAGGCTTCCTCACTGCCCAGGAAGGGAGCACGAGCTGGCAGCAGAGCTAAATGAAGCAGTGGTTTCCTTCTCCAATGCAGGCTTCTCCTGTGCCTGACTCTGGGTTCAGTTTTATCAGCATCCTGCTTGGCATCCTTCTCCTTTGGCAAGCCGATCTCACCCAGCAGACCCTGTTCCTGGGAGGCTGCATGAGCCTGTCAGGACGCATCAGGCAGCTGCTGTGCCTGGCCTATTTTTAGCAGTGCCAGTCCTGCCCCTGTACCACTCCCCAGGATCTTCCCATGCTGATGCAGTACTACTGCTCACCTTCACACATCTCCACTTGCAGACATTTTCCCTGCAGAACCTTTTCAGTCAAAGCACTGACCTTCTGCAGGAACTAGCCTGGTGTTAATTGTGGATGTCTCATCCCAGAGTTACTTTAATATCAGAACAGTTTGTGTTCAGGTAAAACAGGACATGGTCTCTGGAAGAAATCCTTGATCTGGCTGGTCCTGCACCCTGTGTGCAGGAGGCAACGGGCTGTACCACAGTTTGATGTTCTGCAGCTGTTTTTTAGGGAGGAGACGGAGGCACAACCACACCTAGCAGCTTGTTCAACACCCTGTGAGAGCTGCTGTAGAGCAGGGACTAAAAGCCAGCTCCTTCCAACCACGGGTGAAAAAGGCGACTATACTGAGTTACCAGAGGGCCACAATGGCTAATGGGTTTACATTCTGCACTGTGCCATTAAAAACTCTGTCTAATGAAGAGCATAAAAGGTACAGGCTGGGACCAGAGGCTCCAGCCTGCTGGGTTTGCTCTTCAGAAAGTGCCTGGTAAGAAGGTGGTGCATGCTTGGGACCAGGACGTTACACTCATGCGTGGGGCAGAGAGCCAAGCTGACAGAGCAGTGTCTCTCTGCAGCACATCCAGCTTGGTTTCTGCACTGAGCAAAATCATACCATGTGGAATAGCCACAGACAGTTTGCTTTCTTTTGGGGCTGAGATCTTTGCCTGAACTCGGTGCCCACATGCATGAGCCCTGTTAGCACTGGGCTTTGTTAGGTGAAACCCAGTGCAGCCCATGGAGTCTGACTGAAAGCCCTCAAGGGAAATGGGACAAAACTCCAGTGAAACACAGCTAGAAATTTCCCCTGTGGTGTAGTATCAGTGAGACAGAGCACCGGGTTGGGGGGGGCTGTGTGTACAAATGAGGTGTGAGGGCTGCTTGGTTGTGTGTTTTAAGGAGGTGTTTCCTGGTTCCATTACCTGTTTGTATTGCTGGCAAGCCAACTGCAATACATATCTATACCTATATATATGTGTGTGTGTACCTTTTTTATTTATATCTCTCTATATTTCTATCTGTGTGTGCATATATGTCCTCTTGAAGTTGATTCTGTTTATAAGGGCGATGACAGCAAGCAGACAGTGGTGGAAAATCGGGGGGGGGGCTCTGTAAACATAAGTCTGCTTCCCTCCTTTTGTTTACAAACATTCCTGTGGTGCCTTCAGGAAGGATTTCCTTCAGGCAATCGATCTATCCCTGCAGTAACAAGGTGGTGGATGAAGTGAGCCAAATATGGGACCCACACACTCCCCTGGCGTTTGGGAGGCACATCAGGAGGTGGTTATTGTGCAGAGAGGACTTGGCCTGGGCTTCAGCCCACCTCATGCTGTTCGGCCCTAGCGATCTCCTTCCTCCTTCTAGCTGGGAGATGGTCAGGGAGACAGTGGTGACAGCTTCACTTCTCTCCTAGGTTTTAACTTCCCTGACAGGCCTGAGCTTGTGTACATTTGAAGGCCAAGGAATCCAGTGTGGAAGACTGCCCCAGCCCCCCAACTCCATCGTTTTGTGGATCCCCCTCAGGAATACAATAGGACGAGCCAGCCTCGGGTGCAAGTGACTGCCCAGCCTCATTTATCAGTTGCTAGAATTCAGTGTTGCAGAAGTCACACAGCTGTGGAGGGACAAACGATGATCCTGCAGCTGCAGCAGCAGCTTTGAAGGGTTATTCAGAGCTTCAGCAGCAGGGTTTGCAGACCCCCTTCCCTGGGCTGCTACACGTCACTGATGTGCAGGTGGAGAGTGTCACTGGCTCTGAGGCTTTGACCCCCAACCCCCTCAGCTAGCTGTATCTGAGAGATTGGGTTTTCACACCATCCAGGCCATAGTGACCCTTCAAGGGTATCTGTCTGTTGAAACATCACCTAGAACGTCTGGTGGGAGCGTGTTCACAAGGCCTCTTCCAAACACAGCTTGCCTTGGGGTACTGGTAAAAGACACAGCTGGCTTCAGGCGGAGCTGGGTGCTGGGGCCTGGTGTTGCCCATCAGACCCTGCTCAGCATTAGTCAGCAGGTCTTTCTCCAAGGCCGCTGTCACCAGGCCTATCAGCACTCCCAAGCAGGGTTTGAAAACTTCCTTGAACAGAAGTTTGTCCCCCCAGCAGTGTCTGCAAGAGTTCAGACAGGAGGAAGGTGCTGAAGGTATCCCTGCCTGGAGTGCTGCTCCCAACAGGCCTGTCCCGACACACGGCAGGGCACCTCAGAAACTGAGTCCTCCGCAGTGAAGGGAAGGAAGAAGGATTCTTAATCACAGGCAGGAGCTGCTACTCAGCACAGTCCTCCAGCTGCCCCTGTATCTCTGACATCTGCTGAGCAAGCTCCTGCCTGCCACAAAATGAGTTATTTGCAGGCTGGAAGGACCCCACCGGAGCATTTTAGTGTTGGTTGTAAAAGTTGAGTGATGTTCACTACAGCAGGCCGTAAAAATTAGGACATTATTTCCTAGTTATGCTTCTCTGTTACAAAAAACAGAGCTGGACTTGCTTAGATCACCAGGAAACAGGACTGTTGGGAAGCTGTAGTATGCCAAAGTGTGTGTGCTGAGTTACATATGAAACTGAACTGGTCTCCTCCTTGGCATCCTGTTACTTGCTCGAGTCTGAGCTGATGATCAGGGAGGAGTCATGGAGCTCAAACTTTGGGTAGCCTGTATTTTACAGAGAGTCAGTCAGACATACCCCCCACTGCCACTCACAACTTCACTCTGAAGTGCTGGGAGAGATGGAACTGCAGGTGAGAAGGGAGATCTGGGGTTTGTTCTTGCTGGCATGGGGGTGGAGTGGAGCATTCTCCAAGGATGTGGGCAGCAAAAGCTCTTTCAGGTGCCCTGTAAGGCTGAGGTGGTGCTGGGGGCTGTGCAGCAGCATGGCTGGACCACAAACCCTAATGCCCAATATCTGTCAGCCCGGTGAGCAGGTGGACTGAAAGGGAGAGTCAGCTCAGCAACAAAGCAGAGGATAGCTGACCTGTAAAGGATCCTGGCCACTCTGCTGTTATCTTAAATTCATCCTCTTTTCCTTACACAGTTCTCTGACTGGCTGAGGTGCTGTGAAATGAGATCCCTTTTACATAGTATAAATATTTAACAGCTTTAGAGCATGTAGTTCAATATTGAACAGGCAGTCTTATAAACACTTCAGAATTATAGATGCTGTCACACTGCATGGAAATGGCTTGATAGAATCTAGAGGAAATGCTCAGGTTTGACAAGGGAGGAAGCGATGGGCTTGGGAGGCGGCAGCTGTGGTTTTAACTGCTGGAGGAGCCCATAAAAACAGCCCAAAAACTTGTACAGCTTCTGTTCTTGAAAGGCAATTTGGGTACATTTCCTCCCCCTCAGGAAATAACCAAGTGGTTCCCACCCCGCTCCCTTCAAGGAATGAAAACATTCACAATCTTAAGAAAACACTGCAGAGAAAATAGAACACTTCAGGACCCACTGTTCAGTCAGCAGATAACCCCAAGTGGGGAGTGACAATCTGTTCAGGGTGGGATTAGTGTTATTAGAAAGACAAGTGGGACTTAAAGAGGGATTTAGATGCTCTTGAGCCTTGTTAGCTGAAGTCCATGTGCTACATTTTACCACCTAAGAGAATCTAAAATCCATTATTAGTGGTTTTGCTTTAAAAAAATAAACCCTGTGAGCTGCCCTGCAGCCACGTGGGAGCTGAGCCTGGCTGGAACCAGGCTGGGCAGAGCCAGGGGCCCACAGCACGGGGCTGCAGTGAGACTGAGTGTCGTCTGCGCTCTCCGGGCTGTGGAAGACCCTTTCAGCTCTGTCCTCTGCCCATGAGCTTCCTGTGTGAGTCCTGCAAGTCACTTTTCTCCCCAGCAAGTTCACAAGTCCACCTGGGGTCTAATGTCCCATGAAATCTTCCAGATGCTTTGCAGGTTGGCCCCTCTCAGCCTCTGTTCCCACCTGTAACAGGGAGATGATAGCGCAGAAGTTGAGAGCAATGTCTTAAGGTGCAAAGAAGGAGTAGCACTCCTGACTTGGCACACCCCAAGTACTTACCTGGGAGGAACTTTTTAGCCTGTTGGAAGCTGAACTCTAAGTAATATAGGAAGTATCCTGTCAGTGGGTTCTCTGTGCTAAAGTAATGGCCAAAGGAACTTTTCTTGTGAAGAGCCTGCATCTTGTAAAGATGTGGAATGAATTACATGGCTAAGGGACCTGACTTTCAAAGAGCATTACAGCACGTTCACCCATCTGGAGGTTTGGTATTGTATGATGGAAGGTGTCCCTGTGAATCCAGCCTCAGCCTTCTCAGTAACACACAGTGTCCTGAGTCAGGTATGACGTCTGCTGGAGAGACACAGTGAGTTTGAACGAACCAGCATTCTCCAAAGGCAGCTGATGTTTCACTGAGAAGTTCTTAACCTGGTGGGACCTCCAGTCGTGAGAGTCTCTGTGATCATCCCTGTGAACCTGCCCATGTCTCAGCCATGCTTTTGCATGGGATGGCAGAACCCCTCCTGCCAGCCTTTAGGGGGTACAACGCTGCTGGCCCAGTGCAGGTATTGTACCTTAGGGCCACAGATGGGAGAAGACGCTGTGACTGATTCATCGCCTGTTGGCCAAGTGCAGCAAGAGTGCATGGAGGGTTCCCAGGTGTCACAGAGAATCCCAGGCCCCCTGCCACCAGTGAGCCAGCACAGAGAATCCCAGGCCCCCTGCCACCAGTGAGCCAGCACAGAGAATCCCAGGCCCCCTGCCACCAGTGAGCCAGCACAGAGAATCCCAGGCCCCCTGCCATCAGTGAGCCAGCACAGAGAATCCCAGGCCCCCTGCCACCAGTGAGCCAGCACACAGCTCCCCGAGGCGTCCCGTCCGAGGGTGACTGGCCGCTCCTGGGCCCCTGCGCTGCACCATCCCCATGTACCCAGCCTGGGTGGGGGCAGGCAAGGAGATCTGCACCAGGGCAGCTCTGGGCAGGCAGGGCTGACCTGCAGCAGGAAGGGGCAGGCCTGAGGGATGAGCTTGGTAAAACTCTTGCTGCCTTTCCCTGGGTCACGCAGAGCCCAGCAGAGCCGTTCCCCTCGCTGCTGCGGGAGGGGCAGGACAGCACATGGCTGGAGAGCAACGCTGCTGTGCCCACCCAGCTCTGTGCATGGCTGGGGAGCAGGTGTCTGCAGCAGCAGCAGGTCCCCAGGCCCAGAAACCTGAGACACAGCTCCTTTTTTTTTTCCCTCTCTTTAATTCAGTTTTTATCAGTGGTGACTGTTCCCATTCATGCTGTGGGCTGAAGGACACCATTCCACAGCCACAGCATAAAAACACTCTTGTTACTGGCTTAGGGAAAGAGTTGCTGCATCTGAATGCTTTTGGGACCTTCCCAAATCCTTGTCCATGAGTGTCAGTGCCATTACTGCTCTCTGACACCCCTGCAAAAGGGCTTCAGCTTTATGCCACTGTGCAGGACAGTTATTAATGTCCTGTCTCCTTAGAAACTGTTAAGCAACAGGCACCTGGGTGGAAGAGGCTGGTGTGGTTTTAGGAGGCTGCTTCTTGGCAAAGTCCAGCTCTCACATGTCACATTTATTTTCCCTTCACCAGGGTGACTCAACTTGTGATGCCACCAGCCTCTGTGAAGGTCTGAGATGGTGAGTGATGCAGACAGACCCTCAGTTGCTCTCAAGCTACCCATCTGCCTACCAGGGGTCAACTCAAGTGTCTTTCTTCTGTTTTCACTGAGTTGCTTCCAGAAACCTAGTGCTCCCTTCTTTGAGCAGGTAGGACCGTGCAGCCCCTACGGACTGGACCACCACCAGAACTGAGCACACATGTGGCGTGCAGAAACCCTCCTGCTGCACTGCTCTTGGCCCAACAGCTGCACTAGCAAATGGCCATTCCTGGCATATCCCAAATTTCCCTGGAGAAAAACGCTTTCTGACAGCACACCAACTTGCATGTTGTTGCTGGGCCTGTCCCCACTGCAACCCTGGGTCCAGGGTGACAGAGCTGAGGCCTCAGTGGCCAGCCAGAGGAAGGGTCCCACTCCTGCTGCCCTTTCCTCTCCCTTGTGTTTGTGCTCTTCCTGTCACTCCTCAACAGTCACAGCGTTGCAGTCAGAGCTGCAGTGATTGATAAACACGTCCCAGCATCTTCCTGGAGCCAAAATTAGTTAAAGCAAGTTTTTGAAGGAGATTGCTTTCCCATCAATTAAATGCATTGAAGGAGAATCTACTCTGGTACAGGCTGAGGATGTAACAGGCCTGGGTGCACTGTGCAGGCTGGGGACTGGATGTGTACTCACACACTGTCATTTATCAATAGCTTTTACACACAGCTGGGTTGGTTTATTTTTTAAAAAGCCTCAAAACAGTCTGGAAGCAAATACAAGGTGGTGATGCTGAGATCTGCCTTATCTAACACTGAATGCTTTGGTTCTGTACCCACCAAGGTTTTCCATGGTACTTTCTTCTCCTTTGGTCCAGTTTTATAGAAGTTGAGAGAAACCAGGTCATGGTTAGAAGGGCCTTTTCTGTGCCCCAGCAGCCACTGGTTTCTAAGGTCAGGGTGATTTCCTGTGTAACATCGATCACAAACCCTCTCACAGGAAATCCTGCAGCAAGGGACCTGGTTATCCTTTCCACTTAATCTAGGAATGCTGCTGGCCACTTAGATAGGCCACAGCATGCACACATGGTAGCTCTCCAGTCAGTAGAAGTGCTGACAGTGCTCTTTAAAGCAGGCATAGACCAGCAACATGCCTGGCAACAGCCAGTGTCTGCTCTACCTTGTTAGCAGCATCCCTGAGCACTGGG
The DNA here is from genome assembly GCA_013400835.1 of Zapornia atra. Lineage (NCBI taxonomy): Eukaryota > Metazoa > Chordata > Aves > Gruiformes > Rallidae > Zapornia > Zapornia atra. Next base: position 38,374 of record VZTU01012903.1, read on the forward strand.
GATGTGCATGCTGGAGAGACTGCCCAAACTGGGCTCTCCCCAGGACAGGAGTTTTGGAAAGTGAGGGTTTAGGGCAAGAGCCAGACTCTGATTTCTTCAGTGAACTGATGTGAACAGAATGGTTTAGCAAAAATTAACCTTGTTATCTGGAGAGCTGTTCCAACCCCCCTTGCCAACAGTTGTATCCACCCAGCTGATGCAGGGCACGACCCATGCTCTTCAGGAACAGGAGTCTGAGCCTGCTCTGGGTCACTGCCTTGGGCAGATTCTGCCTGGCTCACAGTGTGTTGGTGTTTCCAGTTCCAAAAGCCTATGGTCCATCCTAGTGCTGCCTCCACCATGCATAGAGGCAAGGGTCTCAGCTGGGCTCCCCCATGAAGCTGGGGTGCACATGGTCACCATTAGCAATCAATCCCTTAACCACCTTTTCCCTCTTCCTTTTTTTTTTTGCAGTTGCCAGTGAAGGAAACAACATGTGGACTCCTGCTCCCCACACCACCTCACCCATCTCAAGAGTGAAGCCCTTCCATACTGGAAACCAGTGGATCCTTCAGCTCCACAGCACCCTGGAAGGGTCGTCCTGCACCAGTCCAGTCCCAGCTCTCCAGCCTGCAGGGTCAGGCACTGGGAGGTGAGCAGGGCAGCCTGGAGTACACCTAATTCTTGAGCATAAGGACAGGCACAGGTTCCTCTGAGCATCGAAAACAACTGCCCACCCCTGTGAGTGACTAGATTCTGTGTATGGTTTTAGTTGTAGCCAATGAAGTCTGCATCCTTTACAGGGCAGCTTAGGTCCTGTTGAATGCTGCTGTTCTCTCAGCACTCCCACACCCAGAGACTGCACTAGTTGGGGACCTGTTCTGTACATCACCCTTTCCTGAACACTGAAGGCACCATTCAGATTATTTTTATTATTTAAATATGTCATAAGATACTTTATCTCTGCTGAAGACATTAGAAGACATATATATATATATATATTTAGATAAACAGTTTTTATTTAAACATTTAAAATCTGTAGCAGTCTGTGTAACCAAACCAGACATGAGTAACGTCCACAACTCTCCTCTCAGTGCCCTGGTGCCAGGCCAGGCCCTGCAGGAAGGCTTCCAGGGGTGACTACCCATCCCCAGGGCTGCACAGTCAGAGAGCTTCGCTGCACTGAGGGTGCTGGTGGTTGGTACAGAAAGGCCAAGGAAGAGCTTTGGACAGGAAGACCCAGGGGCTCAGGAGTTTGCTCCATATACTCAACTCAGCCTTGCCTAGGGAGCATGTAGGTTTGTGAAGGACCAAAATCCATCTGGCTGGATAGTTTTACCCAGGGCCAGTGACATCAGGCCTTGTTTATGTGCATGGCACATGTATTGTCAATGCTGTTGGCATTTTCAAAGCAGGTGGCCCATCCTCTGCCCCACCAGAGCAATGTTTGGGCTTGATGCTTGGCCAGCACCACACACAGTCCCAGCCTGCCCTCCCCAGGGTGCCAGGTGGTCGCTTCCATCTTCATGAAAGTCTTGAATCTTCATTTGAGATCTTTACCATACAGGCCCCTGTCTGAGCTGTGCCAGCCCCACGTGCAGAAGCCTGTCCATAAAGCAGATGGGCCAGGGAACAGCCCACTCCCCTTTTCCCCTTGAGATGTCTCCTGCAGCTCCTCTCCAGCAGCACACGCCTCAGCGGCTGCGGCTGGGCTGCCAGCAGGGCAACCAGCAAGGGAAATGCCAGACTGGGAGGGGCTGGGAGCTCAGCCTGGCAGCTGGCTGCCCCCAGCACTGTGAGTGAACCTGGGGTTGATCTCCCACCCGCTGCCAGGGTGAGCAGGACCTGCAAGCACCACGCTGCAGCAGAGGTGGCCGGTAACTCCAGTTACTGGGGGACAGTCGGCACAGCCAGTCCTGCCCGGGTAGGGAGGGCAGAGGGTGACTCCTGGAACTCTGTGAGCCTTTCCTCCCCACAGCACTCTCCTGCAAGGGCTGCTCAGTCACCTGAAATACCTTAACAATAGCCTTAAGGTGTGACTGAACAACTAGAGGCAGAGGTCAGCCTGGCTGTCCTCCCGAGCACAGCAGCGGGTGTGGGAAGTCATAAGGCAAAGCAAATCCAAACCAGCTCCACTTCCCCCCTCATGCCACTATTCACATTCATAGGGGAAACACTGTCCCTGTAGTCTAGGATCCAAACACTTGATTTAAAGGCACATGAATTTCTGATTCCCATGAAGAAATTCCTTGTTAAGCTGTTTAAAACGGAACCAAACAATCAGTCACTTCATCTCAGAGACCAAAGATCAGCCACATTTCCTACACTGCTTCTCTGACAGGCTCTCTGACTGTCACCAAAACACAGCCTTCCTGCTACAGGGCAGAGATCAGGAATTGTCCTTAAACTTAATGCTCAGGAGTCAGCAACAAAAAGGGAAGCTGAGTGTGTCCCAGTCCCAGCAGCTCCCCTTGTTAGAGAAGCACAGTGGTTACTGGCCAGCGTTCTCTTCTGCGCCTGTGAAGGAAAATGCTGTGGCTTTTCTTAACAAGGGAAGAGGGAAGGGAGTGAGCAAGGGAGTGTGCAGTGAGTCCTACCTGCACTGTTCCATCCCTGAATCCTGGCTCCCACATGTTCCAGCTGAGAGAGGGACCCGGAGCAGCAGCTATGAGAGCTCAGAGGTGGTGAACAGAAGGGAAAGGAAACACAGCCCTTCTCCAAGTCTAGACTGAATGTGTATTACTTCTATCCAAGCTGATTTATACAGAAAGGCTGTTGATAGGAAAAGATCCTTAGTTTCTAATAAAGAATCTGTATTTTAGTATCTATCACACCCAATGAAGCAAGATTCCACCCTGTCACTTCAGTAGCTGTTCAGGTCGTTGATGTTGCCTTTGTGGGTCTGAACACAAACTCAGACAGTCCCTGTAAGGACAGAACTACCTTCAAGTCCACTGATCACAGGCACAGAAAATCACTTCATGCCACTGCCTGACAGCTGGAGTATAGGAACAGGAGCCCTTTGCACCCATGCACCCACTAGAGGAACAGCTCAGCACCTTGTGCACAGCAAGAGGAACAGAGGGAACAGGAAGCGTGCAGAGAGGCGAGAACAGGACCCGGACAGCAGCAAGCTGCCAAGCCAGGTACCTACACTGCCTCTGCTGCCATTGCTCCCTGACTAGAAATGGGGTGAACCCAGGAGCCTCTCCTCCAGGCCAGCGAGGAGAGCCTCAGGGGGACCAAGCCATGAACAGCTGTCCACAGAAGTCAGTGTTCCCCTCTGCTCCCTCCGTCCTGATCGTTTCCTCTCCATTTGCTTTGTTGTTTGGTGAACCAGCACTTACAATCACTTTACTACGTGATGTACAGGAGCAGATAGTCTATTTCTTGTTATACAAGGAAGGAGTATAAAATAGTTTTCTGATTTCTTTCAGAAGCAAATGACTATTTTATTTTTTAAGAGCAATTGATTGTGAATCTCAGAGTATTAAAAAAACAAGCCAAATATATACCTTTATGTAAATTAAGAAATAAAAGTATTTAAAACATAGGCTCTGGGCTCCCTTTCTAGTGTCACCTCTTGCTCTGGTTGCACACTCCTGCAGTTGCTGGCTGCAAGGCCAGTTGGTCCCTGGGACGAGGCTTCCCGAGCTCCACCAGCCAGCAAGGCTTTGCTGTGGGTGGCAATGACCCAGCCCAGACACCAGCTCCTGGAGCTCATGAAAAAGTGACAGCAGGGGCAGGGAAGGGCAGAAGGAGGAGAGGGTGGTGAGCGAGGGTCTGCTTTTCTCTCTGAGTTGGTTGCCTGGATCCAGCCCAGGAAGGAGCCGGTGGTGGCAGAGGCCGGTCACTTCTCACTTGGGCTGGTGCTGCTGCCTCAGGAGCACTGAGGACTCTTCTGCCTTGACCCACAGAACTTTGCATCTCCCCTTACCTGCCATGGAAGAGACCTCTCCTGCTCCCCAACCCCAGTGCTGTTCTCCTGCAGCACAGTGCAAGCCCAGGACATCCCTGAGCCAAAGGATTTGTTGCTTAAACAGTCAACCCTGATCACCTTTTGACAGTGCAGCTCAGGACTTTCTGCATAATCATCCTATGTAAATGACTTGATTGAGCCTAATTTTATAAATTCTCATGTTCCAGCAGCTAAGGATTGAGGCTCAGCAGCTTTAGCTTCCATCAACCAGCAACCATGAGCATGTAATCATAGAATCCCAGCCTGGGCTGGGTTGGGAGGGACCCCAAGGGTCACAGAGCTCCAACCCCCCTGCCACAGGCAGGGCCACCAACCTCCAGGCCTGGAGCTACACAAGGTTGCCCAGGGCCCCAGCCAACCTGGCCTTGAACACCCCCAGGGACGGGGCACCCACCCCCTCTCTGGGCAGCCTGTTCCAGCCCCTCACCACTCTCTCTGCAAAGAACTTCCCCCTAAGAGCCAATTGAAACCTTCCTTCCTTCAGCTTCACTCCATCCCCCTTGTCCTGCCAGTGTCTCCCCTTTGAACAAGCTGATTCCCCTCCTGTTCCTCTGCTCCCTTCAGGGACTGGCAGGCTGCAGTGAGGTCCCCCCACAGCCTTCTCTTCTCCAGGCTGACCCAGCCCAGCTCCCTCAGCCTCTCTCCGTAGGGGAGCTGCTCCAGCCCTCTCAGCATCTCTGTGGCTCCTCTGACCCCTCTCCACCAGTTCCCCATCTTTCTTGTCCTGGGGCCCCAGCTCTGGACACAGGACTCCAGCTGGGGCCTCAGGAGGGCAGAGCAGAGAGGGACAATCCCCTCCCTGTCCCTGCTGCCACCCCTGCTGACTATGACTGTACTGTTCACAAGAGTTTTGATCACTGATGTGCACGGGTGGGTGTGCACACAGACACACAGACACAGACACACACACACACTCTCTCTCTCTCTCTCTCTCTCATACTCTCACTCACCTCACTCCCCCAGACCATCCCTTTTTGGAATCCTCCTTGGAGGCCCCTGCCAGGGCCACCTCCAATCAGACAGACAACAGCCTCACTGCTTGAGCTTGCACAGGATGAGCATCCTGAACCCCTCTGACAGACGGGGCGCAGTGCTGTGTCACCCCACTGCCCAGCGCTTGCCCAGCCGCTCTGAGCCGGCGTCCTGCTCTGCCTGTGGACGCGTTGCAGGACGGGGACCTGCCTGCCCAGCCACCCCCCACTCCACTCCCAAGCAATGCTGCCACCAGCTCCAACTGCCCCAGCAAACCCCTGCTGTACAACCTAGATACTTCACTTCAAAATTACAACTTGAAAGCTTTAGTGTCTTGAAATAAGCTGAAAAGGCCATGATGCTTCCCTCACTCATGGGTGAGTGCCACACCTCCAGTGCTGGGTCCAGTTCTGGGCTCCTCCCCATCAGAAGGACATGGAGGTCCTGGAGCCAGTCCAGAGAAGGGCAGCCAGGCTGGGGAAGGGGCTGGAGGGCAAATCCTCTGAGGAGCAGCTGAGGGAGCTGGGGGTGTTCAGCCTGGAGAAGAGGAGGCTGAGGGAAGACCTTCTCCCCACCTACAGCTACCTGAAGGGAGGGTGCAGAGAGGTGGGCGATGGTCTCTTCAGCCAGGGGACAGGAGATGGGACAAGGGGCAATGGGCTCAAGCTGTGCCAGGGCAGGGGCAGAGCAGATGGGAGGGAAAAGTTCTTCCCTGGCAGAGTTGTTGGGGCCTGGCCCAGGCTGCCCAGGCAGGGGCTGAGTCCCCTTCCCTGGGTGTGTTTAAAAAGGGGAGATGAGGTGCTGAGGGCTCTGGTTTAGCTCAGGATGGGAATGGTTGGATTGATGATCTGAAAGGGCTTTTCCAACCCAGTGATCCTGTGATGCTGTGATTGGCCTTCTCTGAGTATATGTGATATTGACACATGCAGTGTGACCCTGGGTGCTGGGGGGGCACAGGAGTCCCTGTGGCTGCCCAGCCTGGGACACCCCACACAGCACTCCCAGGCCTTTGACAGTCACTGCCCCAACCCACCCAGCACCCAGCACCAGGAGCCTCCAGGCACCCAGCACCTGCCTGGAATGGGGAACTGGCTGGCTTTCCTCCTCTCACAGCACAAAGCCCAGCACCACATCCCAGGCTTGAGCCAGTTCCTGTCACTCCAGGGCTTCTGATTTTACAGAATGAATTCCCCAAGAGAAAGCAGAGAAACTCTGCATTGAGTCCTGCTCCCCCTGAGGAAGGGCAGGGGTGCCTGTGCCTGAGAAAGTCTTCATGCCAGCCTTACAGGGAAGCTTCTGCAAGCAGCAAGGCAGGCACATGTCCTCCCTGTTGCTTCAGGCTCTCCCAGGTATGTTTTAAGCCTGTCCTAGGCCGTATTTACTTCAGTCTGGACAAGCTGGAGAGAAGCTTGGGCCTCATGTCTTGGCAGCATGAGCAACTCAGGAAAACTGTTGCCCTGTACTGTTGCAGCTGCTTTCCTCTGGATGAGGAGGGGCTGCTGCCTCATCCATCCCAGCTGCTGTTTGCTGCTCAGCATTAACACTGCCCTGGGGCTTGGCCATCAGCACCCGTGCCCTCACTGCCCCCAGCCCCACATGCAGCACCAGAGCTCCCCTTGCATCACCCCAGACCCCACTGCAGCAGGGCAGCACCTCATCCAGCTGAGCCAACACTGGCCTTGGGCCCTGCAGGGCTCCTGCTGCTGAGGGCAAAGGTGTGATGATCAGGGACTGATCCTGCATGCAGGACCAGAGATCAGAGCAGGGCTGCTGCAGCACAGACTCACCTTGTGACAGGGGGATTTTTACCCCCTTTGTGGGGAAGCCCCTTTTACTGCCCAGCATCACCTGCCTGCTGCGTGCCCAAACCCTCCCCAGCTCCTCAGCACTGCCTCTTCTGCCAGCCACTGGCAATGGGGAGAGCCTCAGTGCTCCCAGGACCATCCCTCAGGATGAGTCAGAAGAGACCACAGCCTTCGCAGGAGGCAGCACAGGGCAGGGAAAGGCAGCTCACAGCCCTGCTCCCCCACCAGGTCTCCACCAGCCTGGGACCAAGGCTGGTCTCCAGCCCACACCCTCAGAGCCACACTCCCTCGAGCCATGCCTGTGGCTGTTGTCGTCCCTTCAGAAGGATCCTTGTGCTCTTAAAGAGCTTCTGGGCCCAGGACAGCCAAAAAGGACAGGCTTCATTACAACCAACACAGGCTCTATCCCCCAAAGCCCTCAAGGTCCAGCGACAGACAGGACATGAGACTTCATGTCTTCTCCGGCTCAGCACCAGTGCGTTGCTATCCCTGTCCCAAACAACAGCTGGAACGGCTTCAGCCCTGCCCTGTCCTTCCCTGCTCTCTTCCCAGGACAGTAACAAACCATCCTCACCACTAACCTCATCGTCCCCAGCAGAGCCCCAGCCTGGCTCAGCCAGCCTGCCTGGGCACGGCTCACACTCCTGGGCAAGGGCTCACCCAGCAGCAGTGGCTGAGGCAGGGGCACAGGGGCTCAGGTGCCAGGCAGATGCATTCTCTGGAGATCCCTGGAGGCAGCTGAGAGCCCAGCTCACTCCAGAAAGATGTTCCATCAAAGCCTGCTGTTTAAACCAGTCACCCACTGGCAGCAGCAAAGCTAGAAAGAGTAAATAGGGAAAGCTGTGCCTGTCCCTAGGGGAAGCACTGCCCTGCCACGTGCCACCAGAGCGCTGCAGGAGGCTCCTTCTGTAACACTGCTCCTGGCAGCAGGACCTTCTGCTCTCCCACAGCCTGCCTGCAACTGCACCTCTGAGCCTGCAAGTGAGAGAGAGCTTGGCTGGTCCTGAGCATGGGGCAGGAACCACTCTGGCTGAGGGGAGGAGACACTCGTAGACAAGATTTTGCCCCAAAGGCTTCAGAGGGGCAGAAGCCCCTGTTGTGAGGCCACAGTACCTGCTGCCCATCAGCTGCCAGGCCCAGGCCCACGCTCCTACGGAGGAGTGAAGCAGCATCACCCAAACTCAAGAGCCTGGCCCGGAACGGCCCTGGCGCTGCTCAGCAGCCACAACACAACCACTCTGGCAGTCAGGAGCCTGGGGATCAATAAGCAGATGCAATTCCAAGCAGTCACCTTCCCAGCCTGCTGCAGGCCTGCTGATGACCGGTGCATTGCCTGGCTGGGCAGCGATGTGCCCTTCGGCGCTGCTGCTGAGCCAACCACAGCGCTCAGTGGTGCCAGCACACCTACCCCAACTCACCCAGAAAGCCAAACAAGCATCTCGCTTCTGCCTTGGGAAATGGTGGAGACAAGAGTCTCTGCTCCCAAGCACAGGCTGTTTGGATCTGCCAGGGAAGAGCCTGGAGGGTATGTGACCTCCTGAAGCTCCTGTGCTGAATCCTCCACGCAAGTCAGACCCGCAGCTTTAGAGCTCAGCATCATGGAAGGTTTATTTAAAGTCATGGAGGACATAAAAACTATAGCTATAAAATATACTGCAACAGTCCTCTGAGCCCTGATAGCCATGCCAGGCCTGGGGGAGTCCATGGAGTTTACTCCTGTGGTGCTGGGGTTTTTTTCTCTTTTCTTTTCTTCTTCGCTTTGCCCTTCTCCTGCTGGGTCTCAGGGCTGACAAACCCCTTGGCTTTCTTTGCAGCTGGAACCTGCTCAGCTTCACTGCCTGCATCACCTTTCCTTTTTCTGTTCTTCTTCTTCTTCTTCTTGTCAGGCACAGCATCTCCTCCATTAACAGCCTCTTCCCTGCTCCCTGCTCCTGATGCTCTCTTCTCCCCGACCCTTCGGTTTCGTTTCTTGGGTTTGCCACTGCTGGGCATGGGGCCTTTCTTCTGCTCAGGGGCTTCTGTCCCCAGGGGCTGCTCCTCTGCTGGTTCCCCATCTTCACCAGCTGCTGGAGCTACCCCATTCTCCTGGCTGCCCTTCTTGCGATTCTTGCGTTTCTTGGTCTCTGGCAAGAAGCCTTTCTTCTTCCTCTTCACTGGCGCTGCCTCCTGCCCAGGCTGCTCCACCGGCTTCTCCTTCTTGGGCTTCCTGCAGATAGAACACCACAGTTCAGCATCAACTTCAGCTCACAGAGAGGGAGCAGCGTGATCCGTGCTCCAGCAGCTCACAAACAAGCAGCTGCAGAAGGTGCAGGCAGCACGGGCACGCAGCACGGATGAGCAGCAGCTTCAATAACCAACAGGAGCTGGACCAGGGCTCAAGAAGGCACCTGGAGGCTTGAGGAAGGATCCCCATTCCACAGACAGCTGAACACATCCCCAGCAGACCCGCCCGTGGCCCCGTGCAAGGCTACACACACACTGTCTGTCTGCCTCAGGGGACAGCCCCAGCAAAGCTGCCCACGGACTGTGGGACAGCGGCAGCAGCGGTGCCTGTCTGGCATGCACACAGTGCCTAGAGGGGACTGGAATGGTCTGGTGTGGGTTCTTGCTGGAAGATCACCGACTCACAGCCTCCCAGGGGTTGGCAGGGCCCTGGAGAGCTCCTGGGGTCCAAGCCCCTGCCAAAGCAGCTCCCCAGCTCATATTGCACAGGGCGGCGTCCAGACGGGGCTGGAATCTCTCCAGAGATGGAGACTCCACAACCCCCCTGGGCAGCCTGTCCCAGGGCTCTGGCACCCTCACTGGGGGAAAGTTCTGCCTCTGCTCTAACTTGCAGCCAGTGCCCCTTGTCCTGTCCCCACAGACACTGAAAAGGGGCTGGCCATTTCCCCCTGCAGCCCATCCTTCAGAGACTGAGACACATTCAGAAGGTCCCCCCTGAGTCTTCTTCTCTCCAGGCTGAACAGCCCCAGCTCACTCAGCCTTTCCTCACAGGGGAGATGCTCCAGGCCCTTCAGCATCTCCTCAGCCTCCTCTGGACTCTCTCCAGGACACCCCTGGCTGTTTGATCCCAGGCCGCCCAGCACTGGACACACCACTCCCGGCGGGGCCTGCCCAGGGCAGAGCAGAGGGGGAGGATCCCCTCCTTCCACCTGCTGCCCACACTCCTCTTGATGCCCCCAGGATCCCATGGTCTCTCTCAGCCCCCAGGGCACACTGCTGGCTCATGGACAACCTGTCATCTCCCAGTACCCCCAGGTCCTTCTCTGCAGAGCTCCTCTCCAGCAGGTCACCCCCAGCCTGTCCTGATTCCAGCAGTTAATGCAAGATTCATTACATCCCTTTCCCACCAAGCACGGAAGCACCTGGGACAGCCAGCCTAGCACTGTTCCAAGCAAGTAAAACAGTAAGTGTTTCAGCCTCACCAACCCAGGAGCTCCACTTAAGACTCCAGCCTGAGGTCAGTGCCTTGACTTCCTTTCTCTTCCTACTCCCCCACCCAGTGAGCACAAGCAGGGCAGGCAGAGCCCTGGGCTGGCCCAGCAGCCAGAGCCCCCAGCGTACGTACGTGTGGTTGAGCCAGCGCATGACGTTCCAGTAGAGAGAGTCGAGGCGTGCCGAACTCCCGACGCCTCCTGGCTGGTTCAGACCTACCAGCACTGTGTCCAGCTCCCTCAGCTTCACAGGCAGCTTCTGCAAGAGGCAAGGACCAAGAGACAGTCTGCAGAGCGCAGGCAGCAGGGGCACTCAGAGCAGCAGGGCACAGCCCATCCTCAGGATGAGACTGCAGCAGGAATAATCCCCCCTGCCCGGCTCCTCCAAGCCGCTGCCCTGAGCCCATCTGCAGCACCACTTCATTTCAGGGGGCAAAACCTGGCCAGTCACAGGGTTTGCTTGCAAACTGGGTCTCTAGCATGAGAGGCACAGGTCTGACAGCTGGAATTGTACCGGCCTCAGAGGCACCGAAAGGTCCTCTGGTCCTCTGTCCTTTCCAGTCCATGGCTGGGAGCAGGAGGGAGAGGCCCATGACCTCCTACCTATCTACAAGAAAAGCAGCAGCATTTTCAGTCTGGTTTCTAGAGGCTACAATCCTGCTGCCTCTACAGCTTCCAAACCCCACTAGGTAATTTCACTAACACCAGGCAGAAAGGGGCGTCTCAAAGGCTATGCAGCTCCTACAAACAGCCTTGGAAATAATCTCTCCCCACCCACTTTCCCATTAGGTCTTCACAAAGAAACAGTCAGTGGGGTGAGCTCAGTGCTTATCAGTAGGAAACTGGGCCTCAGCAATTCTGCTGCTGGTGGTACTCAGCTCCAGTAAATAAGACCATGCTGGGGAGGTATTTTGTCACCTATAGAAAAATCTTCTTGTGTTCAAAAAAGCCTCGTTTTTGGTTAAGGAAAACAATTCCCCTAGAATAAAGCTTCACTCCCTCTCACAAAGCTTCTGAGTAAGGGCCAGGTTCTGGAAACTAAAATCTCTGGGAGTTCAGTGGAGAGGCCAGAGCGACCATCTGGGACAAGATGCAGCTCCCCCTCGCTGTATCCCAGGCTGAATTGCTGCTGACAAGAAAGAAGGTGCCCCATGTGTTTGCACAAATCCATCAACAGCACTTTGGGGATCAGCTCACTACAGCTACAGATCACTCCTTCAGACACAAGGGCTTCTCTGTCCTCAAATCCAGGTAGGAAAAGAGATGGAATGTAGCAATGGAGCAGTCAGGAGGTAAAAATCTCCAGGGGACATTAAGAGTGGCCTTGGTGGTATTCAGCACGGCCACCTGCCACCCAGCAGCTCCCACACTCACCTGCTCTGTCACAGTTTTGAGGAGGAAGTTCAACAGCTCGAAGCACTTGGCAACTTTCTCCTTCTCAGCCTTCAGGATACACTTGCCAACCATTTTCAAACTCTGCAAATGAACAGGGGGGAGATGGAGAAGCATTAAATGGAGAAAGAAATCCCCCTTCTCAAGAGGAAACAAAGTGAGTAATGACTGAGGGGATTAACCTGACACCAGAATCACTCTGGACCACAAAACCAACCAAATTCTGGGAGCACTGAGGGTGGCACACACTGGAGGCTGCTGATGCCCAGGTTAATTAAAAACCAACCAAAGAGAATAAAAGCAAGTATATCACACAAAGGCACAAACCTCCTGCTTTCCCTTGTTTCTAAGCTAAAGCACAACCAGAGACATGTTGCTGCTGCCTGGAAAAATAGAAAGAGGAGAAGCAATATCCATTCTTGCCCTAGAAAGGCCAGGAGGCTGCCAGACACCACTCACCTGAGGGACAACAGCTTCTGGGCTGTGGAAGCTGGGATTTACACCTAAAGAACTAATGCAGAAATCCATTAACACTCACAGCCAGGAAACCCCAGAGGCCAGCACCAGAACAGGGCTTGTCAGTCAGGCTTCAACTGGCTGGAATGGCTGAGAGAAAAATCTCATCTCTTTGTGTTCCCTTCATGTGCTGCAGGGTTTGAGACACTGAAAGGTCTGGCTTAGAGGAAAATCACTCCAACAAGAGGTCAAACAAAAGCCAGAGTTATTTACAAGTGGAGAAGGGCAGAAAATAGCTGTAGAAAAGGCAGCTGGATGGAAGAGGCGCCCGTGGGGCCTGACCCTGTGCTGGCAGCCCCACGACACCGCAGCGCCCTTCCTGCTGCCTGCCTGTGTCAGTGCACACACCAGAGCAAGGCCACAGCCTGCATGGAGAATCCCAGCCTGGGCTGGGCTGGAAGGGACCCCAGGGATCACAGAGATCCAACCCCCCTGCCACAGGCAGGGCCACCAACCTCCAGGCCTGGAGCTACACAAGGTTGCCCAGGGCCCCAGCCAACCTGGCCTTGAACACCCCCAGGGACGGGGCACCCACCCCCTCTCTGGGCAGCCTGTTCCAGCCCCTCACCACTCTCTCTGCAAAGAACTTCCCCCTAAGAGCCAATTGAAACCTTCCTTCCTTCAGCTTCACTCCATCCCCCTTGTCCTGCCAGTGTCTCCCCTTTGAACAAGCTGATTCCCCTCCTGTTCCTCTGCTCCCTTCAGGGACTGGCAGGCTGCAGTGAGGTCCCCCCACAGCCTTCTCTTCTCCAGGCTGACCCAGCCCAGCTCCCTCAGCCTCTCTCCATAGGGGAGCTGCTCCAGCCCTCTCAGCATCTCTGTGGCTCCTCTGACCCCTCTCCACCAGTTCCCCATCTTTCTTGTCCTGGGGCCCCAGCTCTGGACACAGGACTCCAGCTGGGGCCTCAGGAGGGCAGAGCAGAGAGGGACAATCCCCTCCCTGTCCCTGCTGCCACCCCTCTGCTGATGGAGCCCAGGATCCCATGGCCCTTCCCAGCTGCCAGAGCCACTGCTGGCTCATGTTAAGTCTCTCCCCTACCACAATCCCCAAGTCCTTCTCAGCAGGGCTGCTCTCCAGGAGCTCTTCTCCCAGGCTGTGACTATGGCTGGGATTCCTCCGACCCAAGTGCAACCCCTGACCCTTGGCAGTGTTGAACCTCATCAGGTTCCCCCAGGCCAATCTTTCCAGCCTGAAAGATACAAAGTATTTCCTGTAAAGATACAAGTATTTCCTGCCCAGGAATGTCCAACTCAAGCCCTGTACTAGAAAGCCACCATGTTCTGCTGGCTGAAATTCCTGCTGCAGCTTCATCTGACTATCAATAACTTGCTGATTGCTCTCTCCTGATATAGACAGCCAGGCTGCAACTCTATTCCAGAGCTGTCATTAACCTACAAGGTCATACAAGTCAGCAGCTCTAAGGTCTCTCAGGCAAAACAGGAAACAAAGACAGGGTTTGTGATTAAAAGTTAAACTAGAATAAACCAGAATCATCTTCACATGTAGGACATCACACCTCATGGGCCATGCACACATCATTTATTAAGCTTACCACAATTATTATTATTAATATCAATTATGAGAACTAATGAGCCAAATTTGCATACAGGTTTTCTTTGCAGTTTGAGGAATCAGACCTTGCCAGGCTCAGTCATGATCTGTGACTAAAGCTGCTGCCAGAGAGGCTGTGAATCTGAGAGCCCTGTTCTGCTAAGCTGTGCACAAGCCCACAGAGAGAGGAGAGCCACCCAAATCATCAGCTCCCAGGACAAGGGTTCAGGGCAGCTCCTTGAGAAGCAGCCACAGCAAAGTCAACTGTCGTGTCACCTTTATTAATACAAACATTTTGGAACTGAGAAGGTGTTACCAGTGAACTGCCCCTCTCTTCATTGCATGACTGCCTTTCAGCTGTGCAGTGACTCTGCCCTTGCTCCCGTTCCTGCTGCCCCAGAACCCCCCTGACGCCTCCACGGGTTTGAAACAAACCCCACTGAAGCCAGCAGAAAAGTCCTCCAGCTCTGAACAACACCCCAAGGGCTCATTTTCCAAGTCTGCAAAGAGTTTTCAGGTGCTTGGGAAATTGGGCCCTGCATCTAGTTTGGGATGCCCAGCCAACTTCAGGCAGGTGAACAGGGTGCTTGCTGGAACGATGGCTGCTCTGCCAACACCAGTGCTGGGAGACCCAGCACCTGGACTACAGCAGGGTCTGGCAGGGCTCTGGAAACACAAGCACAGTCCCACCAGCATGAAGAGCAGAAGCAATAGGGTGCAATTCAGATGCTCTGCAAATGGATCCCCTTAAACACCTCTCAAAGACAAGGAGGGAACAGGGAAGAGGCCAGGGGTGGGTGGAGAACCAAAGGAGCAGCACAATAATCCACGCCTACGGCGTGCACCACTTCCTCTAGTCCAGCAGAACAGAGTGGCTTTTAGGAAGCTGGATTCAGATAAAGAATCACAGACTCCCAGGGGTTGGCAGGGCCCTGGAGAGCTCCTGGGGTCCAAGCCCCTGCCAAAGCAGCTCCCCAGCTCATATTGCACAGGGCGGTGTCCAGACGGGGCTGGAATCTCTCCAGAGATGGAGACTCCACAACCCCCCTGGGCAGCCTGTCCCAGGGCTCTGGCACCCTCACTGGGGAAAAGTTCTGCCTCTGCTCTAACTTGCAGCCAGTGCCCCTTGTCCTGTCCCCACAGACACTGAAAAGGGGCTGGCCATTTCCCCCTGCAGCCCATCCTTCAGAGACTGAGACACATTCAGAAGGTCCCCCCTGAGTCTTCTTCTCTCCAGGCTGAACAGCCCCAGCTCACTCAGCCTTTCCTCACAGGGGAGATGCTCCAGGCCCTTCAGCATCTCCCTAGCTCCTCTGGACTCTCTCCAGGACATCCCTGGCTGTTTGATCCCAGGGAGCCCAGCACTGGACCCAACCCTCCAGGTGGGGCCTGCCCAGGGCAGAGCAGAGGGGGAGGATCCCCTCCCTCCACCTGCTGCCCACACTCCTCTTGATGCCCCCAGGATCCCATGGTCTCTCTCAGCCCCCAGGGCACACTGCTGGCTCATGGCCACCCTGTCATCTCCCAGGACCCCCAAGTCCTTCTCTGCAGAGCTCCTCTCCAGCAGCTCACCCCCAGCCTGTCCTGACTCCAGCAGGAAGGCAGCCAGCATGCCCAGTGCAGACCTCTGGAGCACCTTCTGGGTGTGCCAGTGGACATTCAGCAGGGTGGGAGTATCTATCACTGAGCTATTTGCTGCTAGAGGAGAGCGTTTAGCAACCCTGGGCTGTGCCAGGGGGTGTGGGCTGTGTGGAGGTAGGTGCTGTGCAGGAAGCACTTGGCGCTGTGCTCAGCCAGGGCTCTGCACATGTATCTGTCAGCAGGGAGTCTGCTCCGGGGGAGGAGGGGGAAGGCTGGGGACAGCACAGCCTGTGGAAGGAATGCAGGGTGGCCAGGCTGCTCCAGCTCAGGGGCACTGATGGATCTGTCAGGCTGATCCCACGGAGGGGAAGGGCTCTTTGTTTTGCACAAGGAAATAGGCTGAAGGACGTGCTGGGAATGGAGGAATATGAAGTGGTGGTCAGACTTCCTCTAGGAAATGTGCTTGTCTCCTGGTAGCAGAACAGTCCTGCACTCCTGAGGTACTGCTGTCTCTTGGGCGCCTGCACTACGTGTGTCCCCTGCCATGGTGCCTGTGAAAGGGGAAGGAAGAAGGGCAGGCAGGCTGAGATTGCAGGTAGTGGGAATGTGGAGGCTTCCAGAAACATTGCCTGGCTCCCTGTAACAGCATCTTGCTGTCTGCCCAGCAGGGAAGCTGGGCAGTTGCTGGGATGTGGACTTGGGCTATAGTTGCACATGCACCACTTGCTGTGTTACAGGTTTCAGTGGAGCTTGGGCTAACCTCCTGCCTGGGAAACTGAGGCACAGAGCTGTGGGGTTAGCTAGCTCCAGCCCACTGTCCTGCTTGTACAGCTGAATTACTGCAGGTTTTCATGTCCAGTCCTCTAACACAAATGTGGTTTGTATTTTGTGAACATGAAGGAACCCTGTGAAGTGCAAGGAGAGGTGAAATGAAGGTTGGATCCTGCAGTGGTTGGGATCTTCTGTGTGCTATACAGGAATTGGGATTATAAGAAAAAACACTGGTTGCTAAGATGCTGGGGCTATGCTGATCTCCCTGCAGAAATCCTAGAAGGGGAGAACTGGATCCAGGAGTGCTATCCACTAGAAACAGCCAGAGGCTTTTGGAAGCAGCATGTTTGACATAAGACAAAACCATCTCTGCCATCTGAATCCATGTAGGGTGAGGCAGGAACTGTGCTGGCTTGAGATGAGATGGGGGTTCCAGCTGTGAAAACTGCCTCTGTGCTTTTTTCCTTTGGAAAATGAGCTGCCCAGCTCTGCTCACAGCTCAGATGTACAGGAGTGATTACCAGCACAGGTGTTGCTGAGCTGGGGAGGGGGACTGGCTGTTGCTGAAGGAACAGAGGAAGAAAAGCAGAAAACTGGGGGAAAATGACCTCAGCAGCAGGTGATGCAAGGGTGGCTGTAGGGTGTGATCCTCTGCCTCTAGTGCTCAGTGACTGGGTTGTGTGGCTCTTAGGTTGGTCATTTGTTTAGAGGGCAGGGGAAGGGAGGGTTGGGGACCTTTCCAAACAGCACGTGGCAGGGAGCCACAGAACAGGGGCTACACAGGTGCTGGGTTTCCATTTAACCCCTCACTGCTGACCTGCTGCAGAGCTGGGAGCAGAACACCTGCTTTGTGCCTGTCTCCTCTGCAAGAGAGATACTTGGCAACCTTGCACCAGCCTTCTGTGCTGTGTTTGGTGTTGTGAAGCTCTCCTAAGGATGCAGATAAGGACTCAGAGACTGCTTTTCTTTTTATGGCATGTTTGCCATGTGTTGCAGTTTGCCATCTGGTACCTAATAGCTTCAGTTTGAAGTTGAGGACAGTATTTCTTCCATTCCCCACATGCAGTGCAGGAGGTCTGTAACATGAGTGCCTGGTGCAGCTGGGGTGGCAGTGCTAATTGCACCCTGCCCATAGCTGAGCAGAGCAATGCAGTCTGCAGCCTGAGACATGCAGGTGATGGTCTGTACTTTATGTAGCAAGAATTTCTCACAGATACTTAGGGAAGCTGCTTCTGGGCTTTGGACCTGGGATCTCATTCCTTGGGAGTGGCTCCCCAAGGCTCTCCAGCAGCCCCACCCCAAATCAGCTGCTTTAAGGTAGCCAGAGCACAGCATCTTTATCTTGATGCCACATGCATCAATCCCCACCAAAGCCTGTGACCCCCTGTGTGCTCCCCTGCCAGGGGGAGTGCAGCAATGCCTGCCAGAAGGCAGCATCTGGGGAAGTCCTCTGGGACAGTGGTGGCAAGGTCAGGAGAATAAGGGGCACTTGGCTGAGGAGGAATTGGACTTAAGCCTTCAAGGTGGCTCAGCTGTCTCAACCATGCCACATACAGAGGTGCTGGTGGCTTTGTGCTCTTTGGAGTGCATTTCTTTTACCCCTCTGTAGCACAAGGGAAAGGGAAGAGATGCACTGAGGAATAGTAAGACCTTTGAGGGAACAGCATCCACCCTCAGCAAGTACCTGATGATCCAGAGCTGGGAGGAGTGGCTGACAGGCAGGACACTGCGCTGCCATCCAGAGAGCTGACCCTCACCTCCCCTGTAATTACTCTCACAGTTCTCCTAAGAGGAAAGAGGTAAGCCAGCATCACTCCTTCAGAGGCCAAGTAATGGACAGACCATGACAGAGCCACTAATCAACACTGAGCTTCCCAAAACCCAGACAAACCACCCCTAGGACCTCCTTCCATGACAATATTCACTATACAATAGAAGAACCCAAGATAGAGCTTAAGGCTAAATGATGAAAGGCAAAGAAGAGAGGAGGGAAGAGCCTGCCCCTTCCCACCAGTTTCCATCCATCCATCCAGATCTGGTTCTACCTGCCCAAGCACACAGAGAGAGGTTCTCCCACCACCCACCTGCTGCTGAGAGCACTGAGGGAAAAGAAAGCCCTGACAATCCCCCCTCCCCCTGTTTTCACTCACTGGAGACTGAAAGTAGACATGTTCTACACTGGTCTCCTTGCCTCTCCAGCAGAAACAAGTCATCAAGAAATGCTCAGGAAGGGAAGGGAACCATGAGCTTCTGCTTATCCCTGAGTGAGAGAGGGCACAGAGCAGAGCCACATGCTGCAGTGTGTGACTAAAGGGCATCCTGTCAATGTTTATTTTGGCTGTTGTTAGAGGGAGTGGCCCAAAAAAATCCAGAAGCCATTCTCACAGAAAATGTCAGTGCTTTCCCAAGTTAAAGTTTTTGTTGGTTTTTCTGGTGGTGTGTTGGTTTTTTTCATAGACCATAGGAAAATGCAGCAGGGAAAAGCTACCCAGGCCAGTTGAGGGAACAGAGGAGAATGAATTCTCCACAGAGACATCTAGTACTCTGAGAGCATGTCAAAGATATCAGCGAAATCACTGCTGGCCTCATTTTACAACCTAAGAGGCTGAGAAAGGGCAATGAATTAAGAATTTATAAAGATGGGACAGATAAAAGTTCAGGCAGTCTTCAAGAAAAAAAAAATTGAAGGCCAGCTCTTCTAGAGATTTGATGAAGTCACTGTTAATAATTTATCTCCCTACAAATTAAGACACTGATAATCAAATGTGACACCCTTCAGAAATGAAGGGCATGTCTACACTGGAAGGCTGTGCTGTATATCCTTCTCTCTCCTTCAGGTTCTGAGTGGCTCCAGCCAGTTCTTTGAATCCCTAGCTGAGCAACAGCATTTCACCAAACCCCTCTCATGCCATGCAACAGAAGCCTTCAGAGAACAAAGAGTCACTTCCACAGAACCCCAGAGCCTCCTGAGCTGGGAGGGACCCATCAGGCCCATCGAGTCCAGCTCCTGGCTCCACACAGCCCAGCCCAGCCAGAGCTGGCACTGAGGGCACTGCCTAGATGCTTCCTGCCCTCAGCCCAGCTCGGGGCTGGGACCCCTTCCCTGGGGAGCCTGTGCCAGCACCCGAGCCCCTCTCAGCACAGCCCCTCTTCCTGACACCCAGCCTGACCCCCCCTGGCCCAGCTTCACGCCGGCCCCTCGGGTTCTGTCCCTGGGCCCCAAAGAGAGGAGAGAGATTGGCACTGCCCCTCTGCTCCCTCAGCAGGCAGCCACAGACCCCACGAGGTCTCCCCTCAGCCTCCTCCTCTCCAGGCTGGACAACCCCAGGGCCTTCAGCCTCTCCTCATACGCCTTCCCCTCCAGACCCTCCCCACCCTCAGTGCCTCTTCTGGACACTCCCCAAGAGTTTCCTGTCCCCCTTGTGGCACCCAAACCTGTCCCCAGGCTGGAGGTGAGGCTGCCCCAGCACAGGGCAGAGCAGGACAGTCCCTCCCTGGCCCAGCCACACCGTGCTGGATGCCCCAGGATGGGGGTGGCCTCCTGGCTGCCTGGGCAGGCTGCTGGCTCACGGGTAACTCGCTGCCACCCAGGACCCCACATCCCTCCCACACGGCTGCCTCAGCAGCTGATCCCCAGGCTGGGGGGGCAGCCAGGGTCCCCCTTCCCAGGGGCAGGATCCAGCACTCGCCCTTGGTAAACTGCAGGCTGTTGGTGCTTGCCCAGCTCTCTGACCTGCCCAGGTCTCTCTGCAAGGCTTCTCCACCCTCAAGGGAGCCAACAGCTCCTCCCAGTTGAGTGTCACCTGCAGATGCACTTCAGACACCCTGAGCCCTGAGCCCAGGCCCTGTATGGAAACACTGACAGGAGCTGGGCCTCACATGGAGCCCTGGGGAACCCCACCAGTGCCTGGCCACCAGCCAGATGGAACCCCATTCACTGTCTCCTCTGGGCCCAGCCCTGCAACCAACTGCCCACCCACCCAGGATGGCTTTGTCTGTTTGCAAGCTGGATGGTTTGTCCAGCAAGACACTGGGAGACACAGTATCAAAAGCCTTACTGGAACCCCAACAAGTAACACTGACTGGTTTCCCCTGGCCACCCAGCTGGGTGACCTTGTCATCAAAGGACATCAGACTGGGCAGACAGGACCTTCCTCTCCTGAACCCATGCTGGCTGTGACCAATGGCTGCCTTGTCCTTTAGGTGTTTTCCAGTAACTCCCAGTATGATTTTCTCCATCATTTTACCAGGCCCTGAGGTGAGACTGACAGGCCTGCAATTACCAGGGTCTTCTTTCTTTCCCCTCTTGAAAACTGGGACAACATTTGCCAGCTTCCAGTCAACTGGGACCTCTCCAGATTTCTGAGACTGATAGGATATAAGCTGTGGAGAAGAGGCCCTGGGTTATCTAGGCCAGCCCTTGTAGGGGCCCTTCTGCCTCCATTCATGCCTTCCTATAGAAAACCAGCTGCCTGCCCAGTCCAAGTAACTACCTCAGTGGAAGGAGGCATCATGTGCATCTCATCAGGACTGTGTGGAAACTCATCTGAAAGTCTCTCCAGTGACTGGCAGTGCTTTGGTCTTGCACTGGTTAGGTATCAGGTTCTGCCAGCTTCTGCTGTTCCAGGACTCTGTGCCTTGTGCAGGATATGACAATGACAAAACAAGTGAAGGAAAAAATAAGAGTGAAGTCCTTCCTCCAATGTCCTTACTGCAGGAGATAGACAAAGGAAACCCCCAGGAAACTGTGTACATGCCAAAGCAAGCAGTTTTATCAACAGTTTCTCTGAAGGCTGTTTTGTTTTCAAAGTTGCTCAGCCATGAATATGTACTTTTTCTGGAATAGTCCTCAAAATCCTCTCCCACTTCTCCTTGACTTTCACATCCTGACTGGGAGTTTCAGCATAAATCAGGAGTTACACAAAGCACTTCAGTTCAGGAGGGCAAGCAGTCCCTGGGAAGGGATGACACAAAGAGGTAACAGAACTTAGGTAGTGTTCACATCCTGGAGCTTCCTGCCCCAAATCTGTCAGTGAGTTACTAAAAGCCCTGGCACAGCTTCAAGAATCCCTGAGAAGCCAAGACAGCAATTCTGTAACACATCAGAAAGCAAGCAGGAATGTGAGAAGGGGAACCAACAGGACACTGTGCACACAGAAGGACAACTGGGAGGGCTGGAGGGCCAAATCCAGAGGAGCCTGATGGTCAGGAAGACAGGAGGAAGCCCACAGAGATCCCTCACCAAAACCAGGCAACAGTTCCCTGTGTGACACAGGGAGCCTGGAGCTCTTGGGTTCCTCCACTGCCAGCCTCACCTGGCTCAGGCACCCCGACTGACCCCAGGCAGCACAGCCCTGTGGAACACGGGGCCAGGGAGGGCTGCCCCATGCACTGGGCTGCTGGGAAACCAAGTCAATCATAGAATCACAGAATCCCAGCCTGGGCTGGGCTGGGAGGGCCCCCAAGGGTCACAGAGCTCCAACCCCCCTGCCACAGGCAGGGCCACCAACCTCCAGGCCGGGAGCTACACAAGGTTGCCCAGGGCCCCAGCCAACCTGGCCTTGAACACCCCCAGGGATGGGGCACCCACCCCCTCTCTGGGCAGCCTGTTCCAGCCCCTCACCACTCTCTCTGCAAAGAACTTCCCCCTAAGAGCCAATTTAACCCTTCCTTCCTTCAGCTTCACTCCATCCCCCTTGTCCTGCCAGTGTCTCCCCTTTGAACAAGCTGATTCCCCTCCTGTTCCTCTGCTCCCTTCAGGGACTGGCAGGCTGCAGTGAGAGACAGTCAGCCTGTCCACACACAAAAGGAGTCTCTGGGATGTCTCAGGAGAGGAGAGTTTGATCCTTGGCTCAGCTCCCAGCCAAGCCTGTCAGCTGTAAAACAGGGTGAACGACTTTAGTACACTAAACACATTAGCTCGTGGGTTTCTGCAAAGTACTTTATTATATCAACAACTCCCTGGTCTGAATTTTCTTTGTAAAGTGCTTTGAGACCTACTGATAAAAGAACAAAGCTCTTGGAGAGGAAGAATTCTCTGTTAGATGCTCCAGCTCCTCAGGCAGCTCTGTCATTTACAACATCAAGCAAGTCTGTTTCTTTATGCTGGCAACACAAGCCAGTCACCCAGGCTCCCAACATCAGCATAAACCTGAACAACTGTAGCAAGGCTCTGCTTTGTGCAAATTAACTATTTAGGACTCTGGGGCCCAAAACTGTGCCAGAGCTGTGCCCTTCTGCTTCCTCAGCATTGCAGTCCCAGGGTTTGTGGAGAAGGCTTTCCTTCTGAAAACCAGAAAGAGCCAAGAGCTCCCAAGCAAGCAGGGCTCTCCCAAGAGCAACTCCCAAGTACTCCCTAGGAAAATGAGGACTTGCCTCAGTGACAGTAAGGACATGGCAAACATGAATCCCTCATGACTGTGATGTATGTTTTATAAGCATGCCTAAACATTTTGGGAACAAATGAGGTCAGGTTAGCTTATGTAAGCACGGGAGTCACTGCCTCCCAGCAGCCTGAGCTCTATTTCAGGCAGCTGTCTCTTCACTTCAAGTTCCTGGCCCTCATCTGCCTCACAGTTTTGCAGAATTCAATGATAGCCCAGCCTGCAGCTGCCTCACAGCACTGCTTTCTCAGCCCCAGCACACACCATGGCCTCACACCACACCAGGCTCCATGTGCCTCCCCAAGGGATCTGCAGGGACCAGTGCAGGAGACAGGACAAGGCAGCAGCTGCCCGGTGACAACATCCTGTCCTCCCTCACAGCCTTTCCAGGACATCCCTGGCTGTTTGATCCCAGGGAGCCCAGCACTGGACACAACACTCCAGGTGGGGCCTGCCCAGGGCAGAGCAGAGGGGGAGGATCCCCTCCCTCCACCTGCTGCCCACACTCCTCTTGATGCCCCCAGGATCCCATGGTCTCTCTCAGCCCCCAGGGCACACTGCTGGCTCATGGCCACCCTGTCATCTCCCAGGACCCCCAGGTCCTTCTCTGCAGAGCTCCTCTCCAGCAGCTCACCCCCAGCCTGTCCTGACTCCAGCAGTTATTCCTCCCCAGGTGCCAGACTCTCCACTTGCTTTAGTTGAGCCTCCCCTGGTCTCTCCCTGCCCAGCTGGTGTCTGTGATGCTCTGGCTATCTTGCCCGGAGCGATAACGATGGGTTATTCACCTGTAACCAACAGCCCCGTAACTGGAGCTTCCTGTGGGCTTCTCCATTGGGGTGGGTTGTTTTTTGGGACTTGTGGGGGTTTTTTTTGCTTTGTTTGGTTAAAACCTGTAACAAATCACAGATAGCTGAGGAATTAATTC
The DNA here is from genome assembly GCA_013400835.1 of Zapornia atra. NCBI lineage: Eukaryota > Metazoa > Chordata > Aves > Gruiformes > Rallidae > Zapornia > Zapornia atra. The sequence continues at coordinate 61,663 of VZTU01012903.1, forward strand.
CATGGTTAGTTTATTTCTTGGAATTTAGAGACAGCTTATTTAGCATTTCCCCTGTTCTTGGCCAGGTTGTGCCAGCCCAGGTTTCCTGGTTGTACTGGAGCTTTGCTGCTGTAGTGAGTATGCCAGCTCTGGATCATCAGCACTTGCTGAGGGTGGATGCTGTTCCCTCATCAAGGTCCTTGATGAAGATGTTAAACAGGACTGGACCCAACCCCAGCCCTGGGGAACACGGCTGGTCACAGGTCTCCAGCCAGACTCTGCTCCCCTGATCAGCACCCTCTGAGCCTGGTCCAACAGCCAGTTCTCAACCCACCTCACTGTCCACTCCTCTATCCCCTGCTCTCTCAGTTTTGCTGTCAGGATGTCATGGGAGACAGTGTCAAAAGCCTTGCTGGAGTCAAGGCAGATGCCATCCACTGCTCCCCCTCCATCCACCCAGCTGGTGATGAGACCACAGAAGGCCATGAGATTGGTCGAGCACGATCTCCCCTTGGTGACAAAATCTCCACCTGGCCATTCAGAGCCAGTGAAGCCTTCAGAGAGTTACTGCAATGGTAGGTCACTCTCTTTGACTAACACATACTTCCTACAGATTCTAAATTTGCTCAGTTTCCAGCCTCTGAGTTCTGCCACAAGGGACTTTCACCATCTCCAAAAGAGCTCAGTGCCTGTGTGAGTATTATTCCACCACACCACAGAGCCACTGCATGCTTTTACAGCTGTTTCTCAGACCAGTGAGCATGGCTGTGCCACCAGAAATACACAGAACACCTCTTGCAGCTTTAGAAAGCTTTGCAGCACCTGTGCCAGCCTTTGGCTATGAAGCAAAACTGTTAAATGGAATAGAAAGTCCTTGATCCCTCCTAATTACAGCTTCCCCAGCTCCAAGGAGCCATACCAGCACTGTGTTAGTGCAAGGGGGGAGCAGGAGGAAGGGAGACAAACCCCAATACATACACCTCCACCAACAGAGCACTCTAAAAACGTTCTGTCAGGGCTTTTGCAGGCCCAAAAGTGAACTAGCACCTATATGCCACTGCCAGTTAATAGTACAGAGGCCTCCTGCCTGCAGGGTATACCTTGGACAGCCCAAACAAAGTGCCAATATGTTTCTTTAAGCACAGCCACAGAAAGAACAGGCACTGAGGAAGCTTTTTGTGGCAAAGCTCATTAAAATACTGGATGGGTTGCAAGATGCTAAACTTTCCCTGACAAGAACAACATAAAGGCCCTGTAAATGTTTGTGGTTTCCCAGTGAATCACCGAGTTCTGCAAGTGTTCAGCTGCTGGAGAGAAACATGGAGATGCCCAGCCTGGAAGGAGTGGTGTGTTTCCCCAAGCTGGAAAACAAAATCATACCTAACTCCACCCACTGGATTCCTGATGTGCCCATGACATAAAAGCTATTTAATGAAGCCCAGGATTACCAGTTCCCCCAAGAATTACAAACAGAATTGTTTTGCCCCTCCTTGACAAACAAAAGCAGAGCTAATCATTCTGTTCCAATACATAATGAAATTAGAGGATGGCCTAAGCTGCCATGTAGCCAGCATTTAAAGGAGGCAGGAACGAAAGCTACACTTAGAAAGAGGTCAATGCTACAGTTATGCAGGAACACCAAGACTGGAATCTCCCCTGTCATCATGTTTAGTCACCACATCATAGCATTAATTTGGCTGCCTGGTTCCCCCCACGTCAATGCACAAGAGCATAACTGAATGGCACTTGCTCCTAACACAAGAGATCACTTCCTGGATCCTAGAGCTGCCTTCAGGTACAATGATGTTGCAGTTTGGTGTAACTGCTGCTTCAGTGGCTCTTGTAGGCTGCAGTTCCAGCTTTCTCCAAGCCCCATGTTTTGAAAAAACTGGTACATTCAAGGCCAAATTTGAGGCTGAGCCCATCAGAGCTGGTCACAGCACCTCTGGGAATCACAGAGAGGAGGAAAAACCTGCTGCAGGGGCACTTTGCCACCAGAGAAGGGAGTGAGAGGATGGAACAAGCTGCACAGACACAAGGCCAGGCCCGCAGGAGGGGGGTGGAGAATGGGAAGAGAAAGTTTCCCCTGCAGCTCGTGGTGGAGCCCATGGTGAAACGGGTGTCCCCCCAAGCCCATGGGTGAGGACGGGGAGCAGAGACACCTCTGCCCTGTGCAGATTGATCCACCCTCAGCAGGTTTGCCAGGGGACTTGTGACTTTGCGGGGGACCAGGCCGGGGGGTCTGG
>VZTU01012906.1:764-13582 GCA_013400835.1 Zapornia atra
GAGTTAATTACTTGCAAGAGCTGAAGACATATTATTAGAGGTTACAGACCATGGGAATTACATCTATCAAAGAAAGATTCCACCTCAAAGGAATCATGATTAAGCAATATAGCAGAAACTATTATTAGAAATAAAAATAAATCTTCAAAAAGTGCTAGCAATTTCCAAACAGGAAAAAGAACATACAGTGTTGCAAGGTAACTGTTAAACTATGATTACACAAAATGGTAATTACAAAAGTTGAGGGACAACTTTGTAAATCATGAAAACTAGTGATGAAATTTTTTTTGAACACAGTGGAATCAAGAATCTTGCCAAAGAATGTGGAAATTGTGTATGGCCAATGTAATTTATTACCATAAATGTAAGAGAATTAATTTTGCTTCATTGATTAGTATGAAGGACATTTAGGGAATTCTCATGGTGAAGCATTTTATTATAGGGAGTGAGTCGGAAAGGATTTCGTGCAGTGTCAGTAGAAGAGGAGTTAGAACAAAACATTCAAATGAAGAGCAACAACCTGGTGTCTCAGGATATTTATCTAAAACTTGTAATGGAATGTTATTAAAAAAATCTATGAAATCATGGTACAGTCGATCAGAACTATCAGCACCAGGGAAAAAAAAAAAAAGAAGATGTGTTTAAAAAAAAAAAAAATCCCCAACTCCACAACCCAGAACCCAGTTCCTGAAAAATTTAGAATAAAATTGTCATGGTTTAACCCCAACTAGTAGCTAAGCACCACGCAGCTGCTTGCTATCCATCCCTGACAAAGGGATGGGGAGGAGAATTATATGGTATGGAATATCCCTTTGGCCAGCCAGCTGTCCTGGCTGTACTCTCTCAGCTTCAGACTCTTATCTTTTATGTGATAGGTGTATCTTCATACATAGTGAGGATTGCCAAGGGAAGGAAAACTTGACTGGGTTCTGCAAGAATATGTGCTTGGGCCATTGTGGGTAGACATACCCAAATGAAACCTTGAAAGTGCATTTGTGATTAATGGCAAAGTTTATTAGTATTAAAAAAAAATCACAAATTCAATGTTTATTAATGCTACAAATAAAAAAGGAAATAAATTTAATGCTGTCAGTGAATTCTTGTGACAATAGGTGAGTAGGTGATAAAAAGGCAACTTTTAATTAATATTATTAAATGTAAAGTAATGCAAATTGTGAAATGGGGAAGTATCAGTAATATTACATAGAAAATATGTGCTGTTACCATTCAGTGAAAATGGTCATTATTCCAGAAGCAGATCTTTGGGTCATTTTGGATAAAATGTGAGCATAATGCTCACTTGGAGAGAAAAATTAGATAATTGTCTTTCTGATATATATGCTTCCATTTTGATTACAATGCAGTACTGATCCCATTAACTCAGAAAGGGCAGAGTGAGAACAGCAAGGATAATGAGAAGTACAGAATGGTTTCCACAGGAGACTAAAAGTAGTAGAAAACATGTCTTAACCTGTACAAACTTGTAGAAAAGATGTCTTAAGGATATGTAGCAGAAGTATGTAAAATTTGGAGACACATGTGAGCAGAAATAACTCAATGATATTTATTTAGTATTCTGCATAAGGCAGAAATGAGAAGCTGGCTGCAGCAGTAATACAATGTGACTGTGTAAGTGTGGTCTTTCTCAAAGGTCTTAATGTAGGTAGGTAAAGAGTTATGCCACGNATTATGAATGTGCATACTGTGACTTTGTTTCCCACCAGCTATAAATTTCTCAACTGCAGTGGGTTTTTCCAGTAAATCCAGTTTGTGTTCCATATGGGGAGGGAATGAAATTCCTCAGAGCACTTATTTAGAAACAAACCAGCAAATACCCCTTCACCCTGACAAAAGACACTAAAACTATGGGAGCAAGAGACCCAATTTCTATTGATGAGGTCCCTGTCTGAGGGGAAAAGGAATGTACCTGTTTAGTAATGAACTAGATTGTTAGAGTGGGGTCTCTGCTCAGGGTGGACCATGAGGTGGGATTACTTCATCCAAACAGCTCAGTTGTATCTCTGTTTCTGTTACTGACTGGGGTAGGAAGGCTGGTGTGGACTCCACAAGTATGCAGACTAGGTTAGAGTGTGTGCAGAGAGCAGTCCAAACATTTTTGTTTCCACTCAAGCACACAGTGGTGAATGTACCTGGTGGTGTTCTACGTATCACTCTGGGTATGAAGCTGCCTAGCTGAAAAGTACAGGACAGGAATTTCATTATCCAATTCCAGATTTGTTTCTCTGCTTGTCTTTTTTTCTAATCTACTTGTGATTCCTCAGCATACAATTACAAGCCATCCTTTGCTGTTTTCCAGGCTTTGTTTTCTGTGCAGCAGCACAAAAGCTGTACAGGAAAGTTTTCCATGTGTTGTGGGTCTGACAGGCAGGGCAGGAGGCTTGCTGCATACTCTCATGCTCAAAGTTGCATTGACTGTACACCTCTCATTTCACACAAAAGTCCTATAACCATCAGGTTAACAGATTCTTTTCTTCACCTGGTGCTTCATGACATCCACTCCATATGCTTTGTTATGTGTGATACCAAACTGCTCCTCCGAGTGGGCCTCTTGGAGGACTGGGCACTTTTCTGTGTGCTCTTTATAGATGGTTGGGCTTCCCCAGGTCAGACCATATGGACTTTCTCCAGGGTCAAAATATAGCTCTGTGAAGGTACAAATGACTTGGGAAGTACAGGACCAAGCAGTGAAGTGCCTCACACCCTCAATGACTTTGTATTTGAATGGGTATGAACCCTGAATCCTAATCCTTGCCCCTACTGAGCAGTTGGTTAAGATCTGTTTAGCTTCCCAGTCACTTCTCAGGATCTAAGCCACCAACTTTACCTGTCTTCCACCTCCCGATTACAAGATGTAAGGAATAAGGGCAGCTTTTTTTCACAAACTTTTATCACAATATGATTTAAAAGTGGAAATTTTGAAATGGTATTTTTCCTTTTTGTCCCTCTAATAAAACTGTCCTGGCATAATAGAAGGTCATTGTCAGTATTATATCCTCATCAGAGGCCTTTGAATGGGGATTTCAGCAATGTGTTAGGGAATGAACTAGGAAACTTTGGCCTGATTAAAGAAGATGACTAACCTGTACCTATAGATATCCAATTGCTCAGTGTTGCTCATCTCTCAGTATCTGAGTAGTAAATTCACTTGGAAATCAAAAGAGGTATGTAAAAGATATAAATGAATATTAAAGAAAAAAAGTAAAATAAATTATCAAACAAAATGGCCAGAAAGTTTAGTTTTGCTATGGGCAGATGGTTATAGCTAAAGACCTCAAGAGGTCTCGTCCAACTGAAACCATTCTGTGATTCTAACTTCATTATTAATGTGGTAATAATATTAATACATGTACATCTGTTAAAATACAATGATCTGTAAGTGTTATGTAGGAAATTCCTCTGTTAAAGAAGATTTTGTTTCTTTCAATGAGGCAAGTAGAAGACCATGACAAAAGAACCAGTTCTGGACAGCAAGTAAAGATTGTCAAAGAAATGCAGGGGATTTCATGCCAATTTAAAGATGATGTGTGGTTAAATACTCCAGTCTACAATTAGGGAGCTAAACCGACAGCAAAATGAAATTTAGATGTATGTTGTGCAATTGAAATGTAGGCTAGGCCATTAGGGATAAAACAAATGCAACATCATCAGTAACTAAGAGCCTGTTTTTATAGCTCATATAAAAACTTAGCATTGCAGTTTCTATTAAATCTTTGTCAGTCTTGAATGAAAGGGAACCAGTTCCTGCTGAAGTATTTTGAAATGTGCCTTGGATTTTTTGCTTAATATCACAGCTATGTCAGATCTTTTAAAATGCCCTGACAGGATTTACAATTATCATATTGTTCAGTCTACACTTAGAAGATCCATTTTATGGGATGTTGGGCTGTAGTTACACAAGTAATTTGGTGGACAAGCCCAACATATTTTGACAGAGAGAAGGGGAGATTTGCACTTTTTGCTGATAGAAGAAGAAATAACCCATCAAACCTTTTAAAGGGCTTGCCAAATGAAGCATGAGCAAAAGGAAACATGTAAATCAAGGTTGCATCAAGACTTCTATAATAAGGAGGAAAAATGTTTGTGGCTTATGCTGGGGAACGGGACCAGACAGGTGAGAAAGCTGGTGAAGGATCCAGAAAGCAAGGCCTGCAGTTCCTGCTGCCTTTCAAAAGTGGGGGTGCAATTTGTTTGGCCCCAAAGTAAAGGGTGAACAGCTCCATCAGTAATAGTTACTTTTCTGATGCCCTGAGAAACACATGATTGACTCATGTAAGAAACTCGAATTTACCTTTTTGAGTATACTTTTACTCTCTGGCATGAGACAGATGCGGTGGTTTCTTTGTCTATACTTGGCCATGTCAAATATCTTTCAAAATATTTTTGTGATGGCAATACTTTGGGAAATTCTTGACCTGTGTATTTAAATTTCATATCAGCATCATGGTTGTCAATACATGAAACAGACAAAATATGCTTATAACTTCAGCAGTCTCTGTATCAACCAAAGGGTACCTCTGAAAGTAATAATCTGACAAGAAATATATGATATTCCATACAAGTGTTCAGCAAAATATGTGATAAACAACAGTTTCTTTGAAACAAAATATATTTTATTCACCAAAATACTATAAACTGGAAGTAGTTGTGAACAAAAATTGATGTAAAGTGTAATAAACTTTCTCATTAGTAGTATTTGACCAAATGAAAAAAAAAATGTTCTTGAACTACGGAAGAGCTATCAGTATGTATGAGATTCCAGTTCATAGAATTATTTATATTTTTATTAATGGACTTGCTTTCTTTATGTATTGTGGCATTGTATATACTGTTGAACAGTGTCTGAGAAGTCTTTGGGCTCTGTTGTGTCATGGCTTAGCCCCATCCAACAGCTAAGCACCACATGGCCACTAGTTTAGTACTACTTGCTCTGGTAGGATGGGTAGGAGAATCAGAAAACAAAGATAGAACTCAGGAGTTGGGAAAAGACAGTTTGCCAGAACAGTAAAGTAAGAGGAAAGTAACAAACCCAGTATTTTTAAAAGAATATAAAAGCAGGTGATATGCAATGCAATTAGCTCACCATTGGGAAGTCTAATACCCAATCCACCCCTGAGCTGGAGCCCCTCCTTCCTTGCCAGCCCTCTTTACATGCTGAGCATGACAACCTATGATATAGAATACCACTTTGGCTAGTTTGTTTCACTAATCCTGGCTGTGTTGTCTCCCAGTTTCTTGTGAAAATTAACTCTATCCTGGCTGAAAATCATAGAATCATAGAATCATTGAGTCAAACTCCAGCCTAGCCCTTCCTAGTCCACCGGTAGACCATGTAAATACCTGTGAAATACCTCCAGGGAGGGTGACTGCACCACTTCCCGGGGCAGCCTGTTCCAAGACTTGACTACCCTTTCAGTAAAGAAATTCTTCCTGGTATCTAACCTAAATCTCCCCTGGTGCAATTTGAAACCATTTCCTCTCACCCTATTTCTTGTTAGGTAAGAGAAGAGACTCCCAACTCTCTACACCCTTCTTGCAGGTAGTTGTAGAGAGCAATAAGGTCTCCCCTCACCCTCCTTTACTCAAGACTAAAAAGCCCCAGTTCCCCCAGCTGCTTCTCATAGGACTTGTGCTCCAAACCCTTCACCAGCTTCATTGCCCTTCTCTGGACACACTCCAGCATCTCAACATCCGTCTTGTAGTGAGTGGCCCGAAACTGGACACAGTACTCGAGGTACAGTCTCACCAGAGCTGAGTATGATGGAACAATCACTTCCCTAATCCTGCTGGTTACGTTATTCCTGACACAGGCCAGGATGCTGTTGGCCTTCTTGGTCACCAGGGCACACTGCTGGCTCATGTTCAGGAGGCTCTCTACCAACACCTGCAAGTCCTTTTGCTCCAGGGAGCTTTCCAGCCCCTTTGTGACCAAAGTGTAGGACCTGACTTGGCTTTGTTGAACCTCATAAATTTGGGCTCTACCCATCGATCCAACCTGTCCAGGTCCCTCTGCAGATTCTTCCTCCCTTCCAGCAGATTTACATTCCTACACAATATGGTGTTGTCTGCAAACTTACCGAGGGTGCACTTGATCCCCTGGACCAGATCATTAATAAAGATGTTAAAGAGGACTACCAGCAGGATTTTGCTCTGTTCACCACAACTCTTTGGGCCTGGCTGTCCCGACAGTTTTTAACCCAGTGAAGAGTATACCCATCTAATCCATGAGCAGCTAGTTTCTCCAGGAGAATTATTACCAGGACATTATCCATCTCTTATTCCATACCACCTACTTCATGCTCAGAATCCTACACTGCCCAATTAATACCACCACTTTTCCTTTCATGTATACATATATAGAGGTAGGTATGTATAGATATATATTTATGTAAATATATAGATTTGTGTAGATAGATAGATATACATACACAAACACACTCACGTAGAGGTATCATTGCTCTATTCTGTAAGCCATCTTTCTAAAATGTCAACTGAGTTAATTTAGTCCTTGACTTTGGGCTCTGTAGTGTATGCTTTCGGATTGTTGCATGCTGCATCTGGAACCTGCCCTGGTGTATCTGGTGTGGTCCATGGTCTGCAGGTTGAAGATGTCAACTTCAATGAAGTTTCTGGGGACTGGGTGCTGAGATCAGTTTAAGTACCATCATTGCTTCACTTGGCTTGGTTTTGTTAAATTTCACCCTTCATTAATTTGGGTCACTCTTATGGCAATACCATTGGTGGAGCATATAGCAATTGTATTAGCGATGACATAAAATGACAGGGTTATTCCACAATTACCCACTTGGCTTGTTTGGACCACTTATCCTGGCTGTGTCCCCTCACAGCTTTCTATGAAAATTAATAAATTAATAAACCAGGACACCTTTATATCAAAATAAAACTGGTTGAAATAGTCAAAGTAAAGAACATTTATCTGCTGCACCAAAACATATATTCTAAGGAAAATAATTAAGTCCCAGATAAACAGGGACAGTCACCCAATGGAAAACCTGTTCATCCTACATAGCTAAAATGTTAGTAAGACTATCTTGCTTTAGTATGGAAAATAAAGACATATAGAGATGAATAAGCTAGGTCATTTACCATGGTTATAGCTTAAAAAGTTTAGCTTTACTTGGATTTTTGAACCATGTCTCAGCAGCTAAATACAATTTAAAGAACAGAAGAAAACACTATTTTTAAGTCACAAAGCATTGCTTTGACTCAAGCAGGCATTTATTATACTGTAAACTTTTGTAACTCTAAACCTTTACTTCATTACCTGTGGAAAGAAAATGCTAAAATACTTTTGTTTATCATGTTATTTGAGACTGATGTACTTGTTTCATGTGGTTCCTTGTAAAACAGGAAAAAAAAAAGCTAAAAAAGGTAAATTAAAGTTTGCATCACTTTGCAGCTTGTTTATTTTATGATCTGTACAGTTTTCAGTTTCACTAGAAAATTAGATGAGAAATACAGGTAAAACCAGAGCTTTAACTAAACTGCAAAATTCACTTTTGAAATGTAACGAAGAAGTAGTCATTACCTTTATGAACTCCAGCAAAACTTCAGCAAAAAATAATCAAAAAAGGACAAAAGGTTTTTGAAATATCTTTAGTTAAATATGAAAGGATATAGCGAGTTTTAGAGACTGGATTAAGAGTGGAATTAGTTATAATTATCTGCCTTATAGAACCCTTTTTTGGTATCTCTCATAGCAGAGGTCATATATAAACGTGCATAGCTGATTAAAGCTGCAGTCAAGAAACAATATAGATTTTGATTTTTAAGGGACTGCACTGCAATATTCTAGTCACAAATCTGTAAAATAATTATCTGGTATATCAGTTACTAAAAAGCAGTAGAATGAACTTGAAAAATAATTAATGCATTTATCTAACTTGTGAAGGACTTATACAGTGGGATACTGTTCACATGTAGCACCAGTTAAAGGATATCTCCACCTGTAATAGCTGAGAAATTCACAGAACTTTTCCTGCCATTTTCAGGGGACAAATCCTTTGCTTGGTTCATGTGATATATCAATTAACTACTACGTTTGATAGATAGTGGGAAAAAATTGTTCCACTGTATTAGGTAAGCCCATTAAATAAGCCATCTTTAAAGGTCTTGATTTTTAAAGACAATTTGTTGTTTCTCTCCCTCCCTCCCTCCCTCTCTCTCCCTCCTTCTCTCTCTCTGTCTGGTTTGGGTTTTTTTTATGTGTGTGTATTACTTAAAGAGATCCTCTGTGCATATTTTCAGAGTTCCAGGCTTATTATCTTGGATCTTTCTTCTATTTTTCAGTTGGTGCTAGCAGCCTCCTTAACATAGCAGTCTCTACTCACCTGGTCCACATAGCTGCATAATACAATGGAAAGCAGAAAGTCTCCTTGCCTGAACAAGCGAACTGCTGCATGAATTGCATGAGCTGAATCAGCTGAATGCATGAGTATCTGAAAGGGGGAACAACAAGGGGATAACTGAATTCTCTATAAACTCCTTTGAATAAAATTTACAGCAACCAGGTAATTGAGAATTTTGTTACTGTGATGGTTATTAAGCACCACACAGCTGCTTGCTCACCCCCATATAATGGGATGGGGTGGAGAATGGAAAAAAAATCATAGGTTGAGATAAAGAAAGATTAATAGGGTAACAAAGGAAGAGAATAATAGTAATAAGAGCAATAGTAATAAATTAGGTATAATCCAAATGCAATTACAGCATGCAGAAAACAACCCAACCTGATTCCCAGCCTATTTCTGAGTGGCAATCTCACCTCCCGTCTAGCTTCCCCAGTTATACAAGGAGCATGACATTATATGATCAGGAACATCCCTTTGGCCAGCCTGAGTCCAACTGCCCTGGCTGTGTTCTTTCTGTTTCTTGTGCACCAGGCAGGGCACAAGAAGCTGAAAGGTCCTTGACTTAGTGTAGACAAAGCAACTACCCAGCAGCAACTGAAAACATCAGTGTTATCAGCACTATTCTCATACTAAATCCAAAATGCAGCACTGTACCAGTTACTAGGAAGAAAATTAACTCTATCTTAGCTGAAAGGTGGATAGTTACCCATTTAAACAGGGAAAAATTTCAGTTTTCCATTTGTCACTTGATAGACAGGAATATAATTGGTTAATGTTACTGTGGGATGAGATTTTTATCTTTCCCCCAAATATCAGCATAATTTTTCAAGTTTTTTACGATAGCATTTAATACAGGATGCCCCAGCTGGGTTCAGTGGTGCAGTGCGTGGCCTGGGTAAAGTGCCATGGGGCTCTGGACTGGCCGGGTATCTCTGCATTTCCATCAGGCCATAGTTTGCTGGCTTTGTTCAATTTGATACCTTAGTGATGTGTTTAGTATTTATAGGAGTGCTAGTGTGTAACTACTTTATATGAATACACAGAGGTTCAGGGTGAATTCCTGAAACACCAAAGTCACCAATATAATTTCCATGATTGCAGTGGAGGGAGACCTCATTTATTCATAAACTCTAGTAAAGGAAATGTTCATATTTTCCTGGCTAATAAATGCTATTAGATCAAAATTTAATATATCTGAAACAGGTGTGAATGAAAATTAATTTTCAAACATTCTCTCTCCAACACAAGTTTTATTGCAGAGGAATTTAGAAATGAACTATAGAAAGTCCCAAGGAAAAAATAAACCAGCCCTTTCTTCAAATATCACAGAGTAAATACCGGTCTCTTCAAAAATTCCTCAAATACAGAAGTCTGCATAGCATGAAAGGGAATTAAATGAAATACAAACCTATGCAAGCTCTGTTTCTGCTGTGAAATCCTAAAAGATCTCTTGGATACTCTCTGCTTCATGATCTCACTCTCTTCCATTGTTTCTGTGTCAAGTAAAATAACTAAATCTGTAAATAAAAATAGCCTTATTGTCAGCTTGCAAATTCATTTGTCATCCCAAGTCTAATGAACCAACATTATATGTGAATATGTGCAAGGTCTGACAATCCAGCCTAGAGGGTCTAATTGTAGCTATAATGTGATACAGAATATATAATCAGAGGAAAGCATATTTCTGTAGATTGCATATCTGAATATCATTTCATTTCATATTTGTAATTGAGGCACTACCTAGCTAGAAAACTTTACTGCCTGAAAATATTCTTTTAGTTTCTTGACTATACTCCAGGGTTTGTTTTTCTATTTGCATATAGACCCTTAGAGATAATCTGTTTGTAAACCCTAGTAATTCCTTATTTGTTTAAAAAAATCTGCTCTAAACCTTTAAACCTAGCAGCCAATCAGCATCACAAATCCTACATAATGATCTGAAGAACATCCCGAAACCTCTGCTTACTACGGGTAGGGATGAACAAAGACCATATATTTAGACAGATTTCTGTTGATCATGAAACCACAAGCTTAGATAAGTTTTCCATTTATTAATATTCTCCTATAGAATTGTATACTAGGATACATTCTTTGGTTTTCAAACATTTATGTTGTGGCCTTTATTTTTGGGCATGGATGTAAAGGATTAGAAATAATAAATTTTCAAAAGATGAACCATTACATCATGCCTGTACAAATCTACATGTATGCTAGGAACATATAACAATTCAGCTTAGTGGGAAGTCAAAGCAGATATCGAACTATGGTAGTTTAACCCTTATATTGTTAATAATGTCACTGAGAGCATTATTATTTTGAGTACCCAAATTTGCCTATACAATAATCCTAATAATTGACTTAAAACGGGAGACTTCATTCCCAGACTATATTTGCTGTTAAGCTCCTCCTTCACAGTTGTAGAAGGGCAAGGATAGACTCTTTTATCAACTGGTTTAATAAAGAAAATATACTTCACAACATAATACTGTGCTTATTGCTTTTGATTGTTACTGTTACATGCTTAGTCCTATAAAGGTCTTCTTGTACTTTGTTTTTTTTTTCTTCTGAAGCCCTGCATGTATCCCAGGTACCTGTGAAGGTAGCTGTTGCTCCTGTAGCATTTCTAGTCTGCTGCAGCAACCGTAGGACTCAACTGGCAGACTAAATTTCTGCTTGAGTGCCATTTTTAGATCATCCCTTGATCAAGTCAGGAAACTTCCAGTGCAGAATGAAAATTTTAGGAGGGGAAGTTGTCCAGGGCCAACCAGTATGTCACAATGCTTATTTGAGAAAACTCAAGTGGGAAGCTACTTTTTTTTTCTTGTTTTCTTTCTAGAAATTATAGGTGCAAAGGGCTTGTTGAGGACTATGCACAAAGACCATCAAATGCTGGACAAATGATCACATCAGTATTGTGACAATCCCAACAACTTTGAATTGGCTTTAACTCCTCCATAACTACCTGTGCAAAGTTATAGTTCACAAAGAACTTAGACAGAAGACCTAAAAAGACTGTATTGATAAGTCACCCACGAACCCTTGTGAAGTTATCATTGTCACAAAGTTTTATGACTAGGAGAGGGTAAATCTTGCAACTTTGATTAAAAGCAGACTTTTCTATTGACTCATATTTTCAGGTCCCAACATTCTCATATACTTTTGTTCCTTATTTGAAAATGCATTTTCTTATATTTTATACTACCTGGACAGGATTTATGTCATGGGAGTACTAGAAACAAAGTTATTTTGAGTTCTCTGCCTGCCCACTCCTTTTTGAAAAGACAGGCTTTTATTAGGGTCAGTTTCCAGGCTGAACAGTTCATCAGTCAATAATTGCTCCCATTATTACAGCAGCCAGCTTTATATTGGAATTTGATTAATAACAATATGCCCCTCAGTTACATTTTTCTATTAAGTGGCACTAATTACACTGCAACTGCTGTTCAAAACTAAGCCAAGTGTATCTACAATGTCATTTAATGCATCTAGATTTGCCTAAAATCAAACCTTAAAGCTACCTGTGTAGCTTTATTCAAGGCCCTGTAGTAGGGATCAAATTAGTGCAAATTTGAAGTAACTTCTCTGTTTCTTTCCATTGTCTTTTAGAAGCCTCTGTCTTGGTATATTTTAGAAAATCAATGAAGTGATGTAAGAGGATTCTGAAGATGAGTGAGGAAAAGTAGTAACTATTAGAAGTTCTCTATTGTCAAAATCCTCTCCATTCAGAAGTTCATTTAGAATGCTAAGTCTTTACTCAGAACCAAAGAAATCAGTACAGTTATTGTTGAATAACAGGACAGTGCAGCCTTACAGGAAACAACTGTGTTCAAGGATTTTCCTGGGATGTATAACTTCAGATTATAGAAAATAATTGATCTGGAACAATTCTATCTAAGCAGTCCTGCCACAGCCTACTCATCCAACAATCTATCTGGGGCTTTGGGACTTCAAGAACAAATTTATTTGCCAAAACACATCTAAAACAGTTGAGTGCGTGTTTTTCCATTAACTTGATCTTAATCCTGGGTAATGATGGGTTCACAAATCTTTTTTGATTGGTTGTAATTATAGGTTCTTAAGGCTTGGATCTTTGGTTAGCTGAGTCATTTTGAAAAAAAAAAAATTAGGTTTTACTTCTTTTAGGTTTCTTGTAATGAGTGAGTTTATTAAAAATATTTGAATATTTTGGATGCTACCTTTCTGTCCATACTTTAACTTTTGTTTTGACATATCATATCTGTTTTAGTCTGTCAGTCATATTTTGGGACGGATCATAATACAATATGACACCAATATAACTGACATAGCCCATTCTTCTGTTTCTTGCAATGAATAATTTACTGCTAAAAGTGGCTTTTAAGATGAAAACTGTTTTACCACTGTTTACTTCACTGATATTCACTGGGTAAAACTGCTCAGCCTTTGTGG
>VZTU01012907.1:0-22509 GCA_013400835.1 Zapornia atra
GATCACATAAGGCAGTTCAACTTGCAATTGGCTTCAGTTCCTAGTTCTCTGAGACATCTAGACCACCTTAGATTTATTTTTTGATCGTCTGCTCTTCATCAGCCATAGGCAGCAGGAGATGACTGCCCATTACCTGACCAGTGCACAAGAATATTTCAACATGGAACAGAAACAGAAAAGACTCTGAGATAAAGGTTGCCCTTAGTGGGTCACCTAATAGGAAACTGGAGCAAGAAGTGCATTAAAAGTTAGAAACACCCCTTAGGAATACAATTCACCAGGCTTGACTCAAAGCCTAGAGAATTCAATTGCTTTTGAAATTTAAATATTGTACTAGCATAAAGGCAGGTAATTTTTTTTTCTCACCTAGCAGTTGTTCCAGGAATTATTTGCTGTCAATGTCAGATATTCCTCACCAGATGTTTTAGTCTAGAAACCTAGTCCTATTGTGCTATACTACTTAAAAATGTAGCCATAGCCTTTAACGATTGTCATGATTCAGGTCCTCATCTGTAAGCTATTTATAATGCTTTGATAGGAAGAATTTTGCAAGGCTGTGGTCATTGGCATTTCTGACCACACAAGTACTATGGAGGCAATGCTTTTGAAAAGTCTATAAATAGAATAAGCCATTACGTCTTTGGGTATGCTGCAGGTTTGTTGGTTTGGGGTTTTTTATAAACTTCAGGTTTGGTAATATTTAGTAATAATGCCATTTAATGTCATAGAATTTCAAGGGCAAACCAGTATATTGTGTTATTCTATTTTCATTGTGAACTACTGTAAAAAATGGCCTATTTTATGACTTACATGAAATACTGAACTTAGTTACTTAAAGTGTATCAGAATTTCGCAGATTTCATTGTTCAAGTTGTATCACCAAGAATATAAACTTGAGGACTCCAACGAGTGGGTTTCATCAGCACAAATACACGGAGAAAGTTAAAACAACTGGAAGACAACTATATGGTTCATGTGAGCATGATTGCTGAAAAACACATAATCAGAAAATACTTCAAGAAAAAAAAAAGCAGAGAAATAGCTCTAAGATCGTGCACTTGTTTTCCAGTAAAGTAGTTAAGGCATGTAAAGGAAAATGCCTTCTTTGTGGACAAAATCTCTAACTATAACTTAGGTTTTGATTTCACCACATCTTGGCTGAATATACAAACAGTTATTTTTTTATTTTTATTAAGAGATAGAAGAGGATTTTCTATAATGGCCATATTTGTTAAAAATTTTGTCTTCTTCACATGCCAAATGACTTGTCAGTCTTCCAAGCTTATTGAGGAGTGTTTGTCATATTCTTTCCATGTAAGGTGGCCTCAGTTTTCTTTTCAGTAAAAAGGTATTTATATCATATCTTCAATGATTGATGTATGTCAAAGGTGTAGTGGGAAAGACTGAGACTTAAAGAGTATTTTAAATTGAAAAATCCCATGCTAAATGTATGTCTGCAAAACTAAACACTTTATACAGTAATGCAAGTATTCCTTGAAGATAGTTTGAAGTATGTGGTTTTATATCACTTGGGATAAAGACATGCCTCACAAAGATACTCTCTGCCATTTTTCCTCTATTCTCTTCTTCCAAGAGGTATAAGGTGCTCTTAGGGAATGCCCCAATCAAAAAAGAAACCTACAGAATAGTACTGGAATTACACTGGCTGTTGCTGCAAACTGCTATAGTACATTTTAAAAGAGGAATACAATTGCTCCTCTGCTAATGCACTATCAACGCTGTCACCTTGGTCATGTTGATTTGCTTCATAGACAGTTTGTTGCTCATTTTTGATAGCCAGATGAATTAGGAAGTTTTTTGTTCTTTTGTTCCCACAGCTTCTGTTTTAAAATGTTTTGTCAGTTACCTGAAAGTACAAAAATTGTATTTAGAATAAAATAAAAACCAGTATTTGTACAGGCTATGAAAGCAAAATGCACAATTGGCGAGCAGAATTTGCAAGAAAAGGTGATTAACATACACACCTAAACAGATCAGAAAGCTCAAAGCATGAAATTTGTGCATGAAAATTTTCACTCTATTCTAATGTAGCTTTGAAAGTGAAGCCAAACAGGGCTCTGGGTAACTTTTAAGATCAGTAGGCTTGCTAGCGGTTACACTGTGCCTCGTGTTCATGTCTGACCTACTGCCAGTGACTCCAAAATCTTGTGAGAGTCACTTAGGAGCTGATGGTGTTGCTTTTTGTTGCATCAGATGCACTTCCACATAAACAGAGTCTTTGTTGTTGTTGTGTTTTTTGGGGGTTTTGGGGGGAAGGCAAATTTGGTTGGTTGTTTAGGTTTGGTTTGGTTTCAAAGCATTTATTTCTGGACTACACAGCTGAAAAATGAAGTTCAGATAATTCTAGTACTCTTGGGATTTTTTTTTTTTCTTCAAGGTTTTCAATGTTTTAGGGGAAGATTTAGGGCATTTATTGCCTTAACAGTTTGACTGGTTTTCCCATATCATGGTTTGACAGTACTATGCTGGCAAAACCAGTTTTTCCACTTCCTTAGCTGCTTTTCCAGTCCAAAGGAAAATAACTATCTGTCCTGGTTCCAGCTAGGACAGGGTTAATTCTCACAAGGATCCAGCACAGGTACCTCAAACTGGCCAAGGGTGTTTTCTGCACCATGTGTCATCATGCTCCCCATAAAAGGGGCTGGTCTGGGAAGAGCGGGTCCATGTGGCTTTGGGGTGGTCTGAGTGCAGTCTGAGGGTTTGGTTCTATGATTCTTCATTTTTTGGAAACTTTTTCTTCACTATAAATCTATTCGTTACTCATACCCAAGAAAATCAAGTGTAGCACACTCCATGTAGAGGCTATCAACAGACAAATGGCAAAACCTAAGGCATCCTAATGACAGGGAAAATGACTAGAGTAAGAAAAAACAAAAAAGAAATCATACAATATGTTCCTGCATGGTGTCATTTTGATAACTGTGTCAAAATATGGAATAATTTAAATAAACACCAGTTAATTCATCTTTGTTCAAGGCTTGATACTGTTATGTTATCCTGTTCCCTGAAAAAAAAAAAAGCTAATTACAGTCTGTGGTTGTATAGTAGACTACTGTGAGTTAGTATTAAAAAAGCTGGTTTGAAACAAAATGTAATGTAATGCTTAATATACCAGCTCCTTTGAGAGGGGTGGGTTGATTGATTGTAGGATTGTAGATATTTTTCATGTTTCCATTACTGAGCAAGACTTCTGACCATGCAATTCATGTTCATGTTTTGTATCTCCTGGATGTGATTTTATTTTTTTTTTAGCTATAATTTTCAGAGTTGTAAGGTGTGTGTATTATAGGCACATAGCAAATTAGCAAGTTTTTACCTGGAACTTTAGATATGCACCCTACTACTTTGTATCATGGCAAACTTTACATGCTTGGGAGACCATAAGAGTAAAAATCATGCTGTGCACATATTAATAAAAACCAAAACAAACAAAAAAACCCCTGAAAAATATTCTGAAGTCCCACATCGCTTCTTATGCCACATGTCACCACCACAGAACCTTTCATAGGCTATATTCAAGTTCTTTCACAGGTGGTGAGGATGGCTGCGAGTCTTACAGTGAGGGATGGGATTTGAAACAGGATAAATTTAGATCATCAGTTTGGAGCACTGGATTTTTCTTCAGAAAACAGTGAAAAGTGGAGAGAATGTGTGACTGGATTAGTCTTTTAGCACTATCCTGATGTTCTAGATGGACAGCAAAAATTACAAACTAAACCTTCTTCTTTCAGTGAGAGAAACTGTGACCACTGAGTACTGCAATTAAAAAAGAAGCATGCTCGCTTGAAAGGAAAATGTCTAACATAGAGTGTTCAAGTGGTGTGTGTATGTGAGGCACATTTCTGTCTCTGTGTAAAGATAAACTAAGTACCATTCCTTGGTTTGTGTTAGAGAAAGAAAATCTGAAGAATTATGTAGCATTATTTCACCTTTAGAATAAGGAAAATGATGTAATTCTTAAACAGTTCTGTTGGGACTAGCTGCCTTTAGCCCGTACAGTATTCTGTAGACCTTGGCCTATTTCATATCCCCCTGTGCACTAGAAAAAGTTGTCCATGCCCAACATGGCACACCAGATGATTTCTTCTGATTTATCTTTTATGCATTGCCTATTGTCCTGTCACTGGGCACCACAGGCAAGAGTCTTTTCTATCTTGTCTACTCACTCATGCTGTTATTTAGGTATTTATAGATAGAAATAAGGTCTTCCTGAGCCTTCTCTTCTCCAGGCTATACACTCCCAGATGTCTCAGCCTCTTCTGATATGACAGAAACCCCAGTCCTTTAATCATCTTTGTGGCCCTTTGCTGGACCATTACGTTCATGTCCTTGTATCAGGAAGTCCAGGTCCCTAGGAGCATGTAGGTGGTTCATGGTCAACTGGGAATGTATGAGGACCCACAAGTGCTTTTCTGCAAAGCTGGTCTTCAGCCAGTCATCTTTCAATGTATGCTAGTGTTTTTTCCCCCCAGGGGCAGCACTTCGCATTTCTCTTTGCTGGACCTCATGAGGTTTTTCTTTCACCAGCCTAACCAGAACCCTCTGAGTGGCAGCAGAACCATGGCTATCAGTCTGTCTTCCCAGTTTTGTATTAACACAAACTTGCTAAGGGTGCATTCTTCCCATAGTCCAGGTAGTTTTGGACTCAGTACTCTAGGATACACTACTGGTGACTGGCCTCCAGATGAACTTTGTGCCTCTGATCACAACCCTTTTTAATCTGGCAGTTCAGTTTTCAATCCAATTCACTGTCCATTTATCTAGAACATCTTTGTCTCACCAGCTTGTTTATGAGGATGCTATGAAAGTCTGTGTTGAAAGCCTTGCTAAAGTCAAGATAAACAACATCCATTGCTGTCCACCTAGCCAGTCATCACCTTGACAGACATTTATCACTTTTTTGCTTATTGAGTGCTAATATTATAAAACTCAGGCATGGCAACAGATTTTGTGTGGATGACAGTGTGTCACTCCTAAATTGCTTTGTGTTTGACAGCAGACACTTCTATGAAACAGATTTTTAAAGTCTGATCCTAATAAATATTTCACTGATTTCAATTGGTGATGAATATGCTGAAAAATGATACTTAGGACTATGCAGGACCAGGTTGTAATGTGTTATGGACTGTCACAGGAAGAATTTAGTCTCAAAGGGTCAAACAATTCCTGGTACCATGTTCTTCACCTGCATAACACTGCCAGAGTTTCAAGGAAGTGCAACATTAATCTTCAGTGAGTTAATTTCAGAACTCTGGAATACTTAACATGTGGCAAAAGCAAATGAAAGAAGAATGGAAATCTTCAGCCAGTTACAGAGCAAAGTGATGCAGTGGTGTCATCTACCTACCTTACCATTAGCTTTTACTTTAACATTATTAACCTGCTTATATTGTCAGGGTTAAAAATAGAGAGTAGGTGTTTATCACTATAGGTGCTAGCTAGTACTTGACAGATGAGACTTAAGAGTTGAAATCTATTCCCACTGAAGTCAGCAGGAATTTTGCCAATGGTTTTAATGGAATCAAGATTTGGTCTTCACTTATAAAGAAAATCAGGAAACCAGCAGTGCTAGCAGAGGTGTAAGAACTGCAAGGGCGGATCATTTATAAGGCAGTTTTGTTATACAGTAGGACCAAATTCTGAAGTCTTAGCACCAGCAAAATTCTTTCATTGGTTAAGAAATAAGAATAAGGAAGCCTATGGCTCATAACTAATGCATAAACTAAAAAAGAAATTATACAAAAATTTACACAAGATATGTGTGCTTTTATTTTAGAATATGAGCTGAATACATATGCAGTAATAACGAGGTTCTAGGCACAATGAAAAAGGATTTAGACTAAAATAACAAAATTTGCAGGTGACTCTACTCCATGAAAAGGAGAAGGCTGATTTGTGTTTAGAAGTATAGCCAGCAGGTTGAGGAAGGTGATTCTTCCCCCCTATTCCACTTTTATGAGACCCCACCTGGAGTACTGTATCCAGCTCTGAGGCCCCCAAGATAAGAAGGACATGGATCTGTTGGAGCAAGCCCAGAGGAGGGCTGTAAAGATGAACAAAGGGCTGGAGCACCTCTCCTATGAAGACAGGCTGAGATAATTGGGCTTGTTCAACCTGGAGAAGGCTCTGGGGAGACCTGAGAGCAGCCTTCTAGTACCTAAAGTCAGCCTACAGGAAAGCTGGAGAGGAACTGTTTACAAGTGCAGGTAGTGATAGGATAAGGGGTAGTGACTTTAAACTGAAAGAGAACAGATTTAGATTAGATATAAGAAATAAACTCTTATCTGTAAGGATGGTGAAATCCTGGAACAGGTTGCCCAGAGAGGTTGTGGATGCCCCGTGGACATGTTGAAGGCCAGGTTGGATAGGGCTTTGGTCATTGTGGTCTAGTGGAGGGTATCCCTGCTGGTGGCAGGGGGAGGTACAACTAGTTGAAACGATCCTAAGCATTCATCATTCCATAATGGTAATTTTTCCTGATTATCAGAGCATGGGAAACCGATAAATCAAACCAAAAATTTCTTCTGTGCCCTAATTCTATACATAAAATCACATTACCTGTTAGCTGATAATTTACAAGTCTTAGACGTCTGCTTTCTATGACCTACCACTGACCTGTTTTCCAAATTAGCGCAGGTATTATGCTGTAAAGTACAGATTTTCTTGCAGGCTAATTATGCAACTTTTAAGAGCTCTTCATCTTACCAAGCATCTCAGAGTTTGAGAAGTGTTTAGATATGAACTAGCGCCCAAGGAACAAACTCATTCACACTTTGCTGTCTTGAAGACAATAATGATGCCTGAGGTGAGATGAAGACACCCACAAACATGAACAGGTAGGTCGTCTGCATAAATGTCATTTGGAACAATAACATAAAGAAATGGTGTTGTAAAAAGCATGCAGCCCGCTAGGGTCTTACTGCTAATATCACTCTTCGGCACACAACAGTCACTTGGAATGTCACAGTGACATGGGGTTGGATTTTATCACTTTTACTCAAAGATACTAAATTTACTTTTTTTAGCGAAAAGAAAAAAAAGTATCTGTAAGAAACGGAGATCTGGTTTATACAGCTGAGCAGGGTTTTTATTGTCTAGCCATTACAGGGCAAAAGTGCAATATATATAGTATCCAAATCATACGGAGGATTTATTACATAAAAGGCTTATACAGACAGTAATAATACTGATAACTAAAAAAAAAAAAAAAAAGACCCTTAATTACTCACTGTTGGAAGGCTTAAAGAAATCAAGTTCCTTTAGTTTGATTCAGGGAAGAATGGACTAACACAAACAGGTAATATAAAGGCAGCTTTTTGTTGTTTTTGTCAACATCATTGAATGTCTGTTATTCAAACGGTAAAGATAGGAATTATTGGATGTTTTGAAATCTGGCCATAAAGCTTCAGATGGATACAAGACTTCATGATTTATGATGAAGTTCTGTTGACTAAGAGAAATTAAGAAAAACAATCTTTCAAGATCTCTTTGCTTTAAGATTTATTTTTTTATTTTATTTTTTAACCTTCCGAAGGAGTTAATGCTAATCTCTAGAATGCTGGTGTAACGATTTGCCAATTTGTGATTGAAAAGTTCACATTTTATTTTCTGGTTGAGACAATTTTAGTATGCAATTCTTATTTTCTTTTCAATGGAAAATAAATTATCATTGACTATATTATGCAACATATTTTAAGTTAAATTTAACCAGAACTTTGAACATATCACAAGTTACAAATGTTAGCTGTATTACAAAGAAAAATTTCCAAATATTTTAACTTATTAAGTTAGATACATAATCACAATCAGTGCAATGTATATTATTTGTAGAATCATAAACATTTACATGCAGTATGTATGCTTTGCTTGCTTTATTGACAACGTTTCTGGGCAGGTCACATAAGGTGTATGAATTTTTCATTCTTTCAGATTCCTATAGCTTTATCTTTGCTTTTGTTTGTGAATGATTATTCTGCCAAAGAGAATTTTGATTTGGGGCCTGGTATGACACTTGTTACCCTTATCACATTTCTCTGTGTCTAGAAAAGCATGTATTTAATAAAGTTTGTAAGAGAGCAAGACAGAAGAAGAGCTATATTCCTGTGATCAGATTATAAACTGAAGAACCCCAAAACATTACATCCAAGTATTTCAATATACAGATGCAAGAGTGTTCTGAAGTTTCAGTTTGCATTCAAACAACTCAAATGGTTGAATTAAACTTTGGTGTGAACAAGCACAGAGTTCTGAATGATGATAAGAATATTTAATATGTTTAAAGAAGGTGGTTGTTGGATAATATAATCGACATTGCAAACCAGCATTCAAGAATAGGTTGCTCCTTTATTGCCCTAAAAACATGTCAGGCTTTGATTGTCATCATGTTCAGATATAAAGGTATTTGTAAAGCAAATCTTCCTTCATTGTGTGACATGGGTCACCATATAAAAAAGCATTTTTCCACAAACATAGTATGATGGAAGTAAAATAATTACATTTTTCAGTAAGCATAGATATATTTATGTAGTATTTGAATGACTGCAGTGTGGCACATGTTTATAGTATTTATTGGTATGAGGAGTCTTACATGTAAAGGTTTTCTTTGCTTACTAGTGAGAGAAAGTTGGACATCAGGTCTATGCCTGCATGAACAATCAGTGCTCTTAAGTCATTAATTCGTTCAGTGGTCAAGGGACCTCCTGCCAGTCATCTGCACAGATGAGCAATAACAGCAAAAAGCTGTGACTAGTTAGTAATAAAAAGTTGAAAAAAAAAAAAAAAGATGATCCTGTTGCTGACTGGGGCGAGTGTTCTAATCACAGTGGGTATGGATAGAAGAGAGGTACTTAATGCCTTCATAGCCTCAGTCTTACTAACAAAGGCTAATGAAGGGATTCAAGGAGGAGAAAGTGGGTGCAGTTCAAGTCAGGGATTACTTGTTTATGCATAGTAGATCCATGGCACAAGACAGGCTACATCCAAGGTTGCTTGAGAGAGCTGGTCATTATTTTCATGGGGCTGCCTTTTAAAATCTTTCAAAAACTCTGAAAATAGGAGGACATCTTTGGTGATTGGAGGTAAACAAATCTTACACTATTAATCCAAAAGCACCAAAATAATGATCTGGGGAACTACAGACTAGTCAACCAGCTCCAATACTAGGGAAATGCATTGAGTGGGCCTTATTGGAACACATTTCCATGTCTGTGAAGGAGCAGGTGACTGCGAACAGTCAGCATAGAGTTGTCAACGGTAAATCATGCTTGACCCAGTGGATTACCTTCTGTGGTAAAGTAACGGGATTTTTGATCAGCAGAAGAAAAATAGCTGTAATTTATTTCAGCTTTGGCAAGGCTTTTGATGCTCTCTTCCTCAGCATTATTGCAGAGAATAATGAAATGGGTGCAAAACTCATTTAATGGTTAGATTGAGCAGGTAGTGAGTGACTAATGAATTATACTCTACCTGAATGCTGGCATCACAGGAACCAGTCCTGCTGAAACATATTGATCAATAGCCCAGAGGAGTTTAGGTTGTGCATAAGGTGTTCAGTAGGCATTGGACAAGGGGGATGACTTGATGTGCTTGATGGTGGGACTGCTGTCCAGGAAGACCTGAACAGGCTGGAAGAATTTATTGGTAGGAAATTAATCACACTCAATGAAAGCTCATACACCTGGTAAGGAGTAAACCCTTTTACAACAACACAGGCTGGGGTCTGACTGCCTGATGAGTAGCTCTTCTGTAGCAGGCTCATAGGATGTGGTGTATTGCAAGCAAAACATGAGCCTGCAGCAAGTCCTGGCAGCAAAGGTGACCAACAACATTCTCTGGTGTATGAACACAGACAGTTTGTTAAAGAAGGGAATCATTCCCCTTTATTCAGGAATATTAAATAATTTTTGGGCTCCCCAATGAAACAAAGACATCAGAAAGTATGACTGAATTCAGAGGAATGCAGCAAGACAGTTGGAGGCTGCAGCTCTTGCCCTGTGAAGTGAGCTGTGGGACAAAAGGTTTAATTTTTCCTGGAGAAGAGATGGCTTTAGGGGAACCTAACAGCATCCTTCTGGCACTGAGATGAAAATGATTGAGGAGACACCAGCCAGACTTCTCACAGTAGCACATTGTGAAAGGCTGAGAAACAATGAGTATGAGATGAAACTACAAGAGGCTCAGGCTGGACCTATAAATAAATAAATAAATAAATCACCAAGAGGACCATCAAGCAGGAAAGCAGAGGAGACCAGTGAGTTTGTGTTGTCTCTGTCCTTGGAGGTTTTCAAGTGAACTGACAAAAACCTGAGCAACCTAGTCTGACCTCATATCCAGGATTCCAAGAACCTGAATTATTTCCATGTTTGTGCTCTTGTTTTGTGTATATGCTGAAATGGTTATGTAGAACCATAGGAGAGCTATATTATAAAAAACTGAAGCAGAGGTGTGGTAAGTTGGCCAATCAAGCTGAAGAAGTCA
Organism: Zapornia atra; assembly: GCA_013400835.1. Lineage (NCBI taxonomy): Eukaryota > Metazoa > Chordata > Aves > Gruiformes > Rallidae > Zapornia > Zapornia atra. The sequence continues at coordinate 10,498 of VZTU01012907.1, forward strand.
CTGCAAGAACCCTTAAAACAGACACTCCTGTTGCCACCACATAGTAACTGACCATCCTGTCTCATTTGACTACTTACATGAATGTGGCTCTATATTGACACCACAGTAAATTAGTTTTGTTCTAACAAATGCACTCACCATCTGCACAACAGTAATATGAAGTAGATTAATCAGCTTAGTCCTTTAGTCAATTATGCCTGAGATTTTGGTAGGTTTTGGCATGCAAAAGCTATCTTATATTTCTTAATATTTTCTATTTCTGTCATAGCTAAAAGCTCAAATCCGTATTTCAGGTTTTGGGTTTATATTATCGTTGTGGTTTTGCATGCAAGGGTACTGCTGCAGGGGTGGCTTCTGCAAGATGCAGCCAGAAGCTTCCCCTAGGCTTGACAGAGTAAACACCAGCTGGGCTCAAGGCCAGACCTGCTGCTGACAAAGGCCAAGCCCATCAGTGACGGTCACAGCGCCTCTGTGAATCACATGTAGGAGAAAAAAAAATGCTAGCAGCCAGTTTTTGCCACCAGAGAAGGGAGTGAGAACATGTTAGCCACTTTGTAGGCACCAATGTCAGTGAAGAAGCAGAGGGGAGGAGGCACTCCAGGTGCTGGAGGGAGAGATTCCTCTGAAGCCCATGGAGAATACGATAGTGGAGTGAGTTGTCTCCCTTCAGCCCATGGAAGATGATGGGGCCCAGAGACCCCACCTACAGTCCATGGAGAGATGCCACTGTAGAGTGGGTGGAGACATATGGAAGATGTTGTGACCCATGTTCAAGCAAGTTCCTGGCAGAACCTTCAGCCCATAGAGAGAGAGAGAGAGGCCCACTCCAGAGCAGGTTTTCTGGGGGAACTTGAGACTCCATGGGGGACCAGGCTGGAGCAGCTTAGACCTGACAGATTGCACCCCACAGAAGTGACCCATGCTGGGGAAGTTGTCGGTGAAGAATTTAAGCCCTCTGGAAAAGGACTCATAATGAAGAAGTATATAGGGGACTGTCTCCCGTGGGTAGGACCCACACTAGAGCAGGGGAAGAGTGTGAGGAATGCCTGTCCAACTAAGAAGGAAAACAAGTTTTGAGGAACTGATTTGAATCCTCTATTACCCATTCCCCCCACCCTTGCCGCCCCTCTCCCGTCTGTCTCATGTGGAAGGAGAAGGTATGTGGAAATCTGTATGTCTTATTAGGTGGCTTTTGTTGATAAACTTTAATCTTATCATTTTCTAATTCAGGATAAGGTTAAGAAAGCAGGACTATACTGAAAAAGCTAGTACTTAAAAGTTGTTGTGAAAGGATAAGTATTTTGATTTTTATTTTGGAAAAAAAAAGTGGTTCTAGCCCTTAGGAATGTGAAGACAAACTTTTAAGTGTCTGAGTCCACAGAGAATTCTAGATTTTCCTTCAAATTTTGAAAGGACTGACTCTTTATAAAATGACACTTTAAGAAAAATTTGAAACATGGTGGCAGAGCCCTAGCCAAAGAAAATTTTTTAAATTATGGAGAAAAACTTCAGTGAGGAATTAGTATGGAAGTGAAGTGGAAATGGTACTTCCATAGTTTCCAACTCCATTTATCCTAGCATTCCAAAACTAAGGTAAGAAGACAGCACATAGAAGCACTGCTTGAAACCGGGTTAAGAGCAATCACCTCGTAGGGAAGAAATGGACTGTTTCAGCTTTTAAATAATGCAATGGGGTAAACCATTTTATTTCCTTCCTCTACATAGGATTGTCTCCTTTCTGTCTTTATTAGCACGTCTCACACAAACAGATTTAACACAAATAGAAAGCAGATACTCTTAATTCTTTTCAAAACAAAATACTTGACAATATGCAATTAAAATATTTTTTAATTAAAAACTTGATAATGATTGCTTAAAATAATGACTTTTCCTACTTTGTTGATCTTTAACTTTTTTTGAACCAGAGTACCTTACATATCCTCTGACACGTTAAAAACAGTGTGCTTCAGTTTCCCATACAAAAGGTAACAGCAAAACTGTAGGCCCTGGTCTACCTAAATTGCATGCAATTCATTTATATGAAGTGTAATCCGTAAAGCATTTCTTAGCTTAGCTGAAAAGCAGGCTGAACTGTTTCTGAAATCTGTCACTCTCACAGTACTCCAGGCCCCTTATGAGTTGAGGGTATTCCATCCAGGGTGAGGAATCAGTACCTGGACCTGAAAACTATTGAGTAAATGGTATCCTAGCCTATTTGCTTTCAATGTCTCCAAGAAAGCAGTGGAAGAAGCTGTGGACCAGGTGAGGGTAAGCAAAGGAAATAAAGGGGTTTATTATCATAATAGGTGGATGAAATACATTGGAAGTATCCCTGTGTTTCATATGCAATTTCAATTGGCTATTTACCCTAGCACAAATATGGACTGCTGTAACCGAGACACTATTTTGGCTGTGTCATTGCACGATAAATTAAAGGATGTCTTGGGCATCTGTGTCTGAGCTAGCTTTTCATTTGTTTGCCTCAGAGGCTTTTGAAGACCTCTCCAGTGATGGTGGATAATAATTGAGTTCTTCCATTCTGTACCTCTGAGATCCTTCCTCTAGTGACTGTGACCTCTCCTTATCCTTCTCTTATTGTTCTAGGGTATAACCATCTCTACATTTCTACAGAGGATTCAACTTCCAGACTTTAGCTACTGAGGAATAAATGACAATGTGCTGTGACCTTTTATACCAGCACTTCACTGTCTCATAGGAATTGCAATTACATTTTCTCTTTTTGGCATGTGTGGCCCCTCAAGGTTTTACACAGCTGAAGATCTGCAGCAGCTCTCTCCTGAGCATCAGAAACAAGAGAGCCCAGATGAACAGCAGCTGCACATTCAGGTGCAGAATTATCTCTTATGCAAAAAGGTATAAGAATCCTTGCTGTAAAAATAAAAATAACTGTTCAAAGATGAGTAAGATATTTAGTTAGTAACACAGATGTAAATTTGTTCTTTGAAAACCCAGTCTGTTCATACTTTCACAGTATACATTGCTAACCCATACTAATTAAAGATCTTTTGATCCAAGAAGAAACATGGGCAACAGCCTATATAATGAAAGTTGTTGAAATTTATGTGTTCCTTCTGGTAAGAAAAGAATTGAAGTGAATGGACTTCTAGAATTAAATGCAAAGTATCCGAAATAAGATATTAAACCCAGAGGTTGGGCATATGCTGAGACACCTTGAGAATATCTAGAAGCTCTGCTTATACTGACTTGTTTGTTAATAAACTTTCTTTCAGTTTTGTAACAATACTTGAGTGAACATCTTGGTGGTGTGATTTTTCTTTCATTCCCTATTTTTTTGGAGATTATTCTGCAATATAGGTGAAAAAATGCATTTATGCAGACAAGCAGAGAGTTTTTTCTAAATACTTGAGAAGGTCAAGGAGATATAGAAATCCCACACGTCTCAAGGAAACTGAAAGAAAAATTACATTTAATGCAGTAAGAAATTAAGACACTTCTTGTCTTAAAACTTTTACATTCAGACACAAGATCATCCCTCCCCCACCCCAATTATAAAGATTTTCTGGGTGTAAAAAGTTTTGCCTTGCCATTATTCACCTGAAAAATGAGTTATCTTTTGAAGTCTGTGATCTTTTGTTATCAGACCAAATGAGTTCTCAGAATATGGTGTTGAAACATGTTCCTTAAAAATGTTTTCAAGGGAATTCTTGCTGAAGGAAAGGCAAAAAATGCTTAAAAATTAGAATAATACTGTAAAGAATATTGTAAAGGATTTTTTTTTGTTTGTTTGCTTCATTTGCTATATATTTATGCACTCAGTGTGACTGATTAAAAAAAGCCTCGTAATATACCAATACTAGTGGCTACCACAATATTTTAAGAAACAGGGAGAAATTAATCTATATGTGATAAAGCTTTTTTGAACCTTGTATTAGATGGTAGATATGTTAAGTGTGGGAAGGCAGTAGTGTGGAATCAGTACAAAATTTTGTGAAAAATATTTGCTTAACAAGCATTTTTGCTTTTAGAAACATCATTTGACATTGATTTTTGGTGATTGCTTTTCTAAACATGGCTCCAGTTAAATATTTTCAACACTTACCTAGTCTGGAGGGCTACCTTTGTAGAGACAGAAATACCTATGCAAGGAGTGCTCATTTGTTTCTAAGATGTAGGAGGAAATAAAGCCTTTGAAGAAGCCCTTGATAAAAGTCTTATAAACTAAGACTTTATCTGTATCCTGAGAATCCCCAGATAACACATACCTGATTTTCTTTCCTCACCATACTCCATATATTGACAATGTCTTTAATTTTTTAGTATTTGTATTTTATTTTACTTTATTAACTTGATTATTAAAAACAGTGTTCAGAATCTGTAATTTGGATGATAACAGAATCTCCATTATCATGCTTTTGCTTTTTTTTTTNAAAAAGGATTCTCCTTTTCATGCTTTTTGTTTTTTTTTTTTTTTTTGGGCTGTTCAACATTTAGATACTGGTGTTTGGAAGTAGAAATCTAGAGCGTGCATGTTAGAAAATGGTTAAAATATTGTTACAGTGCACAAGAACATTTTTTAGTGAAAGTTACCAGAGCACTCTGATCAGACAAAAACTTGTGATACAATGGCTAACATGATGGATCCACATCGGTCATGGTAGATTGAAGGTTATATGTAACATTGATGTTATTGGACCTACTTTGCAGCTTGAAAAAAACCTGGGGGGAAAAAAAAGAGCCCACAAAACATAAGATAAACGTGAAGATAAAGCAACTCAGTGAAAACTGGTATGAAAGCAGAACAGAAAGCGGTCTTTAATAAGTACAGTCTTTGCACTTAAAACGAACTTCCAGCAGACTAGGGAAACCTGTTTATGAAAAAAAGGAGCAATCCCAGAAGAAAAACAAATTACAGGAAGTCACTTCTTACCAGTTTGAACTAGTTCTGTATTTTCTGCTGAAGTGATCAATTTTCTTTTATTCAAGTTATCAAATTATCTCCTCAGAGATTTTCCATTTCTTTGCAGCTGGTGGGTGTTTGGATAAAACTGAGGACAGAATTCTGCTCACAGTTTTTGAAGGGCTTTGGTATCTTTCAGGATAAAGAATTCAATGTAAATGTAAGATTATTATGTAGAAGAAGAGCTGTGAACTTGGAAAGCAATTAAAAAAGACAATGTAGAAATTATCATCAGGTTCATGAACAGAATAATGAAGGCTAAAGCATCTCTTACCAAAGTTGCAAAATGCAAATGAATAACAATGTTTATTTATAAACTATTGTCAGTGTAGGCTATGATGTGTTTGGAGATATAGCATATTTTAAAATAAAGGACAAAATTGCTGGAGCAGCTAAAAAAATGAAAAAAAGCCCCCCTAACTCCTAAATCCTGAATTCCAGGATTATTAATCGGGGTCTCTAGGGTTAAAGATACTTAAGGAAATAAATAATATTTGTTTTTGCAAAAGGTTTGGGTTGATTTAGATATTATCATGATAGATTTCTTCCATGAGATTGCATTAATTTTTAGGACAAAGAAATGGAATCTGTGCCATAGAGAGGAAATAAAATCACTAGTTCTATGTTCTCAGTGATAATGTTAATTGTTCTGAATGCGCTGCCAGTAGAGGTTTATCTGAGGATAGAATTGTTGTTGTACCTATTTTAAAAGAATATGGTTAGATAAGAATATTAAATTAAATGTACATCTGTAATTTTGCAAATCTACACGTATAAACCATTATCTTTTAGGACTCTGTGAAACATGTTTTTACTGAATTATAAAGCATAACATTTATGCACCAAACCTTTCCCCTCTATACCTCCAAGAAGGGGGGTAGGGGAGTAAAACAAAAACTCATTAGGACGTTCTGTAGGTTTTTTATATTTTTTCCCCTAGATTTTATTTCTCCTCTAAGAAACAGTTTACATTAAATACGTGTTTAACCCTGTATCCTGTTGGTATGTGAAGCCAAAGTAATCCCAAGATTATCTCACTCCCAATTTACAATTCTATACAGAAAACTGTGCTGGTTTTTGGTTGGGTTGAGTTAATTTTCTTCATAGTACCTAGAACAGGTCTATAGTTTGGATTATGCTGAAAACAACATGGATAACACAGGGATGTTTCTGGTACTTCTGAACAGTGCTAACACAGAGTCAAAGTGCTTTCTGCTTCTCATGCCACCTCACTGATGAGGATTTGGGATAGGACACGGGTGGGACAGCCGCCTCCAAATGACCAAAGGGACATTCCATACCATCTGATGTCATGCCTATGCGAAGCGGTGAATTAATTCCTTGGTTTGCTCTGCTTGTATGTCTGACTTTTGCTTGCCCTATTAAACTGTCTATCTCAACCCATGAGTTATCTCACTTTCACTCTTCCAGTTCTGTTCCCAATCCTCCGGGGGGGGAGGTGGGGAGGAGTAGGGCGTGGAATGAGCGAGCAGATTTGCAGTGCTTAGTTACTGGTTGAGTTTAAACAACAACAACCACAAAACTTCATCTTATTGGTGAGAAAGCTTCCTGACATAGCTGCTAGGATGCTTTCAGTATTTTGAAAGGTTGTGGTTGTGAATGAGGAAAGGCAAATTAAGTACTCATCTTCAAAAATATAAAAAGAATGATTCAGCAAATTAAAACCTCGTTTTGATCTTTGAGAGAAATATGAAATGGATTTTCTTAGAAACAAATTCTGAGCACATGCAGGAGAAAAAAATACCCAAACAGTATTTGGGAATAGCCAGAAAGGATTTCTAAGGAATAAATCATGCCTGAGTGATAGGGTTGCCTTCTTTGTGACTAGGTCTGTGGATAAGGGGAGAACAGTGAAGGTTATCTATATTGCTTATAACAAAGCTTTTAGAAGGTCTATTACAGCACTCTTGTGTTCAGTCTGGAACACTGCGTTGGATGGCTGGACTACTAGTTGGGGGAAAAAGACTGGGGTTTTTGAGCACAGTGAGTAGTGGTTACTGAATGATATTCTACCTGGAGGCCAGTTACAGGGAGTTTCTCAGAGGTCTGTCTTGAACCCATCCCACTGCATGTGTTTATTAATGCTTGTGCACTCACAAAGTTTGTGGATGACATGAAATTGATCTGTGGTTGATATACATTAAATCAAACCTCCCCTTCAGAGGACCATGGACATCATGGAGGAATTGACCAAAAGGGACCTTATTAAAATGAGGAAGGATAAATGTAAAGGTCTGTATCAGGTGTAGACTAACCTCCTGCACTAGTACAAGGACTCTTTGTATTCCCTGAACACTGACTGATGAAAAGACCTGCTGAAAAATCCCTGGAGATATTGCTGGATAGCATACATAGCCAATAAGTAGATCAAGGGACCTGCCTATTTTGCTTGGCATTCACAATATCACATCTAGAATACCAGATCCAGTTTTGCACCCCCATTCAGATTATTACTGTCTTGGAAGAAGTTTCCTTTACGTGAATTGTTCAATAGGTGATTAAAAAATTCTCAGAGAAACAAATCTCTTCTGTTTTAATTAAGTAGTTAACAGGTTTTGTATGTAATCTATCTATCTATCTCTTGCTCCTTACCTGCAGTTTGTCCATGCCTTTTTGATTTATAGCTACAACTGCTAATGGGAAATAATGGTCACAAGAAAGAGAAGAGCAAAATCCCAAACTGAATACTAACAGAGAAAAGCAGGCAAAAAAAAAACAACCCAAAAACTCCCCAGAAAGCTGCATAAACGAGTGTCTTAATAGTTTCAGTTCATTTATGTGAGATACTTATATCACATTTTTCATAACCTTATTTTCTAGTCATTTTGTGATGCAATGTAAGGAATAAAACATAAGTCAATAGGAACTTGAGTTCAGATTTATGCCATCAGCCTATTCCAATAGCAAATGGTTACCGAAACCTAGATGGTTCATATAAAATCAAAGGTTGGTTAAAATGGATCTGAGAAAACTATGGGAACTATAGTACAACTGACAGAACATATCAGGAAGTGCTCAAGTACATATAGCAGTTGCTGATAACAAATTTCAATCACACAGACGTTCCTAGCAGGAAAAATTGATAAAAAGAATGCATATCTGTAAAAGCTGCTAGGGATGGCTTTTTGGATGTTTTACTATGAAACCTAGATCAAATGAAGCATTCAAACTTTAAATTGAGATAATATAAGCATGGTAAACTAAGATGCAAAAACAAGTGAATATAAGCATAATACATTATCTATAAGAAAGCCTATTCAAAAAGCAGAAGAACAGTGCACAAACTTAGTAAATAATGATTTGAAGATAAATAGGTATGAGAAAAAATATTGGAAACAATAATTACCCAGGAAATATAAAACAGAATGGATAGAAAATCAGTGAGACCTTTCAATGAAATATAAAACAATTTGGTATCATTCTCATAGGATCTCATAGGATGGTGACAAGTCGGTTTTTCTGCTTGAAATAAGTAACAATGTACAGAGTAGTATTTTAAAATGGAATAATAATAGATTTGTAAAATTGGAGAAATGACTTGAGTTTAGATCTTTAGAGAGCAGATAATGCAAACAAAATAGTCTTCTAAATCGGTCTTACCAGGAAACATCAGTACTCAAAGTTTAGGCCCATTTGAAGTCTAAACATTCTAAAGAGTGGAGTAGGTCTCTGGACTGTCTATTCTGTTAGACTACCTCTCTAAGGCATACCAAATATTGTAGTTATAGGCTTATTTCACAGAAGTGGTAATTTATTTCACACCTGGGGAAAAATATCCCCATGTAACTCATTATTTGATGAGGAATAACCCCATGCACCAGCACACGCCAATAGCTGACTGGCTGGAAAGCAGCTTTGCAGGGAATGCCCTGGGGGTTCTGGTGGATACTATGTGGAACATGAGCTAGCTATGTGCCCTTGTGTCAAAGAGGGATAATGGTGTCCTAGGCTGCATTAGGAAAAGAGTTGACAGTGGCCATGGGTGTTTATCTTGCTCCTCTACTCTGAACTAAGATGTTGAAAGGACTGGAGATAGCTCCTGTGAGCAAAAGGCTGAGAGGGCTGGGCTGTTTAGTCTGGAGAAGTGAAGTCTCATCAGGGTATATCAACCATGAGTACGAATACCTGAAGAGAGGGTGCAAAGAAAGATGGCACCAAGCTCTTTTCAGTGGTGTCCAGTGATGGGACCAGGGCCAAAGGGCATAAATTGAAACAGAAGTTCTGTCTGTCTGAATGTGAAAAAACAGTTTTTCACTGTGAGGGTGACCAAGCACTGGTCCATGTTGCCTGAATAGGTTTTGGGGCCTCTCTTAGGAATATTTAAAAACCATTTGGACATTTTTCCGTGCAACTTTCTCTAGGCAACCTTGCTTGAGCAGGAGGGGTTGAAGAAGATGACCTCAAGAGGTCCCTTCCAACATTGGGAATACTGCAATTCCATGAGAAAAGCAGTGATTTAGTAAGAAGAAAAAAACCCCCACCTGTTCATATCCTGTTAATATTACTTGAGAATATTTTCTAATAAAATAGAAAATTTTATCGTCTTAACACAATTATATTAAAAATTACTTATTTGTCTGCAAATATTTAATTTTTTTGGTGTTGCTGTTTATTTATCTGTTCATTACAGAATCACTCACAGAAAGAACCCACCTCAAAAGAATATTAGGTAATTTTAAAGTATTTACACACTTTTTCTTCAGAGAGGGTTATACCTCTGGTGCAGAGAGCCCTTACAAGGACTCCCAAACATGCCAGTGGGAATGTGCCGTCATATGTCTTAAGAGTTAACTATAATAAAGGAGGCATGTATGAATTTCCTGAAATCTGTAGGCTAGTTTGGAGAAGAACAAAGTAATCTTTTACCTGAGACTCACAATTCAAAAGCATCATGGAAAATACAGTTGCATTAACTAAAAATTTTATTATGATTCTTGATTAGAATGGGCAGATTTTATTCTCACAGACATATCTATCATGTTCAGATAATTTTGGTTTCCTGTAAATAAAATTTGTATAGTCTTTAGCAAGACTGTGAGTGAATAGGTAATATTTATAAAACTACATTTTCTGCATTTGTACAGAAAATAGTATAAATAGGTGGCATGCTGATACAAATGCTAAGTATTGTACAGGGGGTTTTTTTTTGGCTATTTGTCCCTACCAAAATTTGGTTTAAAAGTCTAGATGCCATTCTTAAAAATGTTTATAATTACTTGTCTGAGGGCCTGACTATTTGGTTTTCACAGATCAAATATGTGTTAATTCCCTTCTACAATTCTAATTTGAACAGTCTAGTTCCTCATATTTGCAACATAACAGTGTTTTAGTGCTGCTATACAAGCAGCAGTTCACAAGGAGTGATCCCTACATTTAAAGATTATAGGTCTTCAAATGTGCCTGTGTGTTGCATGTGAGTTTAGCATAACGCTAATACAATTCAATTTAAAAATCACAATGGCCTTATCATTGTGCTTAGATCAAAGAACAAATAGCTGTACAGAATTCAATTAAAAAGTTATTGATGTAACATACTGCTAGTATCTGTTGTTTAATCTAGAGTGCTTTATCTTAATTTATATTTCAGTCTAAATTCCTCTATTTGTTTGTCTTCACTGTAGTGTTTCTGTGTGATTAATAACTACTGATAGTACTCAGGCTTGCCTAACCTCAGTGAGAGTAATCCAGCTGCAGAATCAGATGTGTCCATATTGTTGCTTCTTTGGACACACAAACACCACACCTGAAGGTTTCTAGTGCTGTAGAAACTTCCTTTCAATTTCCCATGAAGTGAAAGAGAATGTGTTGGCCTTGGGCTAACCAGGAGAAAACCGACAGCCTTACAATCATACAATCATAGAACCATTTGGGTAGGAACATATGGTTCTTTAATAGTTCTTTAGAGAACATATAGTCCAATACCCCTGCCATGGGTGGGAACAACTTTCACTGCACCAGGTGGCTCACAGCCCCATACAACCTGATTTTAAAAATTTCCAGGCATTCACTGCTTCTCTGGCCAACCTGTTTCAGTGTCTCTCCACCATCATAGTTAAAAATTTCTTTCTTCTACTCAATCTAAATCTACGCTACTTCAGTTTAAAACCATTGTCCCTTGTCCTGCCACTGCAGGTCTTTTTTATCAAGTCTTCATCTTTCTGTCCTAGCTGTGTTTCCTCCCAAATATTTTTGCACCCCCAGCTTACTTCCTGGTGGGGTGGTGTGAGGAGCAGAAAACACCTTGACTTGGTGTAAGCTCTGTTCAGCCGACACTGAAACATGCCTGTGTTATCAACACTGGTTCAGCACAAATACAAAACATAACCCTCTAACAGCTGCTAGGAAGAAAATTAACCCTATCCCAACCAAACCCAGCACAGCCCACTTTAAGGTCTTTCCAGAGTATTCTCTTCTCTCAACTGAACAGCCTCAAGTCTTTCAGCCTTTTTTTTATAGGATAGAGTTACCAGCCCTCTGGGTACTTCCATGGCCCTCCTCTGGACTAGCTCTAACAGGTTCTGTGGTTTACTCTGGGCTGACAACCAAGCACTTTCAGAGCTGCTCATAGTCAGAGGAGACTTTCCCTGACTGCCATGACTTTTCAAATATGATGGAGCATAGCTTGGCAACTACATCTGCCAGGTCCTTCAGGATCCTGGGATTCATCTCATCAAGTCCCATAGACTTGTCTGTGTTCAGGTTCCTCAGGTGACCTTGAACCTGATCTTCTCTTACTTTGCCTCAAATTTCAGGGCTTTTGGAGATCACAGAATCATAGAATGCCATGGGTTGTAAGGGACTCCAAGGATCATAGAGCTCCAACCCCCCTGCCACAGGCAGGGCCACCAACCTCCAGGCCTGGATCTACACAAGGTTGCCCAGGGCCACATCCAACCTGGCCTTGAACGCTTGCAGGGATGGGGCATCCCCACCACCTCTCTGTGCAGCCTGTTCCAGCACCTTACCACTCTCTCTGTAAAAAACTTCACCCTAATATCTAATTTAAACCTTCCTTCCTTTAGCTTTAATCCATTCCCCCTTGTCCTGCCATT
>VZTU01012909.1:694-55171 GCA_013400835.1 Zapornia atra
GAGTGAGTACAATGACCATATTATACAAAGGAAAGCCATAAGGACTTGCTAATTACGTTAAATAATTAAATATTAACATATGCATCTAAATAGCTAAAGATTTCAAAATTAAGTACTCATCTGGAGTAGAAAACTATGACAAATTTTTTGGTTTAGCTGTTTACTGTGAGGCTGAAAGTTGATGCTGATTGCCAGCTGGAGGAGAGAGAGGAGGGAGATGTAGGGCAGAGTAGTTTTCAATCCAGTGATAATTACACCTGTGAAATTTCCTACCGACTGGACAGTTTCTGACACACTCTGTGGAATGAGTATTTAAATGTCTTCATGCATAGACAAAAAGGGTTATTGTTAAAGGTACTGTCTGAAAACTTGGATTTTGGGTCTTTCTCTAATTGAAATTCATGGATTTTGCATATTTCTACTGCAAGTATTAATATATGTCTCCACTGCAGAATTGGGTAGGACAAAGCTAATCCAAGCAAATAGAACATCTGTATCCTTACCAAGCCTACACAGTTATATCCAGACTCATTCTATATTAACATATATGAAGGGCTAAAACTCTGGGGGATGTGGAAGGATCACAAACCTCTGTAATTTATTAAGCTATTTAGTTGTACCATTGAGGGCAATGAGGATGGTGACGGGTCTTGAGGGAAAATCTTACGAGGAGAGGTTGAAGTCACTTGGTTTGTTCAGCCTGGAGAAAAGGAGGCTGAGGGGACACCTCATCTCGAGCTATGGCCCAATCTGATTTTATTGCAATCACTCATTTCCTAATGTTCCTTCAGCTGCTATCTTTCTTCCTGTGCTTGGCATGATCCTTGGACTATATCCAAAATGGTCTCTGATCTTATTGTTCAGTAGACCATATGAGAAAATACATCTGATCTTATCCCACAGCTCATCACCACCATTGTATTCCACATAAATTTTCTTAGTCATGCTAGATTTCTTATTTCACTCCACAAATCTAATGGAAATTCTGTAGGACTTACGAATTCATTCTTTTACAGGTCACTTTAATGTCCAAGCAAATCTACAAGCATTGCTTTTCTTGTTCTCAGGGATGAGTGTTAGTTTCATATTAATACATGGTGGCAAATCTTATTCTAGTTGAGCACTAACAGCTATCTTTTTGCATCTCCAAGCTCCAAAGCAGATGGAAGATCGTCACTTGCCCATTGGCAACTTTATCCTTCCATCCAGGCTGGACACTGAATCACAGAACCATAGAACAGTTTGGGTTGGAAGGGACTTTAGAGATCTTGTTTCCGCCCCCATGACATTTAGGAACCCTCTATTAGACCAGGTTGCCCAAAGTCCACAGCTATGTGTGTCCTCACACTCTTTACTCGCATTCTGTGTGAACGTAGGGGCGGGCTGGTTTGAAGCCTGTGAAAAGAAATGGTGTGTAGTGATTCCCAAGCCATTCTTTTATCTCATGCTCTTGTGTTGCTTGCTTCATTTTGAAATGATATTTAGATTCCTTCCTTGCGCCCTCTCTGAACTTTACAACTCTCTCTGGTGCTGTGTGGGGCTCTTAACTTCATTACCACACTCTCTGCTACTTAATCCTTTGCTTCAAAGTCTGAGGGCAGAATTTCATGTAAAGAACATAATGTCGTAATTCAGTAATTTTGATGTATATAAGCTTCCCTTTCAACAGTCCTGTAATTGTATTATATTCTCATAAAATAAACTACAATTACAGTCAATTTCCTGATTTAGCTACTACCCAGACCAATTACATTATATTTGTCTTTAAACATATTGTATACATTTGCATTTTTGATATGTTGTTTTTCAAGCTTCTTGAATGTGAACTGAAACTCAATTACACTCTGTTCTGTACTTGTAAGGAAAATGTCTTCTTGTAGTATTTCTGTTTCCTTTCTTTGTCCATCCCATGCTTTCTGTGTACATTGAAAACTACTTTAAAAACACTTTAAGCTACATTTGAGATGTTTTACAAATAATTGTCAGGAGGCAGTTTCTCTCCTGCTCTCCTTAGATAATATCCTCATGGGAGGCAGGAGTTATTTCAACCTCTTTCAGAAACCAGAACCAGAGAATTTTGAGCTATTATGGGTTTTTTTAATTTATTAAATGAAAATTTGAAGAGGATGTCCATAAACTATCTAGCTTTTGACTTGAATGTACTGGTTTAAGATGCAGGATATAGTGGGGTAGAGATTCATATTTGAAACATCAGTTTATTCAGATTAGAAACATTAACAAACTAAAAAGTTAATATTTCTTATTGATAACACACTTTTAAAATAAGAAGAAAATTTGGTTTCCATGAGAGTTAATTTTTCCATGAGAAAGATCTCTAGCTTGTTAGCTTGTACTGGTGTATATCCTACTTGAATTTCTGTTAAAATGCAATGCAGTAGTAAACAGCTCATAATTTGGACCAGACAGTGATAACTCTACAAAGGAAATAAATTTGTACCTAGCATCATTACTGTCATGAAACCACAGGGTACTCATTTGTAAATTAAAACTAAGGAATAATTTTGTTGCGATGCTGGCAAATAAATAATTTGGAGAAATATTTCATACATTAATACTCCTATAAATGAGGCAGAATATAAACTTTTCATCATTGCAGGCTATGGATCAGGTAGGAGAGGACACAAACAGTGCATAAGAGCAGCGACTAAGATTGAAAAATTCTTGTCAAGAATGGTGGGGGAAAAGGGGATTGAAGGATTTTGAAAATCAGTGCAATTTCAATCTCAGTGCAGAGGCTTCATGATGAAGGAGGACATCTGCAATAAAGTAATTATTTCTATAGAGCTGGTGTTAGATAACTACAATGATTTTTATGTCCTAAGGACTTGGAGTAGAGCAACTAAAATGGTGATTTCTTGAGGCAAGACAGAAGACTAAATTCTGAGGTACTATTTCTTAATGTCACTGAAACAAAATTGTACTGAAGGTGGTTACCTTCTTTATAATTGAACTGAATCATAAAATTTTCAGCATTAAATGGAATTGTCTTTACTACAAATGTTTCAGAGTAGGCAGATGTGAAAGGGAAAACAAAGCCTGAGGTAACAAAATCTGCAATTCCTGTCCTTGGCACCCATGTTAGCATCTGAGGTGAAATCCTGGGATAAAGATTTTTTTTCAGTGGCAAGAATGCTTCACATATGGCAAAGAAAGGAGTAGAAGGGAAAGTGGGGTGTGTAAGAGACTTTTACAGACTAGACAGAGTAAGCTCTTCAAAGTAGAAAAAAAGAGAGATGCTGATTTTACAGTAGAAACAGTAAACAGTGAACATCTGGATTGTACTGCATGACGTACTTATAGGTACCAGAGACCAAAATCCAGTCACCTTTGTTTCTTTTTCCCCCACACTCATATGGAATTTGCAGAGGATCTTTACTAATAAGCAATAAAGAAATAGATAATATGCTTATCTATGTTGATAGATAATGTACTAATCTATTTTGAATACCTCTTCATAGCAATCATAAATGATAAATAGGAAGTGAATAGGGGGAAAAAAATGAGAAAAACATTTGAGTAAGAGGGGTACAGCATTCTTGGACAGGCTTGTGGATAAATTGTTTAGGAGAATGTTCATTACCAACTTAATCTCCAATAACTACCTGAACTGATTCTCCAAACAATTTGAAATGTTCCTAATACCAGTGTACTTTATCTAAAGCTTAGTAATAGCAACCAGTCTATATGCTCACAATCTGCTGGCAATGCTGACAATGGTGTTATCTTTCTTACATTTTCTCTGTTTTGAACAGACTGTTCATTCATGCATTCCTTTTTCTCAAGTGCAGCATGTTGCTACTTAAGGAAAAGGCTACACCAACAAATCTGGCAGATCAATGTATTTCTGTGTTCTGAAAGATAACTTTTCAGAATTCCTTTCAAAGCTTCAGGCTTTCTGTTCGTTTTACCCTTTATCCTTACTGTGCACCTGATACTGATCCCACGAAATTTAGAGGCAGAGGCTTCATCTTGCAGATGTGATTCCAAACCTCTTGGAACATTTTCTTTTATTCTTAGGTACAAGTAGGCAAATGTTTTGTTTACTATGTCATTTTGACAAAACTGCCAATATGGCATAGAATAGTGAGCTTGATAGATGCCATTTTCTAACGAACCATCACACTTGGCCTACAATCCTTTCCACATTCTCCAGAGAATTGATGTTGTACACTTTATGATTCTAGTACTTTGCTCACTCTCATTATTTAGGTTAGTTATGTAGATACTCACACAGTTCCCTCCCTTAATGGTTTTCCAGTCACTTAGTCCTTGTGCTTCTCTCCACAGTTTTCCAGCTGCTGTACTGTTGTTTAGACATAATCAAAAAGTCCTTGTGTGAATTCACAATTGTGAATATTCCCATTTCTTTTCTAAAATTACTCCCCTACAACATTTTTCAAAAAGCCTTAACAACCAGATAAACGTAAAACATTTCTTACACTTATCTTTGATAATGCATTGAAGTCCATAAATTAGAGTCTTTCAAGTCATGTATTAATGCTTACCTTACAATTAGAAAATAGTTCTTGTTGTAAAGAAAGCTACTGTGCTGAATTTCTGTAGTGCATTATGAAAAATACAGTATAATTCTACATGGGTCAGTTGGCACAAATATTTTCCTCAAAACAAAACATTCAAGACTCAGTCCACGAATCCAACCAGAATAGGATGGCAGACCAATTCATGTAAACACACTAGCAAGAAGATTTAAAGCAGGTAAGCCAATGATTATCAAAACATTAAAATCTGGACTCCCAGAACACTTAAAAATACAGTTAACAGTTAACTACAGTGTTGTTTATAAGCCCTGAATTATTATCTCTATAATGCAGCCTATACATTTGCATGCTTTATTCTTTTGAGGGGAAGCTGCTACCAAGAGGCATACTTTTTTATAGGTAGAGTTTGGAAATTACATCTCCGGATAAGAACTTGATTGAACCTAAAATATTTCTGTTAAACAGACAATACATTCCTTTATTTGCATGGGGGAAAAAATCCAGTAAAATAACCCTCTATATCTTTTAATAAAAAAGTGCAGGCACATAGGCAACCTAGGCTCCAAATGAGCCTTTCAATTTTGCTACAGAAGATAATCCTTTATTTCAGAATTGTTTAGTACAATGAAGCTTATGAAATGTAAATTACTTTATCAAGTGCTCGAAAATTAATCCTAGATTTAAAATACATTTTAAAATGTTATTAGCAATGTCATGTTGTTAATAAAAAGCCAGGCTTTTCCCCCTATTTTGGGACATGAGACAAATTCAATTACCTTTTTGCTAATTGTCTGATGCAAATTCTAACTGTAATGCATATTCTTTTAAAGGCTCCAAGTTCATAATTGCTAGTGGGAGATAGCTCTATGGCTAAGATTTGGTGTAGCAGGTGGAAAATGCAACTCCTTTTCAAGGCAGCAGTCTATGAAGACCTGTGCACGTGCTGCTTAAGGAAAATCAGTTGAAACTTTGTGAAAGCAAATAGACGCAGAAATGTTAAGACTCCAGTTACTTTCATAGCAGAAATACCAATCTCTCTTTCCAATTAAGCAAATCAGCCATGATGAAGTAACCTTGTGTCCAGCATTTTCCATGAGAATCGAACCCAAGGGGATGGATCCCAAGCCAAGAATTTTTCCCCTTTAGAAAGAATCAGACGTGTGTGTGATGGCTGCAACGCTGCCAAGGGCAAGCATTCAATGGCACATTCAGTCCAAGGTCCTTGTCCTCCTCTTCAAGGATTTCCTCTAATTTCACATCCCTCCACGTATAAGCTGTAGTCACCTAAGGAGATATTACCGAATATTTGCTAAACTTCCTAGTACAGGAAATTAAATGGGAGCATTGCTAGCCTCCCTCTCACTAAAAAGCAACACATACCTCTTTGCCTAGATTTCTGTGAGAAGATAGCAATCTGTAGGTTAGTAAATTTTCAATTTTTAAGCTCTTGTCCCTTGGTATTGTCTTCAAAACCAGCTCCATTAAGCCTGGAAAAGAAGATACAGAGGCACTGCCAACTCATATATCTTTTACCATTACTCCTATTATGTCTAGTGTTGGGGTTTTTTTTCTGCCTCTAGTTCTTGAAAGCAAATGGCTACAAAGAATCTTCGCTTTCACTATAAAAAAAATTACTAGAGATCACAGCTTTGGGGGGAGGGGAAGCCCAGAGACCTTGAAACTGAGAAATTTAAAGGTTTAAAATCTATTTTAAAGCCTCTCTTCACGACTTTGGCTTAGACCCTTTTTAAATTTTTTTGTTTGGTTGGGTTTTTTTTGTTTATTTTTCCTTTTTAAAAGGCTATAATAAGCATCTGAAAACCAGTTGGCCTAAGCTTCCTTTACCTAGGTTGGCTTCTGCATTGGTTCATTCTTTAGCATCTTTAGTGACATCACCTGCTTTCAACAGATTCCCAGAGGAGTGTTTTACAGACAGCTAAGGCTTAACAGCTTTCCTAGGCTGGACTTAGCTATGACGATCAGCTCTGCTGACACACACACACACACACCCCCCCGCTCCTTGAAAATGTCATAATCTGGCAATACACTTTAAATATGTTTATCTTCAATCATTTGACAACTTACAGGCATGATTTTAGCTAAAACACACGCCGGAACGCTTGGTGGTTTGGAGCCCACATGACTTTCCCACTGCAAGTAGTAATGCTACAGTTGTCAGCATAAACATTTATAATAATCACGCAGTGTGTATACAAATACATTCCAGGCTTACAGAGCCTTAAGTACGGCTTGCTGCCTGAGCGCAATGCGCACGCACACACACAGCCCAAGCCCAGCACCAGCCAACGTTGCCGGCTGGGCCAGGTACCGCACTTGCCCGTGCCTGTGCCCCAGCTCCTCCCGCCAAGCGGCTCCTAGCGCGGAGCCCTTGCTGGCACAGTGCGACTCTTTATTCCCCTCTAGTGGCTGGTCTGCAAAATTATCAGAGCTACTAGTCACGGGCAAGAAGTAGACCAAGGGCTTGGGCCATCGGTATGTGCCAAAGGGTCTTGGCTCAGTCCCCGCGGCCATCCACGCTACCAGAATGCCAGCAGTGCACAGGCAAAAGCCCCTGTGGCCTGGTGGTACCAGAGGCGGGAGGGGAGCGGCACAGCTTTTGAAGGCTTGCATTTTTATGCTCTCAGCTGCTACCAAATAATTACATTAATGTTTGTATCCCTCAGAAAGGAGGAACGTGACTATCGGTTGGCGTGGTAAATCTTCCATCTAATTATTTGGGTCCCTGGGTGTTAGCAAAGCTGAATATGAAGATGGCCCATCCATCTTTAGGAGGTTACTCAGAGCTCTGCTAAGTAGGCTGCAGTGCAGTCTTAGCTGGCTTCTTAATAATGCCTGTCTGTAGTCTTCTGTACGGCACTTAGAAACCAAGAAATGTCAGAGTAGATTTGTCCTTGAAACATATTTAATATACGCAGTCAGGTACTGCTCCATTATCAGTGTGCTCATAAGTTCTGCTACTTTTCTTTTCACTATTGCATTATGTTTATGTGTAGCCAAACAGAAAGAAAACAACTGCAGAAGTGCTAAAAATGGATATAAGCAGCAATAAGGTCCTGGAAGAGTAGTGATGTCTATTAATGGTTGGATCGGCAATATGATATTAACTAAATTTTTCAAGAATAGCTGGATTTTTCTCTGAATAGCGTGAGAAGAGCGTTCTTGAACAAACTGTTGGAAGCAGGAAAGTGAACATGATGAATGAAAACAAATTACACAATACATCTGAGAATAAGAGGAGTCAAAGCAGTAGTCACTCATCCTTCTTAAGCATGGTGTGGTTTATGAATCCTGGATTTTTCTGGTGATTTGTTCTTTGTCCTTATTGAGAGCCTGAGGATAACACAAGCTTTTAAGTTCCCAAGGGCTCCTGCCCTGAAGGGAATAGGAAGCATTTTACCACAGAGGCTGTTTGCGGACAAGACCACAATGTATAAAGGCAAAATATTTACAATTTAGCTTGAATTTACCAGGATAATGATGATGTAAAGGAATCCTTGCTCTTTACAAGTCTGAGTCCAGCCTAGTTTTTGAAGTTGTATGATGCAAGCCAGTGCAAAGAGAAAACCATAGAAAGGAACCTTAAGGTTGTCTACACTCAAGCTGATGCTTGTGTGGATACTATCCTTTGCTGAGTTGGTTTAAAAAACCCTACCAAACAAAATTAAGTATCCCAAATTATTAGCATGAGCCCTCCAGTGATGTTATTTCTTGTTCCATGTGCTAACTTGATACCAGATGAGAGGCAAATTGGGTATTTCAGTACAATGAACTTAGATGCTTCAATTTCTGTTGACAACAATGCTATCTGAGCAGATCCCTTTTTAGGGGAATACTACATAGAAAGCTAGATG
This sequence comes from Zapornia atra, assembly GCA_013400835.1. Lineage (NCBI taxonomy): Eukaryota > Metazoa > Chordata > Aves > Gruiformes > Rallidae > Zapornia > Zapornia atra. The sequence continues at coordinate 9,087 of VZTU01012909.1, forward strand.
GCAACTTTCTAGGTCAGGAACTGCTAGACTTCCATTATTTTAACCAGCTTGAAGCGCTGCAATATTCAGCCAGTGTGTGTGTGAATGTGCTGGTTTAGAAAATTTTACAGTAGGGGTTTATAAAGTTCCAAGGCTATGCTTCAGCAATAAAAAATAATGCCTCATGTATAAAGTGCAGGAACTCAGGGATTTTATTTTCCTGGAGGTAACTTCAATTGCATTTTTTTCAAAGTACAAGCATACTGTAAGAACTACATTTCTTCAGCTGTTGACTAATGGCTCTCTTCTTCATGAAGTAGATAATGACTTTGCATAGAATAGCAAATTCAATAGAAACAGACCACAGTAATGGAAGAAGAAATCTTTGTTATAAAGTTATTACATTAACGGAAACACTGACAAAATTGAAAGCTTTATAAGGAAAATATCACCAGGTTTTGATGAATACTATCTCTTTTAATGTGCCTGCTAGTTGGGTTTTTTCCTCCCTAATTGTTTTTTGAAAGGTTCATTAAGAAATTTCTGATGATTTTTGATAGCTGAAACATAAAGCACTTAATGGCAGCTAGAAAGCCATGTAAAGGTCTGTAATAAATTCATATATTACCACTATAGATTTCTCTTAGATCTTAATGTCTCTTTTGCACTCCAGATGCCATCTCGAAACATAAACTTCCTACAGAGCATACAGATCAAATTTTAGCCAGCAGGCAGAAAACTGTTGACTTGGCATCGGGTATTTGTGACCCACTGAGTATCTTTACAGACAGCCAAGTCATCAGTTTCCTTTTCTGCTAGGAGGTGGCTCCTGAAGAACACCTTCTTTGCATGTAGAGCCTGGGTATTTGAACTCCAGCAATGAAAAATGGGTACGGCAAGTGCCCGTAACTTTGGAAACTCAGTGCTGAGCGTGAGGACTGACACAATCTTATTGCAAAAACAGATGATAGGACTGAAATGATGTAGAATACTATGGAACCACTTAATGGCTCCCTACTCCAGTGAAGTCCTTGAATCAAATAAGTCAAAACAGAACAACCTACCAAAACATGCGCCTTCTTTCTAAGAAGCACAAAGGATGAGAAAAGCACCTCTATTTTTTATGGTAATGATGGGAATGAGCAGGGAGCTCAGATGTCACAGGTGCTGACAGAGGATAAGAACTGACTGGAGTGTGGTTACAAGCATCTTAAAATTAGCTCTCTTCTTTTGTCCCTCTCCCAGGTTTTTTTGACTCTTATGGGTTTTACTTTGTGTGGTGCACATAATTTCACATCAAATTTAAAATCACTTACCATTTTTGGTGACTGTGCAAATTCTTGCAGTCATTTCTGTTCTTGCAGTTCAGTCCTCAGTGTTACGTAGATATGTGTGCTGTTTACTGCTCTTGAAACAAAAAATATCTACAAAATGAAACAAGAATCATAGCACAGCACAATATATAAAGAGTATATTTTATTGCTTGGGTTGTAATGTTATTTAGAGTTCAGTTTTTCATACAAAAAGATTGCTGTGAGTAAATCTATGCATGTCCCAATCAGCAATTTTAATCCAAGATTTTTTTAAAATCTGTGATTCTTCAGTATTAAAATGAAAGTTAATTTTCAAAGACCTGTATTAATACCACTTTTAAAAACTAATTTAAAATAGCTTAATTTAAAAAAAAATTCCCCTACAACTGAGAGGACAGAAGGGACATATCCAAACCTCTGTACTTATTTGCAAATCACAGGTATTTATTGATAGCTATCTTAGTGTGGCTTGTCTTAATTCTAGCGACGTTTTTTGTGCTTTCTTAGAAAAAAGAGGGGGGAAAAAAGCTAACAGTGAAGTTCCTTTTCCTTCTCTATTGTATCACTGAGCCTATGGTCTCTGCAGGAGACACCTGCACTCCGATGCGTCAGCACTCGGAGAGCTTTCTGTCAGGGAGATACTGGAGACCTTCAGCTAGGAAATTGTAACACAAAGCTATTGGTAAGGAACTGCCTGTGTTCATGTCTGCCTCAAGTGTCTAATCCATATCAAAGGATAACCTGTCAACTAAGTGTTATGGGAGCTCTGGGATTATGAGTGTGTCTGTTTAACAAGCTAATCCTGCATTTGGCCTTGGAAGACTTCCCAGACACAGTAGGATTGCTTGTGTATCTCCCAAGCCAACTGGAAAGTCTAGATTATATGAGTGAGAATTAAGACAGAGAAAAGAAGGTTGACAGAAATAGGAAGCAAAAATGGCAACAGATACCAGCAGCCCTGGAGATACTAAAAAGCCACCTAGAAACACTCCTGGGCAACCAGTGCTAGGTAACCCTGCTGTATCAGGGGGGCTGGAGCACTCATTTCCAACCTCAACCATTCTGTGACGCTGTGGGAGACAAAAACGCCCCAACAATACAACCAAAGCCCAAACCCCTGAGATTTTTTAACACTGAAAACTTAGAATCTAGCTAACTGCTCAGTATGCAACCATAGACAGTTATGGCAGCTTTAAAACCTACTTAAATAAGTTCTCTTTTCTATTTGGGTTGCTTTTAGTTTAATTTCTTTTCTTCAGCCCTCTTGTTGGCCTACACAGAGTGGGGACAGTTTGCAGATCCTGGTGCTGTCAGGTCCCAGCAGGTCTGGAAGTAACTGCTGCTTTGAAAAGTCTGGCTGTGTAGCACTACAGAAATGCACGTTCGCATTTTTGGAGCATGGAAATGAAGGATCATTTTGCAAAGTCAGAGACTTTTATCTGTTGGAGCAGTCTGGGTTCTAGAGAGATTTGTGAAATCTTACCAACATTCTCATCTGGTGGGAATCACTGGAGCCACTATAGAGAACCTCTATCACTGCCAATTACGCTTATGATTGTATGATCCTCATTAGGCTGATTAAACTAGCTTGGCACTATATTATTTAAGTGGCACCAGGCAAAGCAGCTGTACTTTGCTGGAGACGAGATGCTGTAACTCTGAGCTGACATAAATTTTAGAAGACACACACACTAAAAATCCAAATTTTAAAAAAGGGCCATTTTTTAGTGGCTACTATGGAAAATAAACAGTCTCACTGAGACTGGGATGAACCATGAAACTGAACGTGTTCCAGCAAAACCATTAGGAATTCTGCAAGTCTTTTGCCTTCTATTACCTAAAGGGACCCTAAAGGAAAGCTGGAGAGGGACCCTTTACAAGGGAATGTAGTGATAGGACAAGGGGTAATGGCTTTAACCTAAAAGAGGGTAGATTTAGGTTAGACATTAGGAAGAAATTCTTCCCTGTGAGTGTGGTGAGGCCCTGGCACAGGCTGCCCAGAGAAGCTGTGGCTGCCCCCTCACTGGCAGTATTCAAGGCCAGGTTGATGCGGCTCTGGGCAGCCTGGTCTACTGGGGGGTGTCCTTGCCCATGGCAGGGGTTTGGAACTAGATGGGCTTTGAGGTCCCTTCCAACCCAAACCAGTCTGTGGTTCCGTGATTATATGTTACAGGGTGCACTGCAAACTCTTCTTTGAGTACACTTACACCTGACCTTCTTCTTGGTAGAGTCATGAGTTTTAACCTAGCACGGAAGACTGTGAAGCCAAGCAACAGTTAATGACTGCAGAAGCACAACTCACGCTCGTTTGACTCCTGACAAAATTAATCATTTTCTTTAACAGTTTCTGAATCAGGAGAGGCTTGTACTCTTGCATTTGCAAAGCACTGCTTGATTGGGAGCTGGCAGCCTGATTCAGCAGATATTCTGAACATTCCCAATACCTGAGCATTCTTCCAAGCAGTTTTGTGCTTTTTAAACCGATTTTGTGAAAAAAATAGGCTGTCTTTTTTGCTGTTTTGCAGGTTTTGGCCTTTGGTCAGTCGGTCTGTTTGTTTTTTAACAGGTGAATGCTGGTACAGCATCATCAGTTATAGTTGAAGAACAGAAGTGTCACATCCTGAGAGGCATATACTTTGGTTTACTCTTCTCTAAAGGCAGGGAGGAAAGAAAAAAAAATAAAAAGAAGCTGGTTATGACCCTACTTCCAGAAAAAGTGAGAAGCTAATTACTCGAAGTGAAGAAAGAACAAATGCTGCTCCTTTGATGCAGCAGTTAACTCGCCGCTCCCCGAACCCAGACGCAAATTTCACGTTTACTCCACCGCAGTTGGAAAGAGAGCCCTGAGCTGTTGGGGGGAACTCGGCACCGCCTGCGACCAGGGTGCACCTACGTAGCTACCCAACTACTGTATTAGGATGCTCGCTGCAGCTAATTAGGAAATTAATCAGATTCACAAGAAAAGGAGAATTTAAATATTTATAAATAGTTTAAAAAAAAATAAGGAAAGGAGCCGGCTGTAGCCCATGCGCCCCCCTTCTCTACTCTCGTTTCGCTCCCCCGAGTCCCTGCACCGGGTGAAGTTTGCGAGTGCCGGTCAGGCCCCTCACGGCGGGCGTCCGGCCGGGGGACTCCCAGCCTGGGGGAGCGGAGCCGGGCAGGGTCCCTTGGCACAACGCCGGCGCGCAGGCAGCGCCCCGGGAGTGCCGGAACCGTACTCCGCCGGGGGAAGGAAGCCCGTCCCCGGGAGGGCAAGAGAACCGCGGAGCGAAGGGAAAGCAGCGGAACAGCCCCCGCCTCCCTCCCGCTTGCTCTCCTCCCTCTTCACTCGCTCCCGCCTTTTGTGCGCCGGAGCCCGGGCGTCAACGGGCGCGGCGCTGACAGGAGCCCCCGGCCATTGGCTTCGGGAGCGGCGCTGTCGCGAGGGCGGCAGCTCGAGCCGCGGCTGCTCCCGTAACCAAGGCGCGGCCAGGCACACGGGCGCACAGACAGACACGGACGGACAGAGCGCGGAGCGGCGCGCCGGGGGCCGCCTTTGCAGCTCTTCTCCCTGCACCATGCTCCGCTCCAGGCAGCGCCCGCCCGCTGCTCCCTAAGGGGAGACAGCCCGCCACCGCCCCGCGCCTAGTTAAGCGAACGACTGGCACCCGGCTCTCACACCCCACCTCCCCCGCCCCGGTTACCTGAGTTAGCTCCGTCCCGGGGACTTCGGGCTGCCGCCCCTTTGCAGCGCCTCCCCCCGGTCCTCCTGTGGCAGCCCTTGGGCGGCGGGGGAGTGAGCCGCGAGCAACCGGAGGGACTGCAGCCGCCGCCGGGGGAGAGGAGCTCCAGCCCCCGCCTCCGAAGCTCTTCATGGCGTCTCACCAGCAGACCAGGATCCAAGCCTACCTGGAGAAGAATAAGATCGGTCCCCTCTTCGAGGTAAGGTGCGCTCTTGCCGGCCGGTTTTTCCGCGGCGGTGGGGGCGGGGGTGTCCCCACGATGGCCGCGGCTCTCCGCGCAGCACAGGTGAGCGCAGGGGCGAGGGCGAGTTTGAGGGGTGGCTTCGGCGTCTGCCCGGCCGGGGAGGGGAGGGCAGCACCGGCACCCCCTACCACGCGTGTGCCCTCATGTCCCTCCTCCACGCCCCTCCGAGCGCGGAGCTCCGCGCAGTCCTTCCCGGCCATCCCGGGGATGTGTCCCGCTTCTTCACCCCGCCACGGACCGGCCGCCCTCAGCTTCACAGGTGCCCCGTCGCCCTCTCACCCGCGGCCCCCGTCCCTGGAGGAGCCCCTGCGGAGATACTCGCCTCGGCCGCCGCGGAGCCACGCCGTGGTGGGACGGCGGCCCTGCCCTGGCCGTCCGGCCGCGGAGAGACGCGTACCGGCTCACCTTCCGTGTGCTGGGAGGGGGAGGTGGCATTCCTAAGCCCCCCTGCCCACGGCGGGAGCGCTCAGCAGGGAGCGGCGGAGAGTGGGAGCTGCACGGCCCATGGGCGAGACCCGAGGCTCTGTCCCTCCGTGACCGGCTAGCGTGGAGGGAGAGGCAGATGCCTCCCCACCGAGACACCCGCCTTTCGGAGCGAGCGCTGGGGTCGAAATCTGTCCTGTGAAAAGTCCATCTCGATGGTGTTTTCTGAAATTTTTATCTGCAGTCATACACTTGGGAACCGTATTTTTGCTATAGATTTTCCTTGGTCTCACAAAGATGCACTTGGATTTGTAGATGCACAGATGTGCATATTTTACTATTTCTGTGCATGAGCTCTGAATACTTAGAATTTAAAAGGGTACTAGAGCAACCGTGATTATTACCATTTTATTATCCTGTTTCTCATACAGTTTTTACATCTAAATGCACATATATTATACTCTGGCAATATTATCCCAAGACTCAATTCTCCCTTTTTTGGTATTTAACTTACTCTCAATCAAGTTTACTACGTATGAAATCTTATTCTGGTGTGGTGGATGCCTTGTCTTCAGTATATGTTTTGGGTAGCGTTTGCCAACTTGTAAGAAAGGTTCAAATTTGGTTAGAAAACTGTTTGCTAAGGGTCAGTTTTTATATTTTGCCCGAGCTGTGATTGTTGTGACGGATCATGTTGGCTCAGTGTCAGAGGTGTTGGATATATGAATTTTGCAATAAATATAACCCCACTTGACAGAACGGTAACTGGGTATTGTAGAACAGCAGGTGATTATTTTTTTTTCTAGTTCTAGGATTCATAGAAACAGAAACATTTTTGCGGTTCAATTTCTGAATAAAAGACTGTTCAATCAACACAGTTGGTAGGGCTATATATGTAACTGGCTCGTGTATATTTCAATGGGAATTAGGACCCTTGGGGTTGTTGAGGAGTTAGGCCCTTGACAGCTGTCATTTTCTCCTAAATTTTCTTAACCCATTGTTTTGCACATTAAAATTGAAACAAACTACTTGACATCGCTGTTCTGACTCACTGTGTTTTAACCTAGTTTTGCAGTAGTGTAAGATGCTCATCTCTGTTGTTTAAATAGCAGGATGCGTTAGTTATCAATAGTGGAGGGAAAAAAAAAAGAAGGTGGATTTGTTGCAGTATTCCATATATCACTAAGTATTTTACTAATCAGTGTGATGTAGGGATTTCATCATAGTTGACTCTGTGGAAGGCTCTTCACTTAACCTTGCAGGCTGTCTACAGGTTGTTAGTGTGCTCCTGTGTACCAAGAATGATTTTTGTGTGAACGCCGCTTAGACCTGAATACTAGGGAGTGGATTTCAGATATAGGGCTGTAGCATTTGTGCAGCTGTTTAAAGTTATTTTAATCTGTAACACTGGGAGGAGAAGGATCATAATTTTTACCTCCTCTACTTCCTCATTAGCCGTTTAAAAATCTACTTACATATTTCATTTTGGTGATGTATTTCTTTGTTCTTAACAGTTTTTTGAAGATCTACAACCTGTACTTGTAGCCCTTAGTAAGGGGAAGACATGTATTTGAAGTTGATGGGAATTGATCATAGACTATGCCTAGGATGAAGCTTATGCTCTATGCTAGTATCCGTATTATGTATGCATTGTGGTGTATCAAGAATGCCATGTGTTCACAGTCAGATATATTCACCAACGCATCAGTTTTTCACGTCTCTAAAAGTTCTGACACATTGAGAAGAGACCTGTGCTTCGTCTTTCATTCAGGAACAGCTACAATTTTCTTACACCACTTCTGTTTTTGATGCTAATTAATCACCACTTGTCATGGATGACAGCCATCTTCTTTTGCAGTGAGTACTAATTTTCTAATACCAAGTCAGAACAGCGTAGACTTGGATTCAATTTTCTGCAGTGTTATTTGCTGAGCAGGTTGTGACTATAATTGCTCAATATATGCTTCAAGCCAACATTTTAGGGAGTGCATAAAATAACATTGGGTAATTGAGGGCAATCACGGGAAAGAAGAAAGTGGAGGGAGGACAATTGAGGCTTTTTGAGATGAAGGCAGGGATGGTGCCGCATAAACAGATTGCACTGCACGCTTGCCTGGTGAATGATCAGTGATCAGGAGGACTTTACAGCATAGATCTTAGACAATTATGCAGGTACAGTTAGCTGGTGACTGGAACAATTGCTCGTTTCCTGATGATGAAGTATGAGTCCCCTGCATTCAGTCAAGAACAGTGGATGCCGCTAGTTGCTAGTTGGTCATTCTGTTCCAGTTGCTTGCGGTTATCCTGGTAGCATCTCTTTTTCCCTGCTCTGTCCTGTATCTGTGGCCTTTTGTTACTGTTGTTAGGGCTTTTAGTACTTCATTAACCAGCAGTATCTACCTAAGAACATCTGGTTTTTTTTGACTTTATCTCTTCTTTTAGCTTCAGCACATGCTGCATATGCAGATGAGCTCAGTTTTATTTCTTTGCTGAAGTTTTGTATGGTGTGACACTTGAACACTTCTCTTTTACACCAATTAGAAAGATAATTCAAGGGTAGTGCTGACATGTGAGCTGCAGGAAGTCTGTAAGCCCTCTCTTGGTTAAAAAGTTGTTTCCATCTCTAGAAAGAAAGGTAGGAGTAACCTGCTGGAGAAAGAAATAATGAGCTTTGGTTGACTCAGCAGGCTTCAGTCTCCTATGACTACCAGTACCTTTTAAAGGATAGTAGGAAGACCTATCCACTCATCTATGAATGGTAATGTCTAGATTTACTTGATTGCAAACATTTTTAAGGGTTAAATTCTTATTTATGGCTTAAAGGTGGGAAGGAAGGTGGGTAGGAGTTAGTGTGAACACCTGAGACTGTCAATTTTGAGACTTCAGATTGCAAAATGGCTTTGATACTACAGCCTTGTTTCCCCCCGTTGAATGCAAGTCCAAAAATCATGTTTTTTCAGAATTGTTACTTTGCTGCCATTTCATCTTACAGTTGTCTAAGGTTTTTGCAGGTAAAACTCCTGTGAACCTATAGGCCAACTTCTAAGTGCCCCAGGCCATGCAGGTGGTGTCAGTGCTGAGGTAAGGTCTGAACACCTTAAATTCTGTCAGGTTTCATGAGCTAGCTTAGCCTGTTTGGTGTTGTTTTTGCATGTTGTGGTTTTGGCTTCTTTTTTTTTTTTTTTTTTCACTTTTTAAAATTTAGGCATTTTCCTGTAAGAGATTTTTGGCATCTGTAGATACTGTGGTAAGACACCTAGTTTAGAGGAATGCCCTTTAGAAACGCCTCTCTCTTGGGATTTTTGTGGTAACACATAGCATAGCACTACCTGACTTTTTTTAGACTTTTTTTTTTTTTTTTTACATTTAACTTTGAATGCAACATGAATTCTAAATATGAATTATTTCAGCGCTGAAGCTTCACTGTTGTTTTTTTCCATCTTTTGAAAATGTGAACAGGAGGTGTGTGCCTAAAATTGGCTGGGACAGAGTATTCAGAATCAGCACCCACTCATTTCTGTCTGAGTGAAGTATTGACCCACTTTGCATTTCAAGCATCCAATCCGACAAATTCTTTTTGTGTGCTAATAATCTCAATGAATAATCGCGCTGCCTGTGAGTATCCATACATCTAGATTTCTGTATGAATTTATCTCTTCAGCATCCAGTTGTGTTCTCATATGGGCAACCTGACAGTTTCTATGAATTTGAAAGCTGGATCAGCACTCTTAAGAACAGATTGCAATAAATCTACAAGAGCTCTGAGATAAATTTAGTGGTTTGGAATTTTCTTATTTATAGAACTGTAGCTAAAAAGCATCCGGCAGGTACATTGTTGTTACGCAAACCAGAAGACTCTAATTTCTTTGAGTTACAAAAAGCCAAAATAACTCCTCTCAAAATAAACATACCAAACCCTGGTTACCTCAGAATTTTTCTCAAAGTAATGGGGGCTTGCCACTATGATATTTATTTTGAACAACATAAAGGCTCTGTTTGTATTTCTACGCTTACCTTATTTTGTTTTCTTTTAGCAGACAGAATTTCTGAAGCAAATATAATAGGAAACTGGGGTTTTTTTAGGTTTACAGTGTGCTTTGTGGGGTTTTTTCCAAACGAGATGGCATTATTAGTGTGCTGGCTTCCATTCTTTAATTCAGTCTTTAATAGCATTCTTTTAAAATAACATAACCGTGCTTCTGACTTAAACTTTAACACATCCTAATGCACCTGTTTGGTGACTAACAGTATTTATAGTGCACCTTGTGACTGAATTAGTCAAAGTTCAGGAATGAATTTTGGGGCTTGGACTGTCTTCTGAAGCAGCGTTTGCCCTCCATTCTTAAATGCACAATGTAGACAAAAGCAACTTGTGTGTCTTAACAATTCCTTTAAAATTCCTCACAGTATCAAATTATGTTTTAAGCTACAATATCTGCAATGTGAAGGATAGGGTTGTTCTCAATTGTTTTCTTTTGAGCTTCCTCAAATCATCTTTTTATTTGGGTATTATGCTTAGTTGGTTAGATTCTGTTGCTAGCAGGAAAGGGTCTGTACTCTGCATGATGTGAATTTACGCAGAGAAGCATTTAATTTCAGGCAGCTAGATGGAGCCTTTGGAAGACCAAGTTTTTCAGGACTTAGACATTATGAGCATCATTTTAGGTACTGACAGATTACCTAGTGATACTGTTTCAGCCTGTCAGTCCCTCTTTCAGAGTAGCCAATATTAGCTGCTTTTCAAAGGATGTGTGGAAACCAGCGGTGATCTGGAAATGATGCAATGTTACACGTTGGGGGTAGGGAATCATATATAATAATTTCTAACTTTCTTTGTACCCCACTACAGTAGGACTTTGTGGTAGCCTTGGTGTGCACTGAAGTAAAAGACCTACTTAAGGGGAATGAAACACAAATGCAAAGAAATGGTACAGATATATCCTTTACTTTTTGGAGATTCACTGTGCATTCTGATATTTGCATTGGTAAAGTTATCTTCAAGGGAAAACAAGTGAAAAACCCCAATTAAAACTATTGACAAACCTTTTCCATTAATGAACAGTTCCATGAGCAATGGTTTTATGCTTTTTGCTTGGGTTTTCTAGTGACCAGTAAGATGCAAGAGTTGTGAGGAATTTCACTGTGGATGAGGCATTCATAATTCTTCACTCCTGTGGAATCTGGGTTTAAGAAAAGAGGTTGTTACTGAATGAGGAAAATCACATGGTTTGGTCTTGCTACCTGACAGGTTAATCTCTCAACATTTCGAGGAACTTGCATGTTTGTGATGTCTACTCCTCTGGGAACTTATCTGAAATTAGACAAAGGTTTAAAAAAAAAGAGACAGTGAAAGAGATTCTGAATACAAGTATGCATTTGTGTGGTCACAAACATAGAGATAATCACATAAACCTTGTTTTCACAGTGGCAAATACATAACTGAAAGGGAAATGTTGGCTTTCATGGTTGCTTTAAAAAAAAAAATCTCCTTCTGGGCACAAGACACACAAAGAAATAAAAATTAAAGCTGTACTCTTTTTCTAATAATAATAATTAAATTTGAACAATTCTATCTAAACTATGGAATGATAAAATGAAAGACTCATAACTTCCTTTTGTTACATTAGCTTTTAATGTTTTTAAACTCTCAAAATGGCAATTTGTTTCATGAGAGGGGGAGCAGAAGGCATAAGTAGCATTCCATAAAAATAGCTGGGAAAATGAGAGGTAGTTCTCAATTGATTTGCTCTCACCAATTGTGTGCCAGCAGACCATGTACCAGCAAAACCTGTCTGCTCAGTGCCACGGTGTAGAGCTGGCAGATGCTCCTGTTTAAAATAAAATAAAATAAAATGCCATGAGTCTAATGTCTTTGTTCTAGGACATGCACTGGGACAATGATGATTTTGAATTTCTGTCTGGCAACCCCTGTAGTAATGAATCAGTCTGGATCAAAATAAGCCTATTACTACTGCTCTTTTTTCTTTGCATTTTATCACATTATGAAGTCTCTTCCAAGTTTTGGATGATATTTAATGCATGGTCTTTTAATTAAACCTCAAGTAAGCTCTTAAACAGTTTTGTTTCTTTCATCAATCCAATTTTTTGGTTTCAAAGGACAAATGTAAATGTCAATTATTAAATAAAAACTTTAATGGTTTTAACTCAGTCCTTGTTTTTTTCTAATGTGTTCTTTGTTGTTACGGGTTTATGCTTTCCTAAGTGGGCTAAATGCTATCTGTACCCCAGAGTCAGCACCATCTCAGCCTTCTGCTTCTTTTGGAACTTCTGAGAGGGAAGGGAGCAGCTAGTACCTTAACCAGCACTTATTTACTCTTCTGGAATGCGTGGCTTTCCTAGCTGCTTTATCCTGGCATTGGCTAAAAACACACACCTAAGGAGGCACATGTTATTAACACTTGCTTCTTCTGTATGGGGTTATGGAGATACATTGTTACCTCTGGACTTGAGAGGTGGCTTCAGGCAATTTTATGTTCTCCAGCCTTTGGAACAAAGACTACCCAGCTCCTTATTGTCAGTAATACCTGGATAAAAATGCAGTGTTTTCAATTGTATTCTGTATTACCCCCCATGCAGCAGCACACACTTCCTTATTCTCCTAGCTGAGGAGAATGAGAGAGGGCTGTCCTCTGTGTTAAGAGAAGATGCATCTCTACCTGAAACCACGTGAAACAGGTAAAACCCATCTGAAAGCAAAATAATTTTCAAGTGCAATTGTTAGGAAACTGTTGTCCTCCCGACTTAGGCAGTGTGCTGTCTCAGACATTTTACTGAAGGTGATGAAAAGCAGCACTCATTTCATTGGGGGAATAAGAACTCATGAGTTTAGTTCTAGGGTGTAGGAAAAGAGTGCACACCTATACTTTTGCCAAGAGAACCCAATGCCCATATCTGCTCTCAGCATAGAGGCTGATATCCTTGTAAAAAGCTTGCGACAGACACATTTTTGATCCCCTAAAAGTTAATGTCAGATACCATGTGCCATGAAGTGTTAATTTCTTCTTTGGCTACTCAGTTTCATTGAATGCCTATTTTTAGGTCTATCCAAAAGTGTTCAGGCAGAGTCATTAGGCTGAAGTTTTGGTGCTCCTTTGGTTTTGCTTTTCTGTTGGTTTGGATAGTTTTCTTTCCCTATTCACATGAAATTCGAGTATCACCTTTGCATTAAACATCAAGTTTCCAGTTTTGAACCTCTGTTTTGGACACAACTTTACATAGCACTTTGAGGAAATGTGTTACAATTATGGGAAATGCCCATTCAAAATGAAGACTGCATGTGAACTTGCTAACCCGTGGTAACTAGAAGGCTATCTTACATTAGCCACCTCTTAAAAATTTCTGTCCGTATGGAGAGTGGAAATCACTACCTCCTTGTGTATTTACATGAAGCATTCTTTCTCCTCCCTCATTTTGCCAGCTCCCTGCAATATTCAGTGAGCAAAATCACACTATTCATACACCAGATTTTTCTATGGTATCTGGAACAATATGCTTATCAAACTCTTTTGTTGGCTTCTGAAGGAGCTGTTTTCTGAGGCAGGAATCATGAGAGCTTGGGTCTTCCAGCTGTGTTGAAGCTTTTTTAATTGAATCATTCCTCCTCTGATAGCTGCTTTTACTCCAGACACTCTGGTGGTTTTGTACTCAGAACTAGAGGTTGTGAGGCTGATCCAGTAGCCAGTTGCTGCAGGTTCTGTTCATCTCCAGGGCTGGCGGCCCATTCCTGCTGTTCTTGTTCCAGAACTGATGGTTGTTTCATGCTACAGTTATGCAATTAGGGAAGATGAAGCAGAAGAAAAGTCTGAAAAGGAGTAAAAAGTCTTCAGTTGGTTTAGCTTGGTGGGTCACCGTGTGGTGTGGTGAGTACCATGGTAATGGCTCAGAAGAGGAAATGGAGGTAGCCAGAGGGTGAGGGGAAGGAGAAGAGCGTGGCTGCCTTTTTTTCTCCATTAGCAAGCTGCTAGATGGACACAAGAGATCTCCAGATCACTTCCAGAGTTTTAAGTGCTCAGCCCTGTATATGAAGAGCTTGTGTGCTTAAGCTAACTTCATATGGATCTTGCCTTGTAAAGGTGTCCTTGCCTGAGGAGAATGTCATGAAGCCCAGCCCAGCCCAGTCCATTCTGTGAAGGAGCAGAAGAGGGAATTGAATAATTAGGGAGGATGACCTAATGAATTAGGAGGAAATGGACCACAGAATACACTAAGTGTGAAAGTGAGAATGGATAGGGAGTGGAATGGAATGACAAAGATTAATACTACTTTGCCAATACATAGTTTTTATTTCCTTTCCCTTTTTTTTTTTCTTCATATAATCTTGGTCGCTACAGACAAATGGTTACCTGAAATCTGTGCTTTCTTTTTAAAAAGTAAAGGTTCCAGTCCTTGTGGCTGCTGTGCCACAAACTCCTTCATCATGGTTGCCTTATGCTCCAATTTGATAGGCATTGCATGTCTTCTGACATTTGTATGACTGGAGAGGTAAACTGATGGTTGTGAAGGACTCCTCCAGTCTATCACAGAGAAAGGAATTCTGAATGATAATTTAAGTTCTGTGTTTCTTTTGGTACAATGATGCAGAAAAGCTGCTCTGTGTTGTTGATAGCAGAATTACTCCTAGAAGCCTAAGTAAGTGGAAGCTGTCTCTTCTGGAGACTTGGGAGATGGCTCATAAAAAGGAAGTGTAGTTTCATCTGTCGATGATGTAGGAGAGAACATGTGGAAGCAATTATGGATAGGACAGTTAGGAAGAAAGAAATTTTATGAGGTAGATTCCATGATAGTTTTGTAGAGATAGAATTGGGTGGCATGGGTGTGAGTAAGGCTATAATTTCATTTGAAGGAGAAGAAAAGACAAAGGATAGGGTTACTGGATTTCTGTGATTGGTTTTACTAGCATTTCTCAGACTGAAATGTGTGTGTGCATGCTATGCAATGCATGTAAATGCTCTGAAGCACTGGGACATAACCTGAGACTTCCATGTGCACTGGACTAAGATCCTGCATAAAAGAGGTAAGTGCTGTATGTTCCTGTTCAGACACATTGCCTTAACTGCAGGTGTCCAGGTCAGTTGGTTGTGACATGTTCAGTACACCCAACGTGACCTGGGTGTATTTATCTTCCTAAGCATTCTGAAGAATCTTGTCCTTCCTGCCTAATCAGGAGAAAGCAGAGGTATCCAGGGAAACACAAGCTGAGGACAATAACAAGGTTTGCAGATGTAGAAACTTCTCTGTGTGTGCCATCATGAAACACCACCTCTAATTGTGCTGAGGACAAACTCCACAGAACTAACCTTGGGAAAAAGACAAGCTGCAACTCACCCTGGATGTTTTTTCTTAAGACATGTTTCTTTTTTGCATGATGTATAGCCCCCAGAGAAAAACCCCAACAAACAGATGTTTCAGAGCTTCTCCTATGTGTGCCCTGGTTCAAAATGATGCCAGTAGGTAATAGTGCCTGTAGTCTAATACAGAGTATAAGATAGTGAAGTTATTTGGAGACAAGGCAGAATGGAGGCTTATACTAATATGGAGCAAAGAAGGGGTAGACAAAGAGTAAACTGTTAGAACAAGAAATTTAGTCTAGATTTCTTATCTTGTGAAGCAGGAATACCTGAAAGAAAAAGATAGCAGGGAAGAGAAAGGAACAGAGGTAAATAGCAAACTCAAGAGAATTGGGTTTATTCTGTGGTTCCCTATGATAATAGAAAAAAGAAGCATGAATTTGGCCAAAATGAAGATCCACTTAACATTTACTTAAACACTTAAGAAGACCTTAAGAAGTCAGGAGAGGAAATAAAATATACAGTAACTAGGGTACTGAAATGGTGGCCAGTTATCTGACTGTTGTTCCTACTTCTGCTGTCCTGCTGCATTATCATGTATTATTCTGTGCTTATGTTTCCCTCTCCTTTGTCTGTCTTGTTTATCTGCACAGAGCCTGCAAACCCCTCTGGCTCTTACAGTCTTCACATGGTTTAGGAGTTTTCACAGCAAGGCCCTGAGCTCATTATGGCCCTTCTGCTTTCTCTTCTTTCTTTGTGCTGCCTCAGTGCTTGCTAGTGCCATTAATCCCATTAATTGGTGCCACACATTCAAAAAAATTGATTTCTTTTGCTTAGCATGGTGGTTCAGAGCATTGACAAGTCTCAAGGCTGCAGTGCAGTCCACGAGAGCACGTTCTGTTCCCACAGGGAGCCCTGCTGCACTTGGTGAGGCCCTGATTTACAAGAGGAAGGCCGCCACTCGTAACCAGGAAGATTTAGTCTAACATTAAATTTAAAGCAATCAAATCATCAGGAAACTTTAATTGGGCAATCAATGTCAAGGTTGGGAGGTTACTTTGCTGCATCAGAAACAGGCAAAAACCTACACCAGTGATTTGCACGAATTGTTTTCTAAATAAAAAGCATTAGAAAATCAGATTAATAATGCTTTGGCTGTTGTTAAAAATAGCTCTACAACCCAAAAACCTATCACATCTTCTAAAATTACCTGGATCTCAACTTCTAGAAATGAAGGGATTCTTAGTTGCCTAAACCATTGCAGTTTTGAGCTTAGAAGTCTCTGATGAGAAATGATGAATCTAATGACAGTTCTAGGTACAATTCAATTGTCTGTCCTTAAAAGCTACCATTACTAGCCATTTAAAGTTTTCAATTGTCATTAAAGTAGTACTTATTTAAATATATGCTCAAGACTCTAGCTTTCCTGTAAAATACACATTTTTATTCCTTTGTTCGAAAACCTAAGCCAGAGGACAGCCTGTGGATGTAGCAGGTCGTGTCCGGGTTAGGTCAACGGGGCATGTTGACTAGATGCATGGTGACAGTTCACATGGAGGAGTTAGTCAAAGCTCAAATGACAGTTTTTAGAAATATACCAGTTTTTTGTGTATGTGTTGAAGTTACTTTGTTTGGGCTAGAAAAGTTATTTTAATAAATTAATCCATGTGATGTAATTATTAAAACGAATGTTTTTCATTACTGTTTTTAAAGCTGTTTTTCCTGATTTTTTTTCTCTTGGAAAAAAAAATAATATTCATTATCTTACATTTTTTGTTACACAGAGTTTTAAAGCTGTTTTTCCTGATTTTTTTTCTCTTGGAAAAAATAAATTCATTATCTTACATTTTTTGTTACACAGAGACCAATATTAATATTTTTTCTTCATAGTTACGCTTTGAGTAATGTGAAAATGACTTTGATATTGCAGTAATGTACGTAATTTAGCTAATCTATAACTTCTAGAGTGGAAAATGTATCCTGCTTATGTAAGCTGATATTTATTTAGCTGTCCCCATTATCGCAGACCTACTTTATTTGTGGGCGTGATAAGTGTCAGCCTTAAGCCTGTGCAACCAATGCGGTTGTCCTCCCAGAGGCCAAACAGAAGTGTCCAACATCCTCTCATTTCAGAGACCTTTTTTCAGTTTTGTATTGACATCGTTCTCAGTTTTCAACTGCTCTTTAAAGCTAGTGTGAGGGTGGTGTTTCATATTACTTACTTAGGCGAGGATACTGTAAGGACTTGGAAAGCAAGTAACTCTTTAATGGAACAAATCACGAGTAATCCATGTGACAAATCATTAAGGTAAAACTATATGTTCAGATCAGTTTTTTTACAGTAGCATTACATATGTATTTGCATTTGAATGTATCTTGTTTTCAGCCATAAGTGCTGGCATTATATTGAGAGGTACAAAAAAAAGATAAAAATATGCTCAATAGCAGTTGGGTCATTTATACTTTAGCTTAAGCGTTCATATATCTTATTTTGTGTTTATCTTCAGTATACAAGTTATGCTACCTTGAATTCCTCTATAATTTAATAAATTCCTTCATAAAATCCTTCATAATTGATTGTTGAGCAGATGTGAGTAGGTCTGTGAATGTAAATTTTGTAGCCATCATTTTGGGGACATAGGGAAAGACAACAATGTACAACTTGGGGCTTGGTAGAAATATTTTGTTCTTTTTTAAATTTTTGTTGAAAAACACATCTCCATCAAAACTTTAAGTTTGATGCTTGAAACCTTTTGTAGAAACAACCTGTAGTGGTTTTGTGATGAGTTGACTTTGAATTGAATTTCTTGGCTGAACTGCTGGAAATTATAGTTTGGATGCCTCTTATGCTCCTACAGTTTCTCACTGTAGCCAGACTATGCTGGGGAGCAGCTGAGGGAACTCAGTTGTATAGCCTGGAGGAAAGGAGGCTGAGGGGAGACCTTATCACTCTCTACAACTACCTGAAAGAAGGTTGTAGCCAGGTGGGTGTTAGTCTCCTCTCCCAAGTAACAAGTGACAGGACAGGAAGAAATTGCTTCAGGTTGTTCCAGGGAAGGTTTTAGGTTAGATATTAGGAAAAAATTCTGCACTGAAAGAGTTGTCAGGTGTTGGAACTGGCTGCCAGAGACAGGCTCACCATCCCTGGAGGTATTGAAAAGACCTGTAGATGTGGTGCTTAGGGACAAGGTTTAGTGATGAACATGGCAGTGCTATGTTAGTGGTTGGACTTCATGATCTTAAAGGTCTTTTCTAACCAGAACAATTCTGTGATAACAAATTGATAAATCCTGTCTGGAAAATGTAGGTCTTAAATATCAGTGACATTAATTCTGTCCTCCCTCTTCATGGTTCTCTTTCATGTTGACAGGTAGTGATCACAAATATAGGCCTTTCATAAAAAAATTAAATCACTAGACAGGAATGTAAAAGTAGGATATGTAAGGGTGGGTTTTTTTCCAGAATTAATGTTCAAAAAGTCCGTTGCTCAGGGGAAAAAAAAAAAAGAGCATTAGGTGAGAAAGAAGCCCATGAGAACAGACTGCTATGCCTGTGTTAGTGTTTCTTTCTGGAGATGACCTGTTAAGTCGAATGGCTGTTGTGAGAACCTTCAGAAGAGTGTTTGGCTGAATTTTTGGACTGGCAATAAGTAGACATTTATTCATTGGAAAAAATATTCCTGTATTTTTTTTTATGTCACATTTCTATTTGTGTTCACCTGTAATTAAACCCCTGATATTTTGAGGGTCACTCCAACTTTTAAACAATGAAATAAATAGGAAGCCTTTGAATTTAAGATGTTGCAAATATTAGCCGTTCTCTTGCAAAAGTCCTTGATTACTTTTTTTCTGTGACTATACAGTATTTTTGTCTAATTTTTGAGTGTAGGAAAATTTACCACACTGTTACACAAAATGAGATCTCACCATTCTTGTAACTCATTATGATAATAGGCACTATTATTAGTGCCTAATGATCAAGAATTCCTTATCATAGCACTTTTTTGCTCTACATTCAGTGTGATGTTGAGTTTATTTTTCATAGTTTTCTATGTAAAAATATTTTGTGATCATAGTATGGTTTGGGTTGAAAGGGACCTCAAAGACCATCTAGTTCCAACCCCTTGCCATGGGTAGGGACACCCTCCACTAGACCAGGTTGCCGGAAGCCCCATCCAGCCTGGCCTTGAACACTTCCTTGGAGACTTCTTTCAACTTATCCATGGATGGGGCATCCACAGCTTCTCTGCGCAACCTGTACCAGTGTTCCTCATCACCCTCACAGTAAATTTTTTCTTCACATTTGATCTAAATCTACACTCCTTCAGTTTAAAGCCCTTACCCCTTGTCTGATCATTACATGCCCTTGTAAACACTCCCTCTTCAGATTTCTCATAGGTTCCCTTTAGATACTACTATTGTATCTAATATCAATTGTATATTGTTGACAAAGTGTGGTGTTTTCATTTGTAGAGTACAACAGACGCACTGTTCTTTCACTTCTGCTAACCAGTTGTCTTTTGCTGAAGAGTCATTTTCTAGGGCACGCTTTTCTCGACATGTTTATAGGACATCCAGCCTCTAAGGCAGAAGTGTCTTGTCTTAGGTCAGTCTTCCCGTGACTCTTTCTGCGCATAAGCTGTATGGAAATCTGTTCTTCCTCGTGGTACTCCAGAGGAAGGGATGCTCTTTGCAGTTCATGAAGTCTGGAAGGAATGGGACTAGGGTGAGAAGCTTCTGTCTCTTCTGATGGTGATCAGATCTCTCTCTGATTTCTAATAACACTTCTGTAAATGCAGTTGTGCACTGGTTAAAGGTATTTTTTGTCTTTGTGGTTCCAGTAGAAAAACCTGGATAAAAAATCATTCAAGTTCCAGTTCCACACAAAATTTAGTTGTGTTTCAGCATACAGAATTGATGTTTGAATGTGTATATAACTTGATTACTGCAGGACTGTCCCAATAAAAGTGTTTAGATTGAATCTTTGATGTTACATCCTCCAGGATTAAAATCAAATACAATATTTCTTAAATGGATGAACTTAAATGTTACTCAGACAGCAGTGCTTTACTTAACATGAGTACCAAATTATGCCTGCCATTTTCTGCCTTTCCATGCCTTTTAGGCAGTATGGTTGTGCCTTTTTTGTGGGTATATTTCCAGATTAGCAAAAGGAATGTAATAGTTTATCCTTCCTATATGTACTTGAATCAATTATCTGCCGAAGTACTCCACTATCTTTGTATTGTATTTTCATATGTTGACTGCAACAAAGAAAAGGTACTGTATTGCCCTGGAAATTGTCCAGACATTTTGCAAACAAGAACTTCTGCCCAGTGAGTTTTGGATTTTATTTCAAGGCAGCACAAAGCCAGTAGATGAGGTAAGCAAGTGAATGTGTGGAGGGGATCTTGGAGGGATGGTAGCATAAGCATGCATTTTCAGAACATAAGCTTGGTACCTGCTTTCCAAGCATAGATTTTGCATTGTAGGAGCAGTCAATTAGGCAGCTTGTTGATCATCTTCAGTAGGCTCTGTATTCTGTGTTCAGTCCTCAGGCTGGCCAGGTCTGAGTACATTCAAACCTTGACACTGAATGGCCTGCTTTTCAGGAGAATCCTGGATGGCAGCTTGGGGATTGTTCCATAAGCCTGAGCCATTTTTAGATGGAGACTGAGATAGTGACTGTGTCTTCTCAGGGCTCAGGCATAACCAATGAACCTAGTAGTACCAGCAGGAAGTAGTTTGGGACTCCCAGAAGGTGTCTGGAGACATGTAAGTCACGGATAGCTTTGTACTAAGTGTTAAAATTTCCTTCCTCTAGCAATTTTGATACTGTGTCTCCCATACATGATTCTTCATGGTTCATGTCGCGCTCTAAATCTGAATACCTAAAGCCTGCCCTGTTGAGGTCACAATGGACACCTGTGTGTCTTTTCCCCTATGTGTACCTAATCATCAGTTGTTTTTTTTAGTTTGCTTATGATGGGATAGTCATTCTCAGAAGTTTTCCTTGATTTGAGCAGCAGAAGCATCTATTTTAATTTGACTTGAAGAAAAGAGATTATCTATAAAGGCAGAGCATGTTAGAAATCTGTCAGAACTTTGAAAATAATATTAAGGGAAAAAAGATATGATTAAAGCAGTTTATCTGTCAGCTTGCTTACTGATGGGGAAAATCACACAAGTAATTTTGGCTTCACTGATGGATGATAAAAAGTGCATATGGAAGCAATCATGGGTAGATTTTACTTCCAGCTGAACTGGAAGTATTAATGTGTCTTCCCAGTTAGGGCTGGAGATAAATTCAGGTACACTAATAACCAACAGAAATACAGTATTTGCCAGTATCCCATGGTAGCATGTAATAGATTGTAATACAGAAAACACTGGAAGTAAGGAACATCTAGAGCATAGAAAAATAATTAGTCAATACTGGGTTTTGTTAGTTAGAATCATAGGTTGGGTTGGGTTGGAAGGGGCCTTCAGGATCATCTAGTTCCAACCCCCCTGCCGTGGGAAGGAAAACCCCCAATTAAACCAGGTTGCTCAAAGCCCTGTCCAACCTGGCCTTGAACACTGCCAGGGAGGGGACATCTACAACCTCTCTGGGAAGCCTGTTCCTGTGTCCCACTACCCTCTCAATAAGGAATTTCTTTCTAATATCTAAATCTGCTCCCCTTTAGCTTACGGCCATTGTCCCTTGTGGTATCACTCCATGCCCTTGTAAACAGCCCATCTCCAGCTTTCCTGTAGGCCCGTGTAGGTACTGGAAGGCTGTTCTAAGGTCTTCCTGGAGTTTTCTTTTCTCTGGGCTGAACAACTCCAACTCTATCAGCCTGTCTTCATAGAAGAGGTGCTCAAGACCTCTGTCTTCGTAGCCCTTCTGTGGACTCACTCCTACAGCTCCATGGCCGCCTTATGTTGGGGGCCCCAGAGCTGGACACACTACTCCAGATGGGGTCTCACCAGAGCAGAGAAGAGGGGCAGAATCCCCTGCCTTGACCTGCTGGTCATGCTGGGTTTGATGCAGCCCAGGACACGGTTGGATTTCTGGGCTGCAAGTGTATGTTGCTGGCTCGTGTTGAGCTTTACATCAATCAACACCCCCAAGTCCTTCTTATGGCTGCTCTTAATCCATTCTCCATCCAGCCCACATAGTTATCTAGTTACTTTTTATAATATGAATTCATGTATTTATAATCAAATTTCATTCTTACATCCATGAGCTGATGGCTTGTGAATGGAAAAAGATTCCTGTATTCTTGCATTTAAAGTAACCAATTCTCATTCTTCTGATTTCATTGTGGCTTGCTTTTTTAACTGCACAGTTCAAGTGTATATATAATTAAGCAAAACTTCATATACCTCTAAATGAGTGCAGAATGACTGCTAGTATAAAAATGGTACTCATAGTAAATGAGATTTTTGTAATTTACACTTGCAGTTAGAAAAGTACAGAGTATGAGCTTAGCAGAACCAACCGAACGTGACTTATCTCAAAGGTGCTTGAGAGCTATCAGGTATCTGCTTGCAGATAGTCTGCAGTGGCTTTGGTGATTATTCTGACAACATACTGTACATCTTGTGTTACCTGTAAGAGGCAAATCAGTGTGAGCTTCCCTGTGGAGGGGAAAAAAAAGGATGAACACAGCTTTAAATCAATTTAGCATCTGTTTATATATAAAATAACTTCATCTTCTTAAAATGCTATATAAAAACTACTCATTAGTCTGATTTGCAATATATAAATTCTGAAGATACAAAAGAACCCTTTGTATTATTCCCTGGTGAAAATGAATTTCTGGGTTTTTCTGTGGCAGCAATTTCTGACCTTTCCAGTTCAGAAATCTCTGTTGTATTGGTGCATATTAAACATTTAGTTCTATTTAAAAAGTTGATTACAACATTGGTATGAAATCTTATGAGACCAAGTCAATCTCTCACAGGTAAATAACAGGCAATTAAGATGCATATCTGAATAGATATTAATCTATTCAAAGTGTATGAATAAAAATCATAATTAGACTGAGTATTACCAACAATTGTTTAGCTGCTGTACTAAAGGAACATCTCCAAATTACATGATTTAAGTAAAATCTAACAATCAGGGAGCATCTGTTTGTGTCATTGGAATTTGTTTGGTCATCATTACTTGAGCAAATTTATGGTTAATTTATGTAGGCAGCTAAAGTTGGGATAATTAAACCTGTGTTAGAACTTCCTACCCTTGACTGGTAACTTGCACTCTCCAATTTGTGTCACTGTAATTACAGGTCATTATTTGAACTTTCATGTGAATAGTTTAAGAATTCTTGGTCCAGATTGAAAAAAAAAAGAAAACAAAATTTGTATTACTATTTTAATTAATAGAAATTATACAGCATATTTAATAACTTTGTTTACACTCACTGGACTGCAGAACTTTTCAAAACATCATCTCACATTTGTCTTTCTGTACAACATAATGTTGTAGTAATGCAATGTTACTCCAATGCTTCTTCCATAGGAGAAGTAATACTGGGTTGGTTTTACAGATAATGCAAGAACGCAGTGCCTTGTTCCAAAAGCTGTTGGAGCAGAGTGTCTGTTAATGGGTATCTGAGAGCTCTGAATTTTAATTTTTCTGCTAACTTGGGCTTGACTACCTGTAGCTTCATCATGTGTGTTATCTTGTGGTTTGCATGGTGTATGTAAGTTGCCTGTGCTGATGAAACCCTGGAAGACATCGGAGTGGTGGTTACCAGAGGCAAACGTGATATTGTGGAATGAGCATTGGGCCAAGGCTCCATTGAAAAGAAGGCTTTAATGGCTGAATGGGATTTTGTTGTGTAGAAGGGATTCTGATTTAAACAGGTACCCTGATGTTTATACTTCTATAATTGCAGTTATGTGATTTCTCAAGACCTTTTTTAAGGAAGGCAAACAAAGGAAAAGGATGTGATCCAAGGAGTGATGTGTATTTAGTTTCAAGCTAAATTGCTGAAATTTCAGTGGAGTCCAGGATTTGTTAGTTGATTGTTTGGTCCAGTCACTGTATAGGTAAGAGTATGTGTCTCAGAACAGTGATCCAGAACCCCAACATCCTAAGCAAAAACTCGCCCATAATATTCAATGCCAAAGCACAAAGCAGTATCTGCCATACTAGCCACGTCTCGAATGTGAAGCTGAGTTGAAAGCAGGTGCTGCTGTGCATATTGACACAACGATTTGAGTACTTCCCTGAGGGATGTTGCTAGCTGTGTTTCAGAGATAAATGCTGTGAAGCAGCTTTCCACAGTGTCTGTATTTTATCAAAATTTTGTTTAATACTAGCCGCTGGATTGTCAAATTGTGGTCCCTCATGTCTCTGCTTGAATTATGTATCTGTCCGCCTGTCTCTCTCTCTCTTACTGTGCAGTAGCATAGTTTTAGCAGCAGCTTAGGAAGTTTCTTGCCCTCGATAGAGCATACCATTGAATTTAACTTAATGCAGTATCCTATGTGGTGAGGGATGTGGGTTTGAATTGCCTCAGGCTGATGGCAGCCTTGTATTGTATCTAGGTTCAAGTATCCTGAATGAGAATCATAATGCAGGTATCAGCTATTGGCTTTACTATATTTGTGAGTGATCTAATATTGGGCATGTTATGCATGATAAGAGTACACTAACTCCATGAGATCTCTCAGGAATAATAGAACCATAGAAACATAGAATGCTTTGGGTTGGAAGGGACTTTAAAGATCATCAAGTTCCAGCCCCGCTGCCATGGTGCTGCTTAGGTGCCAGTCTGTCCAGTTTTCATCAGGTTTTGTCAGGAAC
Organism: Zapornia atra; assembly: GCA_013400835.1. Lineage (NCBI taxonomy): Eukaryota > Metazoa > Chordata > Aves > Gruiformes > Rallidae > Zapornia > Zapornia atra. The sequence continues at coordinate 33,877 of VZTU01012909.1, forward strand.
TGACAGACTTGTTGCTGGGAAATTTCTTTAGAAAGTTCTTGTAGATTGTGTTGTCTTTTCTAGCACCTGAGTTACTTATCTCCAAAACTCTTTACATTCAAAGACTATTACATGGACAGATGATCTCATAGTGGCCTTATAAATTCCCAATTCTTTTTTTGGTCATTAAATCTTTAACTTTAAATGTGATATTTAAACATGGTAAATGTGCTTTTAAAATCTTTTAAAATTACAGTCTTTTATACTTGAGAGATGTCTAACTGTGAGAAGCAAAACCAAGTCTATATGAATTCAATCCTATTCAGAATCCCAAGCTCCAGTGGCATTTTCACACCTGTTCCTATAACCAAGGCTGCTTGCCACGACTTTGTGCACAACTGAGGTGTGGACTTTGTGTTAAGCTATTGTTCATAGTACTTCCCACTTGCAGTCTTATACACGTAACATTGCCTATTCACAGTTGTTACATTCATTATACTTCATAGGATTTTGCCCCGAGTATTGCATTATGTTTGGATATTAAAACACCACCCAAAGCCTTAACTGAAAAGGCAAAAACTGTTTACTCAGGGGTTTTGGGATTGGTTTTATTTTAGATTGTTTAGGCCACTGTGGAAGATCAGCATCAGTTGTCTGTGGAAGAATCATTGACCAAGGCTTACTTGTTGAATTTCGTGCGTGGTCAGAAGAGATTGTCACAGAATCCCTTTCCTATTCACTTGCCTGAGGGAGTGTGATATCCTGTGTCCCGTGTCCTGTTCAGCCTGCAGGGATTTGACTCACATCTTCTAACTCTTTGCAGGCAAGTGTCAGCAGGCTGTAACATAGTTACTCCAGCAGCTACTTTGGACAGTAATCTGGCATGCTGGTCACTTCCCCTGTAATTGACTTTGCTTGATCCTCAGGTGTTCGAATAAAGTAGGCTCCTTCCTGAGGTGTGTCAGATCAAGAAGGTTCACTTACAGTTTATGTACCTGGAGTATTATCAAGTCAAGCTGATGGTATCAGTATTACAGAGCTTGTCAAGATGCAGTTTTAGTTTTGGGCAGCTAAATTTTCCTTAACTCTCAGTTAATCTTTTATTGGCCCATAGTGTTGCTAGTACAGTCATGCATAACCCTATAGCCCTTGAACTAATTATTTGAACTTTGGTAATAAAAACTTTAAATTTAATTTGAAATGATTGAACTGAAAATTAAACAGATTTGCTTGCTCTCTTTTGTAATAAGCCATACTTAGAAATAAATCCATTAGATTGTGCGCAGACTTCAGAAGTAAATTTATTATAAGGGACTTCATTAAAGTAAGTGGACAAAAGCATTATTACTAATTCCAAATTTATGATCAGTGTATGCTTTATGCTTCTAGTGACTTAGTCTAAAGGATATTTTCAAAACTGTATACTAAAGCCACTACCTAAGTAGCACTATGCAGGTCATAGGATTTGAACTTCAATCCAAAGTCTAAACTGGGTGACAGCCTGAAAATGGCTGAGAAGGTTTGAGGTGGTATGCTGAAATTTGTACCCTGAGCATTCCAATATAACTAGAATTTCTTTTTCTAGAACTTCAAATTACTTGAACACTGGAAATCTCTACATATATACATACAGGAGAGATGCCTGACAAGATTCAATGATAAAAAACCTTAGGTCTGTGATCCTTGAGTTCTTTACTTGCACTTTGAAATATTTGTATTTACATTAATATCTTTATGCTAGGTATATTATTACTGATTGAGTTTTCTATTGTTTTATTTTTTCTCTTTCTGAGATCAGGCTCAGAAGTCTTCCTCACACCTGCTGGTAAATTATCCTTTGGATAAATGAGCATTTGGTGGCTGATACTGTGTTCTTGCTATGCTGAAATCAATGGGTAGGCAAAGCTGCATGACCCAGTTGAGTGAATGATCAAGGATTCAGAAATGTGTGTTCACAGCTTGCTCAGGAGTGCCGAGTGTGCTGTCCTCTAGTGCCAGTGACTGCCAAATGGTTCCCAGTGGGAAAAGTCTCTAGTGGTACACACTGTTAAATGACTTGCAGCGACTTCTTCAGGAAGTCACTGTTTGGAAGAGCTCTGCTCCTGCTTGTGTTTTGCCTCAGTTTGGTATACAGTTAGTAGCTTTGAAAGTAGAAATGTATTTAAAAAAAAAAAAGAGCTTGTAGGAAAACTGCTTTAAACCAATTTTTTTTAATGTTAACTGTAGGCATGTAAATGTCATGCTGTCATTTTTTTCTTCACACTCATACTGTTATCCACTGAGGAAGTTGTCTGAATATGGTATCAGACCTTCTAATGTGACTGCTCACCACTAGATTTTGTTACACAGTTAGAGAAGTTTTGACAGACTTTTAGAAGGATGAAATATGAAGTGGAAAAAATGTAGATTGTTCATTTTGGATATCAGTATTTCATGTATATTGTAGTGTGTTTGCATGGCAAGATTTTGGAATCCACCATGACCAATGGAGCCGATGCCAGCCAGCTACAAGATGAATCAGCCACTCGCCAAGGCCAAGCCAATCAGCACCTCTGGGATAACATATTTAATGTATTTTTTATGTTGAAAGGACTCATGTTGAAGAAGTTGGTGGAGGTGAAGTGGCTGAAGTGTCTGCATAGAAGAGATCATTGCTTTAATGCTCCAGTAACACTGCTGCTAGTTCAGTAGCAATGTTTCTGGAGTAGAAGATTATGGCTCTTCCATTTATTAATTGTCTAAGTCAAGAATTTCTAAAGTATATTTGCATGGTAGGTACCAACAGCTACCTCAGCCTACAAGAAGTGCAAAACNTTGATGGTGGAGCAGACACCCGTCTGTAGCCCATAGAGGACCCCACAGTGGAGCAGGCGTGTGCACCTAAAGGAGGCTGTGACCTGGTGGGAAGCCTGCTCTGGGGCAAGATCCTCAAAGGACCTGTGGCCCCATGGAGAGGGGAGTCGACACTGGGGCAAGTTTGTTATCAGGGCTTGTTACTCCATGGGGCACCCATGCTGGAGCAGTCTGTTCCTGAAGGACTGTCTCCTGTGGCAGGGACACCACACTGGAGCAGGGGAAGAGTGTGAGGAGTCCTCCCCCTGAGGAGGAAGGAGTGGCAGAGACATCATGTGATGAACTGACCGCAACCCCCATTGCCTGTCCCCCATGCTGCTGGAGGAAGGAGGGAGAGAAATCAGGAGTGAAGTTGAACCTGGGAAGAAGGGAGGGGTGGGGGGAAGGGATTTTAAGATTTGATTTTATTTCTCATTACTGTATTCTGACTTTGTTGATTATGTATTAAATTATTTTTTCTGAGTCGAGTCTGTTTTGCCTGTGACAGTAACTGGTGAATGATCTCTCCCTGTCCTTATCTTGATCCACAAACCTTTCATTGTATTTTCTCTGTCCTGTGCAGGTGAGGAGGTGAGTGATGGAACAACTTTGGTGGGCACTTGGTGTCCATATATGTCCCCCACATATATGAAGAGCCATTTTGTTAAGTGTAAATGATACAAAATTGACTGACTTGGAAAATTCATGGACTACTGCATTTTTAACTTTCAAGATGATATCATAGCCTGTAATACCAGATTTATGCTAATGTAATTTTACAGCAAATAAACATCTTTTAAAAAAAGAAGGAATTAATGCTTCTATGTTTTTAGGTAGAGTTTTGCTTGCATTATATGAATACATTAATGAATATATAAATTAATCTTTACCTCAGTTGTCCAGTCATTATCATGATGAGTGCGTTCCCTTGAATAAATGCAGTGTACTTGAAAATCTTTTTCACTCTTTTTTTGCATCAATACCCATAAGAATGATAAAAAATACTGAATATGTTCACAATTACCAGCTATGCACATTTTACCTGCATGTATATATATTGTTTCTGCATGAGAGCAGAAATCCTATTCCTATAAGGAATTTAAATTATTGTATTTAAGCCCTGTTTTTAAGTTGTCTAATTTAGACTGCTTTGAAATATTTCACTGACTGTTTTCTGAGTCTAATACTTTCAGTATCAGTAAAATTCAATACTCCAAAATTCAGTGGTGCTGAAACTCGTTGTGTTAAAAAATAATGTTTACTCAGGCTATGGATTTATTTTGGGCATGGCCACAGCCTAAGCTTTTTAGAAGCTGAATTTTCTCTTTAATTGCTTGTGCTATCAGCAGTGCTTTGGCAGCTGACCCAGGTTCATGGGAGCAACTGAAGGCAGTGATGCTCTAGCACAAGTGTATTAGATTCACGCTGCCACTAGGTACTTCAGAGCTGTCTACAATTGTATATGCTTTATGTGTGCAATAGACCGAAGAGTAGTAGCAGGATGTGAAATGGGGGAGAGAGGAGCACAGTACCAGGGTATCAAACTTGTAGCTCTGAAGAGTTTGCTGTAAACATTGATTTGACAGTGCTTTCTTTGAGGCCATGCCACTGTTGGAGGAACAAACCCCAGTGAACACCTTGGAGTTACCAGTGCAGTGAAGCAAGCAAGGGGGATTGGGTGTGTTGCTTCAGCACTACTGCCAGGACTCTTTGTTGGTTGTAATGTTGTTTCAGGCACTGGGTGGGATGGGTGTGAACCTTGTTCATGAGTTTAAGTTGGATTAGGACTTTCACCAGTTTTACACTAAATCATGACTTGTCCCCCAACTCCAGATTTCGGTCATTCTGTCATCTGTTGGAAAAAGTAAGAGTAACCATGTTGAAATCTGGGATTTTAAGTAGCAAGAAAATGGGACACTTAATTCCTAGAATTAATTCATCAATGCCACACTTCTGGTATTGTGCTTTTAGATATTGCCATGTGACTGTAATTGGGGGTTAAAAAAGAGAAAAGTATAAAAATCATGTCTTGCATAGTAATTTTCTTCAAGCACTGACAAATCAATCAGTTTAATTCCCTTAAACCGTGAGAATAGAAACTAGAAAAAAGCATGAGAAGTAAGAAGTGTGCCACATGTATTTCTGATAAGTTTTTCTTCTAGCAATATATCAATAGTATGTATAATATGTGATCTAATTTGGAAACATGTATTTACATTTTTTAACTTTAATAAGTGATTTGGTGGGAGAAATGCCTGACAGGTGTGGTTGGTTCCTGCACACATTCTGAAAATGTGTATTGTCCAAAATTCCCACGAGATACAATCGAAAGGACTTCTGTCAGTCTTCAAAATGCATAGTTAGATTCTAAAAAAAGGTCTAATGTTTATTTGGGTAGGCCTCTGAAAGGAAGGGCATGCTTGCAATTCTTGTCACACAGCAGTGACCTAATTCATCAGGGAATTTTAAGCATGCACCTGACTTTATGCATGGGAAGTAAATAATTATAAGTTTGGGTGGTTTTGAACACCTTTCTGAGTGAATCCCTTATATACTCATTGTTTTTTTCAATGTGTAGCCTTTTCTTTCTGATTACCAAACGTAAAATCATTTGGGTTGGAAAAGAACCTCAAGATCATCAAATCCAATTGTTAACCTAACACTGTCAAATACAACCATGTCCCTAAGAATCACATCTACATGTCTTTTCAATACCTCCAGGGATGGTGACGCAACCACTTCCCTGGGCAGCCTGTTCCAGTGCTTGACAACCTTTTCAGTTAAGCAGTTTTTCCTAGTATCTAATCTAAACCTCCCCTGGCACAACTTTTCCTCTTGTCCTATCGCTGGTTACTTGGGAGAAGAGACTTAAGAGCAATTAGGTCTCCCCTCAGCCTCCTTTTCCCCAGGCTAAACAACACCACTTCCCTCAGCTGCTCCCCATAAGCCCTGTTCATTAGAACCTTCACGAGCTTTCTTGTCCTCCTTTGGAGATGCTCCAGTCCCTCAATGTTTTTCTTGTAGTGAGGGACCAAAAACTGAGCACAGTATTTGAGATGTAGCCTCACCAGTGCTGAGGCCAGGAGGACAATCACTTCCCTGCTCATGCTGGCCACACTGTTTCTGATACAAGCCAGGATGATGTTGGCCTTCTTGCCTACCTGAGTACTGGTTGTACTCAGGCAGCTGCCCACCAGCACCCCCATGTCCTTTTCTACTCGGCAGCTCTCCAGCCATTCTTTCTCAAGCCTGTAGTGATGCCTGGGACATAACAAGCCCATGCAGCGATACAGGCTTGGAGAAGACTGGCTAGACAGCTGTCAGAAAAGTTTGTGCCAGGTAGGTGGAAGTCAGGGAAGTTTAAACTGGAAATATGATGCGATATTTTTAAACAATTGCAGTAATGAATCATTGATCACAGAGGAACTAAGTGGCTCACCTCAGACCTTGAAATTGGAATTAGATTACTTCTTTTAGGGAAGTCCACAATGTGCAGTCAGTGTTGTTTCAGGGCTATAATTTAAGGAAATCAGTCCGGGTTATATTAATCTTTTCTAGCCTTTTTGAGTATTCCTTTTGATGTAAATCTTACAGATTGTTCACAAAACCAGTAGGTTTCATTTTCTCTTGGTTGAACTGTGAAGTGCTTTGCCTTCAGGGTAGGATTTCCACTGGTTGGTAGAGTGGGTGGAAACTGAGGAAGTTTTCTGAATTATGCTTTAGGGAAACCTTACAGTGTTTCTGCCATAACACAAACTACCCTTGTTTGATAAATCCTTGCTAAGTTCAGATAATGATACAGTAGCCATAATTTCACAAGCGTGAGATTGTTCTGCAGAGATACAGAACGGATGAAAGAAGTATAAACTATCATAGAAAATCTTTGTGGTTTGAAAACTGTGAGAGAAAGCGTGGTAACTGTTGCCATGCTTAGCATATCTGAGAGCATATCTTTAGCCTTTTGTTCTTTTACTGAGAAGTAGTTAAATGTTTTAGAGTAACCTAGTACCAGAGACCTCCCTTTTGACATCATTCTTGTCTGCAGTGATTGAATAGGAGAAAGGAAATCTTTCAATAATAAAGCTGAACAGCAAAGGTCTTTGAAGCTATTTTGTGAACTCAGAAGCAGCATAATACATCTGGGACAAAGGTATTTGAAATATCAAGAATAAGACAAGATGGAAAAAACCCTCAAAGGATGTGTAAGAGAAAAAAATACGGCAAGAGGCTTGGGTAGTTAGTGTATGTTATGATGTGTATGGTGGAATTTGATAAACTGTCAGGACCTTACTGAGTGAACCTTCAGAATTGTCCATCAGACCTCATCTCTGCAAAAGGTTTTTGTTTCTGGGTCACTAAGGAAGATCAATGATGCATATTTTAGCAACTGTTCCATACATGAGTTGGGTTGATATCAGAGAGGGCAACTTCATCCAACTCAGGGAACTGATGATATGATTTGCAAAGAGTTTATAGTGGAAAGACTGGGGTTTTTCCATTCTGCTCTCCAGAGTTTCCCTAAACATATGGTTAGTAACATAGCCCCCAGAACTGGTCTCCTGTTATTGAATTGGCAGTGGTGTTTGTTTTCAGACTCCATCTTACTATTTTGTGATCCAAAACTCTACCAATTTTATGTATCAGCCAGTTAACAACCTGATTTGAGATGTGAACAAGAGCAGTTTGAGAGAGCGATAGCAGTCTGAGTTTGAAAATGATACCCACGCCACTAGTCCCACATTGTAGATTTCCCTACCAGTGCCACCTTTAGGGGAGTTTGGTTTGCATCGTAATACCAATTTTGTACTTTCTTTTTTGTTGTATGTCCAAAGTAATTTCTTTGGGGGGGGGTGTGTGCCATGCTGTGTGCTGCAGTTTTGTGATACTAAATTTATCTGCCCAGCTAGCTGAAATGGTGGGAATGAGTAGCGTTGAGGCTTCGAACAAAGACTTGGTTGAAAATTTTTCAGTAGATTCCAGGTTTAACTCTGAAGACTTTCACAAACAAGCTGAATAGGACTTCTAATTCTCAACTGCTTTTCCACCTTGGTTAGTTTGAAACTAGTATGCTGCAGACATGTGCATTGTATTTATGTGGAGCTTTGCTTTGTGTTGAATAATTTATTTCATAGGGAGACATGCTGATAATTTCATGAATGCTTAAAATATGTTGAGTCCATTTTGGTTATAGTCTGAAATGTAATTTTCTTCTAATTCTGAATTACTTGAGAAGATTTAAAGTCTTGCTATTTTCTGAAAGAAGAATACTGGTATTTTCCCTTCATTTCCATAGAAAATAATTTGTGGTAGAAGCAGTGATGTTTACCTTTCTGCTCTGATTTAAGAATTGCAGACTTTTATTTTAGCCAGTAAGAATAGTAATGAAATATACTGTCTAATTTTTTTTTTTTTATTTTATTGCTTTATTACAGCAGAAATTAGAAAGGAATTCTAAAGACAAAATGTGTCAATCATTAAATAGTCTGCCTGTCTTCTCAGTGTCTAAGCTTCATTGTAGTCACTGGATATATATAGCCAATGCTGTCAGTGGAGCTTGGAGAGCAATTCTTCTTATCCTAAATGGATGTACATTGGCTAGTCAACTCTGAGCTCTCTAGGCTCCTTTGACTTCTTTGACAAGATCGCCATTGACATTGCTGTGAAGACTACTGTATTTAATTGTCTTAATTTGGAACTACATCCCATCAAAACTGTGTAGTTTAAGGTAAGCCACCTAGTCTCTCTGGTCAGGAAAGACAGACATCTTCTGAGGGCAATTCACACCACCTTTTTGCAACATCTAAGTTAAACCATGAAATGAGAGCATAATGCACCCAAAATCTGTGCACGCTCTGACATGGTCCATGGAAGTCTGTATAGTTAAAAACAAAACCTGTGATTGTTGTATAGTTACTGTTATCAATTACGGGGCAAGATAGAATGTCTCTTAATTAACTTAATAACCTCATAGGTACGTTTAGACATAGCTAATTAGAGCTTTCTTGTAATTTGGCCTATGATTAATAGACTGTGAAGACTGTTTCATTTGTATTAAATGCATGGACAGTCAGAAGGAAATTAAAATTTGAGCTGCCTTGAATAACTAATAGAAGACCTCAGGATAGCACAATAGTGAAAGATTATTCTCTTTATAAAGAATTAATATATTAAATTGCTAGTTTAGACCTGTTTTTTCATCATCTTTTGCAGCCTTATCGATATGTACATAAATCTCCCTCTTAGAAGCAGCCACAGATGAACTTGTGCAAGTTTGTTTAAAAACAGTCTATCTTTCATAGTTTAATAAAACTAGTGAAGTTACTAATGTTTAACCCAGCAGGCAGCTAAAAGAACCACACAGCCATTCATTCGCCCTGCCCCCAGCAGTGGGAGAGGGGGGAGAATCGGAAAGAAGAAAGGTAAAACTCATGGGTTGTGATAATAACCGACTGTATCAGTACAGGCTGGGGGATGACCTGTTGGAAAAGAGCTCTGTGGAGAAGGACCTCGGGGTCCTGGTTGATGACAGGTTGGCTATGAGCCAGCAGTGTGCCCTGGTGGCTAAGAGGGCCAATGGGATCCTGGGATGCATCAGGAAGAGTGTGTCCAGCAGGTCGAAGGAGGTGATCCTCCCCCTCTACTCTGCGTTGGTCAGGCCCCACCTGGAGTACTGTGTCCAGTTCTGGGCTCCCTGGTATAAAAAAGACAGGGACCTCCTGGAGAGAGTCCAGAGAAGGGCTATGAAGATGATTAAGGGCCTGGAGCATCTCCCCTATGAGGACAGGCTGAGAGAGCTGGGACTGTTCAGCCTGGAGAAAAGAAGACTTAGGGGGGACCTAATTAGTGTTTATAAATATCTTAGNATGTAATATGAGCTAGGGAGCCTGCTTTGGCAGGGGGGTTGGACCCGATGATCTCTTGAGGTCCCTTCCAACCCCTAAGATTCTGTGATTCTGTGAAAAGCAGTTCAATAGGACAGAAAAGGAAGATAATAATAATAATGGTAATGATGATGATAATAATGATAAAAGAATATACAAAACAAGCGATGCACAGAACAATTGCTAACTAGCTGATGCCCAGCTAGTTCCTGAGCTGCACCACCCTCTGGCCAACCTGTCTGTTATATACTGAGCATGATGTCTTATGGTATGGAATATTGCTTTGGCCAGCTTGGGTCAGCTGTCCTGGCTGTGTCCCCTCCCGTCTTCTTGTGCATCTCCACCCATCTTGCTGGCAGGGCGCTGTGAGAAGCTGAAAAGTCCTTGACTGTTTGGCACCAACTAAAATATTAGTGTATTATCGACATTATTTCCATACTAAATCCAAAACAACGCACTATACCAGATGCTTGGAAGAAAATTAACTCTGTCTCTGCTGAAGCCAGGACAGATACTGTTATGGTAGAAAGTAGAAATAACTGGTTTCATTTCTGTTTTGCACAGTGCAAGGTAAGATCCTTGGAGGAGTTAATGGTCAGATTTTCTGGAGCTTATATCAGCTTTCTGCCTGTTCTTTCTCATTCTGGTCAGAACATAATTTGGGGCAATACAGTGGGGAAGAAGCAGAAATTAATGTATTCTGTGTAATCATGGAAGTTCCCTTTCATCTCTTATGTGCTGTAGTGTCTCTTGTGGATGCACAGGGAATTGATAGTCGCGGACATCTGAACAGGCTTCACCTGTTACACAGCTGGAAGGGAGAGGCTGGGAGGGGATCCCACTGATAGAAAAGACAAAAGAACATAGGGTGACAGGAAGACAGCAATGGAAAGAAGGTAGGAGCAGAGAGATTATGGCTAGCAAGTAATTCATCTGGCAGCATGAAGACCCAATGTACCATGACTTTTTATTTGTTGTTATAAGGCATACCGTGCAGAGAAGAGCATGTTACAAAGGTAGAGAAAATTTTATTTTTTCTTTGACTTAGGTGAAGTTGAGACCTAGAAATTTGAGCTCAAGATGCAAAAAAGTATAGTTAATATTTTTAAGAGGCATAGAAGTGTCTTAGATTTCTGTTTGCATGCACAGTGGAAACTTATCTGTTGAATTTTTCATGAAGAAATGAATCCCAATTTCAGTGATCTTGTGCCATTTTTATTCTGGTGTTAATGCAGAGGCGGTTTCATTGAGACTAGTTGGTCTTTTTCCTTTTCTTTTCTTGTGAAACCTTGCCTACTTAGCACATTGTGAGTCAGATCAGACTGCTGCTAACCAAAAAGGAATTTTATTTTTGTAACTTGTTGTACACTTTAGTTTTTCATATTTAATACCTTCACTTTTGTCATCTTTTTTTGAAACATTTTAAACTTGTAAAAGTATATTTAGAGTACCATGTAGTATGTTATTCCTGCTGTCTATTAAGATGTCATCTGAGTAACAGATGAGAGCATCAAATAAACGTTGCATAATTTCATCAGAAGTTTAAGGTATTTTTACTAGAGAATGGTGCTAAGATGAGAATATCCCTGATAGGCATTCCTAATCTGTAACATCTCTTCACCTTCTGTGTAGTATATGTTTTTGCTTTAAAAATGAGCTGAGTGCTCACAAAGTAGAGTTGCTGCCTGTGTGAAGGTTTTCTTCTTTTTTTGGTTGAGTTGGGTTTTTTGTTGTTGTTTTGTTTCTCTTGCCCCTCCACCATATGGTATAGCCAAGCAGCCAAACACAGCTATTTCCTTGTAAGTGCTGCTTTTCTGGGGATGACAAGAGTCTTAAAGGTAGCAGGAGCTTGAACAGCATGGGTTGGGGGCTAAGTGGGTGCAGTTAGGTCCCTCAATATACTGGGTGGCAGAATTTGGTAAGAGTGTAAAGGCAGTGGGGATCATGGAGTTGTGATCCTACTGGGATCTCTGATAGTGTGTGCGGCAGGAGGATATGGAAGGAGATAACACATGAATGTACATGAATGTGGATTTACACAGAGCATATATCTGAAGGTGTTGTCACTGCTGTTGTTATTGCTGGTTGAGGTGATCTTTGCAAATTCTGTGGGGTTCAGGAATCCAGCTGTGGTAAGTTAGATGCCACTTGCTTGCAATAGCTTGAGAAGCAAATCTGTAAGAGCTTTTTCACTCCCCTTTTACAATGGAATACCCATAGTAAAGACCTTTGTCTTAAGTGGCAAGCTTTGTAATCTAAGTCACATTTGTGCTGACTTGAAGTTGAATTTACTTTTAATGACATTTCTGAAAGTGCTTGAGGCAAATCAGTTCAAGGCTATGTTTTGGGTTTTTGAGGCAAGGTTTCTTTGGGGGGGATGGAGACAGGGCTGCAGGGGTGGTTTCTGCAACAGGCTCCTAGAAGCTTCCCCCAGGTCTGACAGAGCCAACACCAGCTGGCTCAAGGATGGACCCACCACTGACCAAGTCTGAGCCAATCAGCCACAGTGGTAGTGCCTCTGTGAGGAGGAGAAAAAACTCAACTCAAATGGCAGATTTTTGCTGCCAGAGAAAGGAGTGAGAAGATGTAAGAAACTGTGGACAACGAGGTCAGTGAAGAAGGAGTGGGAAGAGGTGCTCCAGGTGCCAGAGGAGAGATTCCCCTGAAGCTCGTGGAGAAGACCATGGTGAAGCAGGTTGTCACCCCGCAGCCCATGGAATACAATGGGGAGCAGAGATCCTACCTACAGCCCATGGAGAGATCCCACACTGCAGCAGGTGCAGCACCTGAAGATTACTGTGACCCAGTGGGAAGCCCGTGCAGGAGCAGGCTTCTGGCAGAACCTGCAGCCCATAGAGAGAGGAACCCATGCCAGAGCAAGTTTTCTGGGGGGACTTGTGACTCCTTGGGAGACTGTGCTGGAGCAGGCTGTGCCTGAAGGTCTGGACCCCATGGAAGACATGCTGGAGCAGTTCGTGAAGCACTGCAACCCATGGGAAGAACTGATGTTGGAGCAATTAATGGAGAACTGTCTTCCATGAGAGGGAGGGGAAGAATATGATGCATCTTCTCCCTGAGGAGGAAGGATTGGAAGAGACAATGTGTGATGAACTGACCACAACCCCCATTCCCCATCCCCTTGTGCTGCTTGGGGCAAGGAGGTGGAGAATTCACGGAATAAAGTTGAGCTCAGGAAGAAGGGAGGGGTGGGAGGATATGTTTTAAGATTTGGTTTTATTACTCATTATCCTCCTCTGTTTTGACTGGCTAATAAATTAGATGCATTTTATTCCATGTTAAGTCTGTTTTGCCCATTATGGTAATTGCTTGATGATCTCCCTGTCCTTATTTTGGCCTGTGAGCCTTTCATTAATATGTTTTCTCTCCTGTCCAGCTGAGGAGGGGAGTGTTAGAATGGCTTTGGTGGGCGTCTGGCCTCCAGCCAGAGTCAACACACCACAGCTTATTGCACAAATAAGTAGTATTTTTTTGAACTGCATACTATTTTCAGTTTATTAGTATTCCAACAGTGTTATTTCTTTTTTGCTTTAGGTGTACAGAATTGGTGCAACTCATTCGTTACTTGAGATAGATAAAAGTAGCCTGTACCTATAGTCCCTTTACCTTTTCTGATTGCTGTCACAGAATAGAATGGATTATGCTCTGGGATAGTACAGATCTCTATATCACTCAGGCCTGATTATCAATACGTTAATGGATAAAATGTGGTCCTTTTGAATAGGAGCTAATTTCACATCATCTTGGAACAGCAGGGGTTTTTTTCCTTTGTGCAATTATGTTCTTTGGTTTTATTGCTATGTTTCAGAATAAGGTAAAGAATCCTATAATCAGTTTTATTTTATTAAGTCTGCATCTGTTAATTAAAGACCATTTCTTCCTGTGACAAGCAAGTCAGTGATGGCAACAATGAAGTTGCATTTGTCTTACACGGACACGTAGACATTCTAAAATTTTTAATCTCCACACTCTCTTTTTTTAATGCTACATTAATTTTGTAATTTATTATTAATAGATTATCACCTATGCGTGTCTCAAAACATTAATAATATCAATGCATGTATCTCAGTTGTCATCATCTTGTTTTTATTAATTGAAGACAGCAATAATTTGAAAACTATGATTCAGAGAAATTATTTAAATTACAAGTCAGCTATTGCAGATTGACACTTTTCCTTTGGTAAGAGAATCTTCTGCAGTGGAATTCTTACAGCTATTGTGGTCCATTGCAAGTACAAGATTATATCTTTCCACTTGTCACTAATTCTGCATTTTGGCAGGGAAAAAAAGAAAGGTTTGCTGTTAGAGTGTTGCCAAGCAACGAAAATATGAATTACTCCAATTTCTGGATTTTTCTTGTATGATGCATACCAGAGGGTTTCTTGTACCTTGGTGAGAGACAGTCTAGATGAAGTTACCCTCCATAGCTTTTCCATATTCAAGATCAGTAAATAGCTTACTTTCCCCCTATACAGTTCCATTGCATAACCAAAGACACTTTTTTGTCTGTTTCCTGTAGGTAGTTACCAAAATCATGTCACAGGTGATCATGTCTTCACAAGACATGAGATTGGGCATGTTTTCTCCTTTTTTTTTTTTGTTTTCTGAAGTTTATTTTCTCTTTCAGAAATGGAAAGCTTGTTTCTGTCTTGTTTTCACTTGCACCTAATTGTTTATACCACTGCTTGAGTAAAAAGAACGGGAAGTCTTGCTGTGTCTTAATAATTCTGCATGCTGTTACTCCTGTTTACTGTTATTTGGTATATTCCCTCTAAAGTATCTTTTCCCCACATAATTAACTGATGGTAATACCAAGTAACTACAAATATTTGAAGCATTATTACATGAAGGTGTGTGGAAAAGATAAGTAGAGATAGACTTTAGTGTGTATAAGTTATAGTAGTATTTATACTTAGGGATAGATGAAGAGAGAATAAATGCTCTTGATAACTTAGAGAGTTTTGGGGTCCTGATTTTGATAGACATTCAGTAATTTTTTACTACCATGGAGTTTTTTTTGTTTTGCAGTGGCAGCCACAGATTTCCTGTGGAACTATGGATTTTAGGGTCACCTCCCACTTTAATCTTTGAGTTCCTCTCAGGACACATGCCCCGCAGAGCTTGTTTCTGGACTCCTGATTTGTGTTTTATGAGGAAGAACCTCAGCAGCAACATGGAGAGTACTTCTTTTTCTGCGGCTCTACAAGTCCAGGGCGCTTAACAGTAATCAGATAGTATCTATGTGTGGCATAGGAGATGGTTTACTGTTGACATTGTTTTTGAATCCATGTCTGCAACAGTGGAATAAAATTTTTGCTTATGTCTGTACAACAGTGGAGGACTTGGCTTTAAAAAAATGTATACCTGTTTGATCACACCTTGGAGTTCCCAGCTATGAATGCATGTTCTAACCGGGTCGTTGTTCCATGTTTGGGTGAGATCAAGAATGCACCAACCTTCCTGACACATCGATTTCCAATGGCAAGAAACTTAGATGTATGGGTCACAGAGGAGCTACTTGCTGCTCTGAAAAGGTGCTTGTTTTGAATGGTTAAGTGATCAGCATTCAGCTTGTTTTGGTTATATTTGAGCAGGTAGTGGAGGCTGGGTTGTTTAACATAAATTCCAGTGGGAGAGTGTCTGTATAGGCAAAGAGCACTTCAGACATGAACACTTCATAGGGCAAAACTAGTGGTAGTTTGATGAGATATCTGTTTCCAGCTGTTTCCTTCAAAGGTGAAAACAGGCTTTTCCTTATGAATGCTCTTTTACTTTTGGTAAATATAAGACCAGTTTAGGTGCAGTATTCCACTAATTTTTTGTTTTGTTTTAATTTTCTGAAGGAGTTGATGACCAAGCTGATAACAGAGACACCTGACCAGCCAATCCCATTTCTAATTGATCATCTTCAGTCCAAACAGGGGAACCGCAGTCAGCTTCAGAGAACGTTGTCTGGTTCTGCTGCTCTTTGGGCAGAGAGTGAACCATCAGGTACGTCGTGTATGCTGGAAAGGGCTTCCCACACTTTCATCCATGATTTCCTGGATACATGTGTACCTACTGAACAGGTACCACTCTGTGGTTTTGACTATGCACAGGAATTCCTGTTTGTCAACTAGATACTGAATTTAATATGCATTGGTGGCTATCAGCCTCAGAGTTAAAGGGTGGAAACAATCCCAGTCTCAATGAGAAAGTTGGTGCATATAAAGGTCCCTTGATTCCCCTGCTGTTCTTTTGGCTTTCTCTTTGCTTTGTTTTCCTTTCCCCCCTCTACCCCGTGGTGTATTTGTGCTTGAAATTAGCCTCTATTGAGGTATTGTTTTTAATAATACACTTTTTTAAACAACCCATCATTCTAACACTTAGTGAGAAGATGCTGTTACTACTTTATGAACTCCAGTGTGAATAATTTATGATTGTAGATCTTTAGAAGCATAAACAATTTCTCTGAAGTATCTACTCTGATTGTAAAGTAGAAATTTTAGCTTTGATCTTCTGGTACCAGCTGCTGATAGTCAAAATGTTAGTTGCTAGACAAATCAACTTTTTACTTATGTCAGCTGTAAAGTTTTAAGCATACGCAGCCAAACATGTAAGAATAAATGAAAGTTAAGGACATTTCATAAGAAAATTTAAGAAGTTCTGTTTTTAATAAAAACAGTTTAATGAATTTCTAAATTTCATTGTTTAGGAAATGGAAAAATACATGAAATGTAGCATAAATCAGAAATAGGACAACAAAAAGAGCTAATGCTGTTTTGGACTTATGGGTCTTGATTTTTCTGGAATAATTGTTTAGGTCTTTGAAAAATTACCCTATAAATGTTTTAATTGCCTGATTTGATTCTTTTAACAGAAAATAAAGGAACAAGGAGAGATTTTAGAAGTTATGATAAACCTTGGCAGGTAAATGCAAAAAAGCCTAAAAAGTCAAAGAGCGACCTTGCTGTGTCCAACATTTCTCCACCGTCACCGGAGTCCAAGTCATGTAAGAAAGCTTCACTACATTTTTAATTCATGCATACTTCCAAACTCATAGTATGTTTTTCTGTTTAATTAGGATTAAAATGGATAGCAAACTCTGAGCAAATGAAATGGCTAGCTATCTATGTTAGAAGAGTTTGATTCTTGCTTTACTTTCACTTGAATTATGATTATAATACTTTGTGTTGTCATCTATAGATAGACTAGGATTCTACTCCTCTCATCATACTGTGTTCTTCTCCCTCCCTGTGCTTGCACTTCAGACTCTTTGATATGCATCAAGTAACTTCCATGCCTTCTAAAGATAAGGTAGGGGTGTGACACGTCACTTGTGTGCCTACTACAGGTTCCATCCTTGTTGGTCCTTAGACTGTCCAAGGAGAGAGACAAAAGGAAATTGGGCACTCTAAGCTACCAGGTCCCATGTCAAGCAAGGAAGTAGTTGTATACATCTGTAATAAGGCTGGACTCAAGCATCTGTCCTTGTGTGGGTTGAAGGGCATCTAATAATGCTTTTCAATTGGTAAAGCTTGCTCTCAAGCTACCCGAGTCCCTAAGTCTATCAGCAGTGTTTGTGGGAATGCAGCTTTACCCACAAAAGAGGAAAGTAGAATTAGGGTGTGCATGTAAGGAGGAAATGACATGCATAAATACATAAAACTTGATAGGATTGATTCTGAGCACACTTGTCACAGTTTTATCATTCCCTTAGTCTGTAGGCCATCCCTCTAAAATGTCTGTTGAATACATTTAGTCCAGGATGTTGAGCTCCATCTTTCATAACAGTCTCTCAGGGCAGGAGTGGTAATGTGTGCTCTTGGATTGTTGCTTGCTGCATCTGGGACTGGTGCATCTGATGTGGTCCATGCTTGTGGTCTGCAGGATGAAGGTGTTGATTTTCAAAGTTGCTGGGTGCTGGTTGCTGAAACTGGTTCTAGTCCCTCCATTATGGCACTCATCCTTCACTAATTTGAGTGATTCTTACTGTAATCCTGTTGGTACAGCATATAGCAATTGTAGCAATGATGATATGCAATAGCAGGCTTATTTAGAAACTAATAATATACAGTTTCTAATTTCTTGGCTCTGTTGTCTATTCTCTCCCAAAATCAGATCCCCTTGAGGTATACATTGGACTTTCCCACTCTTCTGCATCACCCACCAAATGCAGCCAGGTCCTTGAGCAAAAAAGAATCCCACAAATATGTTTGCATTTTCCTGAAGCAGGGGTAACCAAAACTGTTTTTCTCAACATGTTCTTCATACGCACTATGGGGATTCTATCTCCTTCTACAATAAGCAAAACTTACAACTGGGCAGGGCCAGCTTGATTCGTAGACCCCCTGTCATTCTACATTTTTTTCCAAAACCTCTCCAAAGAGGTTGTAAGGACTCATCTGAGAAACAAAATGTTTTGGGCCTAAGAGTTCTATTTAAAACAACCAACCAACTCCCCCACACTCAACAAACTAAAAAGCCCCCAAAACTGCTAAAATAAAACAAAATTTACTGGAGTCCATCAGTTGTAGTATGCTTGGTTGCAGAGCTTATCTTATGACTATCTTGTTCAAATGATCCTGAACTTGTAAGTTTATTCAGAAGTAAGAATGCCATAGGAATTCTGAACTGAGAATGTCATAGGAATTCAACGATTTCATAGGAATCGTTGGAAACATCAGGAGAGTCGGTTTATTTAATTAGGAAGTTTTTTTTTTTTCCTCCAGCAGAGATACTGACTGCAGCATACATGTGTTTCCTGGACAGGTATCTCTTCTTTATGCATTCAGCTTTTTTACTGGAAAAATTCCTCCAGTCCCCCTTCCTGCCTGCTATGGTCTCAGATGCACCTGAAACAAACACACATACAAGAAGCCTTGGTATCTACAGGCCACTGGCCACTTGTTCGGTGTATGCAAAAGCATAATGAAGCAGAACCTGTTGCTATTATCTTGCAAGACAGAGGCTTGAAGCTAGGTCTGTGTCTGTGTGTGTGTTTATGCATATGTAAATACTTAATGAAACGTTTAGATGATCACATTCTGTATTTGAAGAAATTTGGAAGTTTCTAAATTGTGAATCAGACTTCTTGCTTCCCAGCTACCTACCTTTAGGCAAAGTAAGTTGATCTCTTCAGCACCTTCCTGATAAGTCAGATCACAGATCATCCTTTCACTCTGCTTCACTTCATCATTGTCACCATATCCCATTTACAGTTACAATGTTGTATACTTATAATTACTTTTGGTCAGTCTGGGGCTGTAGGCCCTTAAATATCCAGGTACTGTGTGAACCAGTTTGGCTGTATTATCAAAGAATTCTAATCTGAATACTATTGTGAGATTTAAATACATGAGTAATTTCATGCTCAGTAATCACATACATATTTCTATTCTTTGAGATGTAAAATGGTCATCCAGTGTATTGATGAAATCAGATTTAATGAGCAACTGGTCTGATTCTGTCAGAATATCATGTCCTGAAAGGACAGGTATATATATATAGATAAAAACATGGTGGGGGTGGGAGGGGGAATGCCACCAAAAAAATCAGAACTACTGGAAAGCATGTCTTTGCAGTCTTCTAAGGTTGAGATGGGGAATTCTCAGCTCCATAAAGGGAAAACCTCAGTATTTCTATACGAATGCTATGATGTAGAGATAATAAATCTTCCAAATTATAGGCAAATAATTTCAAGATAAAGTGTTATAAAAATGTCTCAAATAACAGAGATGAGATTGAGAAGTAGGTAATGTGATGAGGAATTTAAAATTACAGATATGTTTTTGATGAATGAATAAGTATAATGAAGAGGAAGGTCAGAATATTCTGAAAGGATTTCACTAAGTGTGTAGTGACATATGCATGGAAATGATATATGGTCTATTTCATCCATACAGAGGATCATGTATTTCAAAAGTTCTCAAGGAAGGATCATATGGTCTTTATACAGTTCTGCATGCTTCACACTAAGCAATCCATTTGAAAGTGACCAATGCTTTTTGATCTTATCATTGGGAGGATCCAAATTTAGATTTTAAAAACATTCGTAAGCAAGCAGAAAATGAACCTTAAAAAAAGAGACACAGGCCACATGATGTAATGAAGTGGATTTTAGTTTAAATACCCACGCATTAAATACAAGAGTAGGTAAATAAGAACTCTACTTCTTCTCTAGAAGTAATAAACATTTCAGTCAGTTCTAATTCTGCTTAACTTCCCCCTCAGTTTTGGTTCAATAGAATGAACCGACCTCATTGTTGAAACAAATTCTACTCAAACTCAGAAATGTTCCATGACAGGATATCTCTTTTGATACATTTCTGCTGAAGTACAAAATGTTCACTGAAACACAGACTTTTTATTAGTAAACCAGCATGTAAATTTCCACCATGCTTTTGACTTTTTTCCCACCATCCATTTAGTGAGATGCATCCAAATTTCCTGTGTTTGTGGGATGTTTCTCTGAAACTAGGAACTATGCCATTGTGTCTTCAGCAAGTTTCTCAATTTATCATGGATAGTCTTTATACTCTTATTTTCTTGATGTGAGTTGGTCCTTGTACACGGCAGTTGCTGATCCTGAAAGCTCCACAGCTGTTGAGTAGAACTTAGTTTTGTTTCATTCATCTTCCATCCCATGACAAATTTTTTCCAGAATCATATGGTTTCTTAAAAATTCTGTCCTTTGGTATTTTGAAAAATGTGGCTTATGTCAAATTGACATGATACCAAATGCCAGTTTGTTAAATTTTTCTGCAACCTGGAAGTTCTAAGGTTTTTCTTTGCACATGGTTTTACTATATTAAATTCTTGCCTGTTTGTGTTGTGGTGGTACTGTGAGATTTCTGTGCTGTGTTGAGTTCAGTCTGTCAAACTGCTAGTAGGCTAGAGTGTTTGATGCTGTAG
This sequence comes from Zapornia atra, assembly GCA_013400835.1. Taxonomy (NCBI): domain Eukaryota; kingdom Metazoa; phylum Chordata; class Aves; order Gruiformes; family Rallidae; genus Zapornia; species Zapornia atra. The sequence continues at coordinate 54,480 of VZTU01012909.1, forward strand.
AATATAGTATTGGTACAACGAGGGAGAAGATAATATGTCTGAAAAAGCAGGCAGTAAAAGAGGATGTGATCTCAATATAAAACAGTGAGTGAAATAGACCTTGTTATAGGATTTCTTTTCTAGTTTTCTAAATATTTACATTTAGTAAAAGTTTTGAAAAAATACTAGATGGAACATTTTGTTTTCTGTAAATAATAAAAGGATGACAAATAGTGAAGTTGTACTAGTTAAGTTAGTTATGTTTAGGACTATGAATGGATGCAATTTTTGGTCACACAGAAATTTAGATAACCATGGGTGATCTTTATTTCCATTGTCCTCAGCAGGAAAGACATGACTTGTCTTTTTTGAACACATAGCAGAACCAGACTCTGACACACCAACTTGCCCCCCTCTTCCCTTCTCCTTCTTGGGGCTTCCTGTGTCTTTTTCCTCCTACTTTAATCTCTGTGGGTCCTTTTTAATGTCTTCTTTGTCTTCTATCTTTGAGAATGTTTGTAATTGTAGTCCAATTTATTAACTTCCTTAATGCTTACTCAGGTTCCTGAGTGGCTGTTACAGGTCTGAATATACTCTAGGTTGTCAGACTCTGTAGATCCAGCTTGCAGGTGGCTTGGTTTATGTCTGTGGATGATGGGATCACATTCTTTATGGTAAAAGTACTTAAACATATCATTATCCCATTTTTTTTA
>VZTU01012911.1:0-13157 GCA_013400835.1 Zapornia atra
TAGCTGCTTTCACAAAACAGCTCGCACAGTTACAGCACAGCCCTATTCTACTGAAATCCAAACCAAATATATTCTTAAAATACACAAATGAAAGTAATATTGTTTCAAGCTACATCTACATCAATCTATTCAGCATTATTATATTTCACTGAATCACTATCCACCAAATATTGTGCTTAATTATTTTGTTCAGGAAGATCTCTATATGGTTTGAATATAGTTGGTTTGAATATATTTGGTCTGAATATAGGTTGGTTTGAATATTCCTGGATAAGGAATTAGCTGGATGGTCATATGCAGATGGTGGTGGTCAATGACTCCAAGTCCAGTTGGAAGATGTTGACAAGCTGAGTTCCTCAAGGGTCTGTGCTGGAAACAGTGTTGTTTAATAGCTTTATTAATGATATTGACAGTGGTATAGAGTTTACCTTCAGCAAATTTTCTGATGATACCAAGCTGAGTGGTGAAGTTAATGTGCCAGAGGGATGGGATGTCATCCAGAGGGACCTGGACAGGCTGGAGAAGTGGGTCCAGGTGAACCTCAACAAAACCAAGTGCAGGGACCTGCACCTGGGTCACGACAATCCCCATTGTCCATACAGGTTAGGAGATGATGTGCTGGAAAGCAGCCCTGAGGAAAAGGACTTAGGAATACTTGTGGATGAGAAGATGTACATGAGCCACCAATGTTCATCTGCAGCCCAGAAAGCCAACCGCATCCTGGGCTGCATCACAAGAAGTGTGGCCAGCAGATTGAGAGAGGTGATTCTGCCCCTCTGCTCTGCTCTGGTGAGACCTCATCTGGAGTACTGTGTCCAGCTTAGGAACCCTCAACACAAGAAGGACATGGACCTGTTGGAGTGAATTGAGAGGAGTGCCACAAAAATGATCAAAGGGCTGGAGCACCCCTCCTATGAAAATAGGCTGAGAGAATTCGGTTTGTTCAGTTTGGAGAAGAGAAGGTTCTGAGGGGACCCTATAGCAGTCTTCCAGTACCTGAAAGGTGCCTATAAGAAGCTTGGGAAGAACTGTTCGCAAGAAAATATAGCAATAGAACGAGGGGTAATGGTTTTAAACTTAAAAAGGAGAGATTTAGGTTGGATATTAGAAAAAAAATTCTTCAATATGAGAGCGGTGGATCACTGGCACAGGTTGCCCAGAGAGGTAACGGAGGCTCCATCCCTGGAGATATTCAAGGTCAGGCTTGATGGTGGTCTGAACAACTTGAACTAGTGAACCTGTCCCTGCTTACTTCAGGGGGGTTGAACTAGATGACCTTTAAAGTTCCCTTCCAACCTTCCACATTATATGATTCTATCATTCTATAGTGTTTTGTGCCTTCCTGGAAGAAATTAGGAAAAGAAAGATAATCTTTTTTAGTATTTCTTGGTATCGTGAGTATGTTCTGTTACTAGCAGAAGTTAGAATACATAATTCCTAAAACATGATGACAGGATAAATGAAAGGACTCTAAGTGCAATGAAAGCACCATAACTATATTAAGAAAATTATTTTTAATTTTCCTGACACTGCAACTAAGTGTAAATTTATTATGCAAGTCTCTCGGGGTTGCACATTGCTGTGGGTTCTATGTTAAATCCAGACATGAAAAGTTAAGTGGGTTTTTTCAAAGTGTTTTCTGTTACTGAAAACATTAATTTATTCCATAGAACCATGGAATGGGTAAGGTTTTGAGGAGACCTTAGAGATCATCTATCTAGTTCCAACAACCCTGCCATGTGGGGGTCCACTAGACCAGGCTGCCCAAAGCCCCATCCACCCTGGTCTTGAACCCTTCCAAGGACTGGACATCTACAACTTCCCTGGGCAACCTCTTCCATCACCACTGTCACACAGTAAAGAATTTCTTCTTTCTGTTTAAAACCATTACCGAACACTATGCACCCCTGTAAACAGATCCTCTCCAGCTTTCCTGTATGTCCCCTTTAGGTACTGGAAGGTAAAGACATTGGGGAGTACAGTTTTATTATAGCAAAAATTGCAGATTAGCCCACAAAAATATTCAGGTGATTTCAAAGACAGTTCCAAACAGAAATATGGTAAACTGAGTCCCTTGAAACATCTCTTGAATGTTTTTCAGCACATACTGTTTTTACACACAAGCCTACATATGCATATGTCAGTTGAAAGGACAAATGATGGCTCTTGAAATTAGATCTCTGTTAAGGAGATATTTCTAATACAGAAGAATTTTCTAAATTTACCAAAGTACATCTTGGAAAGGCTTAGAGATGTAGAAGAGGATGGTCTGTAGTTGACCCATTGCCACTTATTGCAGAATTTATAACAAATATCACATGCTATCTTTTCTAAAAGTCAGTGTACCATCCTTCATGTGAAATGGTAATATTCCTCTCTAGACTAATATTTCCATAGGTTAAAACACATTAGTACAGAGTTCATGACTGTATAATATAGTGTGTAATCCTGAGGACACACTTTAATGGCATCCTTAATTTTATGAGTACTTTCATTATACTGCAAGTATTAAAAATTTCTGATTAAATTGTATTTTAAGGTGAATAATGGACAGGGCCTCAGGAAGAAGTAATAGGAGAGAATGAACAGTGAAGACTCAGTGTGTACAAAAACATTATTTAGAATGGAAAAAGAAGACAGTATGGAAACCCTATATTTTTCTTTAGTTAATAGTTCTTAGAAAATGTTTACCTTAATAAAATTGATCTGTAAAATGCAGAGATGTGAAGTTATTTTTTAAAAATTTATTACATCAATCTGCCCATGGTATAGCCTATAAAAATTCCCTTTGTCTAGAACATCTGATATTTTGTTGACTGTATAAACTTAAGGCTTTTCAGTTATCATTATATACAAATGCACTTGACAAATAGATTACATATTTTCATGCTTAGAGAAGAGTAATTTCAATATCTACTATATGATGAGAAAGAAAGACACTTCTTTCTCTAGACTGCTTGTCATAAAAGTCACAACACAATAAAAACTTCTGGGTGTTTTTTTTCCCCCCACCTTTTATTTTTTGCAATCATCTAAATACCTGTAAAGAGTAAGTAAAATGTGGTGAACATGACACTAGCATTCCTTACACTTCCTCTTCATAAACATCAGGAAGGTGGCTATTTGATACAGGTGTAAGTGTACCTAATAGCAGTAGGGAATGTGTCAGCCATGATTACAATAAGGCAACTGCAGTTTTCAAGATAGGTACTCTGATATGCAAAGATGGTAAGGCCCAGGCTCTGCATGTTGTGATCACATAGCTTTCCTTGTCCTGCCTCTGGAAACCACTGAAAAAAGTCTGGCCTCATCCCCTCAACAACCACCCTTTACGTATTTATAGGTAGTGATGAGATTGCTTCTCAGTCTTCTCCAGCTGTCATAGTTTCGCATGGCTGAGTTCTAGTGGAGAAGTGAGGACAGCAGTTATCTCAGCCTCTCCTTTTAAGACACGTGCTCCAGACACTTAGTCCTCTGCTGGACTCTCTGAAGTAGTACCCTGTGTTTCTTGAACTGGATACCCCAGAACTGGATACAGAGAGTAGAGGGGGAGAAGAATCGCTCTCGACCTGCTGTTGACACTGCTCTTAAAGAATCACAGGATACCATTATTCTTCTTGGCCATGAGGGCACACTGCTTGCTCATGGAGATCTTGTTGTTCACCAGGATTCCTGGGTCCTTCCCAGCAGGTCAACCCCTCACTTGTGCCTGGGATTATGTCTCCCTTGGTGCATACTTGGCCTTATTGAATTTCATTTGCTTCCTTTCTGCCCAACTCTCCAGCCTGTTCAGATCTCTCTGAATGGCAGCACAGCCTTCTGGAGTGCTGGCCACTCATCCCAATTTTGTGTCATCAGCAAACTTGCTGAGAGTACACTCTGTCTGCTTATCTAGGTTACTGATGAATATATTGAATAAGTTTGGACCCAGTACTCACCCCAGGGCACCACACTAGCTACAAGCCTCCAAGTAGACTCTGCACCACATACTAGAACCCTCTGTGCTCTTCCATTTATCCAGTTCTCTATCCACCTCATCGTCCACTCATCTAACCCACACTTCCTAAGCTTTCCTATGAAGATACGAGTGACAGTGTCAAAAGCCTTCCTGAAGTCAAGATAGACTACATCCACTGCTCTGCCATCACCCACCTTCATCCATCCTTTGTCTTTCAATGGTATGTATGACATTACTTTCTCCCCTCACTGCTAACTCTGTATTGCTTAAATTACTTAACTAACTTTAAATGTTTTAAATTAATTAATTTATGCTGTGTAAACTGGGTCTCCCAACTACAATCTATATAGAAAACACCACAGACGGCCCATACAAGGGTGGATAAATGTGATGTTTTGGCCCTGGCTAGAGGCCAAATGACCACCAAAGCTGCTCTATCACTGTTCTTTTCAGGCGGAAAGGGGAGAAAGTATATATTGAAGAGTTTAGGATTCAAGATGGATGGGGAGAGATCACTCTGACCTTCAGGCTTAGACTGCTCCAGCCTGATCCCTCCAGAGTCGCAAGTCCCCCAGCAAACCTGCTCTGGCATGGGTCAGTCTCTCCACAGGCTGTAGATGGTCTCTGCTCCCTGTCCTTATCCATGGGCTGCAGGGGGACAGCCTGCTTCACCATGGTCTTCTCCATGGGCTGCAGGGGAATCTCTTTCTCCAGCACCTGTAGTGCCTCATTCTTCCCACCCTCCATCTTCCCTGGCCTTGTTGTCTCCGAGGCTGCTTACATCTTCTCACTCCCTTCTATGGTGGTAAAATACAGCTGCTAATGGGGTTTTTTTCTCATAAATGTGATTTCCAGAGACACTGTGACCATTGCCTATTGGCTTGGTGTTGGTCAGAAATGATTCCAGCCTTGAATCGGCCAATGTTTACTCTCTGGGGCCTGAAGAGAACTTCTGGCTGCTTCTTGCAGAAGCCATCCCTGGACCCCCTCCTTCTCCATTAGAATCCAGCTGTGTAAAGCTGCAACAATAAGTGAGATGTCTGCTTTGGCTTCCAGTCAGATTATTTAGGGAGTATATTTGCTGTGTTGTGGCGCACCAGGCTGATTACTGATCCAACACCAACTTTGATTCATGCATGTGATATGTGCAGCACAACACAGAGAACAAGCCTTTGTCAAATAGGGTTCTGGTAGGCTTGCTGAAGAGCCAGACTGATGTATCCATAGACTTTCTGATTCTCAAGAAAAGTATTTTGTTATTTCATGGCCTTCTCCACTGAGTGATGAGCTCTGTGGCCTTCAGAAAGGTGTTTCCTTTCCTGAGACTTATACATGGATTTTAGGTCTTGGGAAGGAAGGTCTGTGATCTGCAACCTGCACCTTACACCAGCATCTATTAGGAAGAGTAATATTAGCATAATAATTAGTCTACAGGAAAAGTCGAGCTGTTCTGGGTCTTGTAAGGTGCTTGAATAATAATGAAAGTAAAGGCAGAGTGCCAAGCTACAAGCCAGCTATAACAAGCCTTGTTATATCCCCTTAACAGACTGTTTCAGATCCTACCTTTGCAAAGAAGGTTGGTGACATTAAGGTAAATTTTGCAAGTGGAAATAAGGGAGATGCAACTTCTTACTTCACTTTATTAAAATTTTATGAAGAAAAAGCTAATTTTCAAAATGATTAGGTATGGCTAATTGAAAATATGAAAGAGAAAATTAAATATAAGGTTTCAGGGTACATTTCTCTTTAAAACATTGTGGTTATACTAATCCATTTTTGCAAATCTTTTTTTTTTTTTGTTATTTTTCTGCACTGTTTCTTTGTACCCTGAAGCACCAAATTCTTACCTTTCCAGTGGAAATATAGAAAGCAGTCTGTTCTATTGCATCTGTCATGGAAGTAACTGGTATATAACAGATCAGATGAGAGCAAGAGCAGTTTATTCCAATAGTTCAGGGAGAGGCCAGGAAGCAGCAGCACAACAGCTCCTGCTGATGTGAGCTCTGCCCAAATGTGGCAGTTACAAATGTTTATATACCTTTAGGGTACACAATCTGTTCTTCCCCAAAGGCTGTTAGATAAGCAGGGTATGGTAAATAGCAACAGCAAAACTCTCAGACAAGGAAACTCCATTCCTTTATTAATAATAATCATCCATTTATTTGTTAATTAGACTGTGCCAATTGGCATGACCACAAGCTGCAAATATTTCTTAACCAGGACAGTTTGCAAAGGCCTATGAGGCATTAACTCTTTTGTTTCCACATGTAATTTTGTAGCACCATGGCTGCATTTAAAATATTATTTGAAAGGGAATTAAACTCACCCTGTGCTGCAGAAGACTTTAGGAGACTAAACAAATATCAGGACAGATGGATGCTAATGATGCTAATGACCTGTAACCTTAATATAGATTAAACAGTTATGTATGCATATCACACATGCATGTTTGCTCGAGGTTATTTATTTGCTTGTTCTTTTATGATCATCAGGCAACAGAGAATATCAAAAGAGCTTACTCTTTTCAGCTTTAGTCACTGACTACCATTTCTCCGCAGATGAACTAGTAGCAATATGATGAAAATAAACCATGATCTGCAAGGTGTTCTACCACCATTGTATACAGACATATCCAGAAAATTATATTTTAACTCTGATATTTTGTGGAGTATTTTTCTCCCTTTCTTAATTGTCCGTTGCATGTTTTGCTTGTTTTTACCTTTAATCTTTCCCCTCCTTGCTGTACTGCTGGTGCTACATCTTAATCACATAATTCTGGAGCCAAATGCAGACAAACTGGATTATTCTTGGGAAACAAGAAGTTCTTCTCTGGTCAGTGAGCTCATGCTTTTCTTTGTATTACAGTTATTGACCAAATTACTCAGTGAATACTCTGATGTGAACTCATATTTATTTATTGAATTTGAAAGTCAATTGGCAGCCTGCACATTCATATATCATTTTCCATATAAAAGATGAACTCGAACTTCTGCATCGCTCCTGGAGGACTGTTTCATTTTTATCTGACTTGTACATTGTATTACGACCAGAAGTGAGAAAGTACGAAATGCGCGACAAGCTTTATATACTTTCCAACTATGAGGACAAGAGAGAAGTGTCATAGACTGTGCATCGTGTTATTCCCAGTTGTCTTTTAGAACTGATTTGAAGATGTTGGGTTTTTTTGATAATTTTAATCTAAACCATTTACTTATGCTGTAAATTGCAGATATATTCTGTATTTGTCCCTGTAAAGACATTTAATACTAGTTAAATTAGGCTTTGAAGACTAAAGAATAGCATGACAAAAATATTACATTTAACAGTGGCTCTATGTTAGTCTCTTCAAATCTGAGTCATCTTTTTGATGAGACTTGAAGCTAGTGAGACAAATAATAATGTGGAAATACTGTTAACTAGGATTAATTTTTAATTTAAAACTGATAATTGGTAATGACAGCTATGTAAGTTAGAAGGCCTATTATAGTTTATTCAAATCAACATAATAATAACTATGGGGTAACTGACCACATATTAAAGGATAATTATGGTCCTTTAAAGTCTTTATTAGAGGTGTACATTGTGTTCTTTTTCATTTTTTTAATTTTATATTTTTCCTTCTGTATTTGTCTCATGTTATTTTTACATGCATATTTAGCACATTTTGAAGAGTAACAAAAACACTTTCTGCAGCCTGGTGATAATGACTAGGACATCAAACAAAATTTTTACAAATATTTAGAAGAGAGAACTCACAAAAGCTGTTCTGTGTGAATAGGGGGGTACAGGGTTTGCTTTCAAACCTGTGTTACCATCTGAACTATCTGCACCATGTCACATCAATATATCTAATGATAAAATGTAAAAGAAAAATATCAAGAAGCTTGGTAATAATTCAAATTCTAAATTCTGTTTTAGTAAAGAAGCTCTTTTAAATACACCACTCTCGATTTTATTTTATTCTCACTGATAAAGTTACTTAAGAACATAGAAGTATTTTCACATGGGTGACCTTAGAGACAACTTGGCAACTACTTCTGTATCTGCTACCTTTAATTGTACTGAAACTTCTGAGACAGTATTTGGGCCACTTGTTCATGTGATTCAGGTGATTATAGGTTCATATTCAGGTAACTGTAGGTTTACAACCATGAAAAATGACATCTTCCAGTTTAAACTTTTCACTTCATTTAATAGTTACATTATTCTTTAATGGATGCAAGTAACCATTTTATATCTTTTTTTCCCAAGAGCTGAGGTGTTTAACCTCATAGTAACTGGGTCCTTTTTTATCTTTTTTAAAATTATCTGTAGTCTCTTTTTTCAGAACTTGCTATTTTTTTTCAGGAAAGTTGGAAGATTCATAGTTTTTGTTTTGTTCTTCTGGGGACAGCTAGAGAGGGCATGTATGTGTGCAGAAAACTGAAGCATCTTTCTGAAAGATTCAAATCATGTTATTCTATTTAATTTAGAATAGTTCACCATATGTCTCTACTGAGATTATTTTTGAATGATAAAAGAACTAAGGTTTCATTTCTAAATTACTTATGTTTAAATCATTATGCTGAGAGTTTGGTAAGGGGACCCATAAAGAAAACTAAAGTTGCTGTCAGAAAAGGCCAAGCAGCAGCAGGGGAGAGCAACAAAATCCCCACAGTATAGTGTAGCTTTATAATTAAGCTTCAGACAGAAAGGTTTTTGTAGTGCAGTACTCTGCCCATCTATAATGTCTGTCCACAGTAGTCATACTCTTTTATATGGAGACTGCATAAAATTTTTTTAAAGAAGAGTGAAGGTAATAACATCTTAAAATTTGAGATCAGAGAGGAAATACCAGAAAATTCATGAACTAAAAATACTGGGATAAAAATTCCAGTCTAAATTGCAATTATATGTTTAGGAAAAAAACAACAAAACCAAATCAAAACAAAAGAACCTGAGACACTTCATGATGAGGCGTGTCCTTTAGGAGTCAAGTTAGGACTTCACGAATGTAATAATGATTGTATTCTTATTTTCTTGTAGCAATTTTATTTTCTGTGTTGCAGCTCCATGTTTTGTAAATCTGAGCGTGATTTCTGTCTCAGTGCTGTTCTAATCATAGAGTTCAGATTACAGGTCTTGGATGTGTTGCCTTTCATATTACAATCTTTAGCATTAATGTTATATTAATGCATATATATATATATATATTATTTTATGGATAAAAAACACATACAAGAAAAAAACAAACCCAGGAAAAAAAAAAGAACTAAACACCAAACCAACCTACGTAAGTGATTTTCAGGAACTGGGCGATTTACTATAATTTTCTTTAAAAGAAGTTTGTTTGTTTTTTAAAACAATTGAATTTCCATACCATATGCCTGTAAAAGGTTAAGAAATATCAAAATCTGCTCTGAAACTTTACAAGACCTCAATATCCTAAAATGCTGTAAATTCATATAAACAGCATTGCTAACTATGTAGGTGATTGTCCCACTCTACAGTGCAGTAGAGTGGCGTCACCTTCAGTACTGTGTGCAGTTTTGAGTGCCATAGTGCAAGAGGAACACAGAACTCTTGGAGAGTGGGAGAGTGTCCATAGAAGAGCAATGAGGATGGTGTAGGGTCTGGAAGGGAAGATGTATGAAAAGAGGTGCAAGTCCCTTGGTTAGTTCAGCCTATAGAAGAGGAGGCTGAGGGGAGACCTCATTGTGGTCTATGGCTTCCTGGCAAGGGAGATCAAAGCGGCAGACACCGATCTCCTGATCTCCTCTCTTTGGTGACCAGTGAATGGCATGATGCTGAGACAGAGAGGTTCAGGTTGGATATTAGGAAGAAGTTCTTTACTGAGAGGGTGGTTGGGTACTGGAACTGGCTCCCCAGAGAAGAGTTCACAGCTTGGCTGAACCTGACTGAGTTCCACAAGTGCCTGGACGATGCACTCAGTCCCATGGTCTGCCTTGGACGGTCCTGTGCAGAGCCAGGAGTTGGACTCTCTGATCTTTATGGGTCCCTTCCAACTCAGGATATTCTGTGATTCTATGAAACTTTTGAAAAACTCAGTTTTTCTGCTCAAAAGCAACTGCAGCATCTACCAGTGTTTACTTGTACTAGTTAGTTTCAGGCCAATAAAAAGGATGGGGTAATAGTCCATTCAGTAACATTTTTTATTAATGAATTCAGCAAGCCATATAAACAAGTATCTTGGTAAATGAAGATACAGTTCTTGTTAGAGGGAGGGGACTAGTTCCTTACATCTAGCCATGAAACTCATGAATTCTATTTGCATAAATATATGTTGAAACCTCAACCCAGCTGCTAATAGAGTTCATATTTCAAGATTACTTCAAGGAGACGTTAAAAGTTGAATTTTCAAGCTACTGCCAATTACAAGAGTTGAAATAATGTGTTCAGAAAAATATATTATTTTTTATTCTTCTTCTTAAACTGAAGAAATCCATTCCCATCTTGAAGAGTGTAATATGAACTTACACATGCAAAAAAAAACTTCATTGCAAAAATTTTAACTGCACATGACAAACTCATTTCAGGCTCTGTCTCAAATCAATATGAAAGAAGAACCACTGAAAGTCAACACATCTTGAGACTAATGTGTGTATTGCACTAATTTTCACTAACCTCGCATTTTTACCACTGGATGTTACTCTATTATCCTGGCAGACCAAGTTTACTTACCTCCTTGAGATCCCAGGCCAGAAGCTGTGAAAACTTTCAGTAAACATTACTCTCCCATAGCTTCCCATTATTGTCCTTCAGTTCTTTATTGCTAGGATCTTCCTTGATGTATCGGACTGTGTTAGTCTCAGTGTATAATAAAAGAGATGGGAAAGAAGTACAACATATGTTTTAACACCAAGCTTTTATTTCTAAATTAGTTTACTTCATTGCCCTGTCTTGTTTCATTACTCAATCACACAAATACTTAATGCAGGTAAAAGAGATTCTACCTTGAAGCATGAACAAGTAACTGTGAGGGAAACAATAGCAGTACCTGATGATGAATTAGTGGCTTCACAAAATCAGTTCACTCTATTTTACTTGTCACAAACATGTGTCAAGGAGACATATAAAGGACATCACAGAATATAATATCAGAAATTTTTTTCCACCCCTTAGAAATTAAAGCCATAGTCAGAAAACCTCTTTTAAAGAACAGGTGTGATTTCTGTTGAACATTTTGACTTATTCACTACAGCTGAGAGTTTTATAAATGCAGTTTGCAAAGAATAGATATTCTTACATATTTTGTACATGTGTAAGTTCATATTACAAGAAAATTTAAAATCTAGTAAAAATATTTTTGCTTTTATTATCTATGTATTTTACCAATTTCTCAAAATATCTTAAAAATACTTCATGAGGAAAAGGTCTCTTACTTTCCTTTCACACATATGTGGTTTTAGTATTGATGCTTTGATGCTATTGAGACCTTCTAGGTCTCTACAAGAAGATTAAAAAAAAAAAAAAGAAAGAAAAAAAAACAATCTTTACAAGAAAATAAATGTGACATAGATATTTGCTTCCTAAGTAACTTTCTGTTCACTTATCTCTGATTCCTAAAAGAGATTCATACAAGGATATTAGAGCTTTGATAAGCATTCATCTTTCCCTCCCCTTCTCCCCCTTTATTGACTTTTTTACAGTTGCTTATCTAGAAGAGTAACATAGTTTGTTCCCATAGGAACCGACCAAGTAGATCTCTCTAGTACAAGTTTCCAGCAAAAGCTGGTTTTTTCCAAAGCAGGTTTTTTTTTTTTTCCCTATGCATAAAAATGCATGAAAAAACGTGAAGTTTCACACTTCTTTATAGTATGTATGGTTAGTATTCCAGACCTTTTGAGCAATGTGCTTGCAAATCCTTGGAATACCTGGCTTTTCAGAGCAAGATGAGAAAGCTAGATCTTGCTAGATGAGAAAGAGATCATAGACTCCAACCGTAGATGTTGTTCTTAAGCGTTACTTTGCAGATAGTAATGAAATTTGGCAAAATGTGATTATTCATTAAATATGCATAAAGGAAATAATCTTTGACATCTGACTTCATTCTAATTTCAGAACTGTTATCTTCACTTTCTAGTATGTTCTATTTGCTGCTAATTGTTCATCATCCATATGTGTGCAATTAGAACTTTTGAAGAGTTCTACTGTTTTTCATGGTCAGCATTAGTAGCATTATCCTCTTGATCTTAAGTGGTGCCTCTGATCATTAACCTTTCTGTCTGATAGCACTGAAAGAGAAAACGACACTTATCAACACTATATAAATGCAAGGAGTAATGATCCAGTATTTCAGTGCAACTTTGTCATTATAATCTAGCATTTATCTCAGTGACAGGAACGAGTGTAATCATCTTTATAGAGGTAACATCTTTTCTGTTTTGTTTTACAGTTCAGGCAGAAACAGAAACCTATAGGGGTTTTTAAAATTTTATTTTATTTTTTTGTAGAAGGATGCTTGGGAAGGTCATCAGGAAAGACTTTTTATCACGGGTGTCTGGAGAAGGGGATCATCAATGAGCTGTGATCTGTTAGAATTATTCCTAAGAGTGTAAATAAAGCAATATTGAAAGATCAAATATGTGTCTGCTCTTTTTCTGACAGTACATAGCAGTGAATATTCAGAGAAAAAATATGAAAGCCAAGATGTGCATAAAGCGATTTTGCCCTTGCCATTTCCTACCTGGTTTTGGCAACCTAAGTTTTAGTGACTCACTCCCTCCAACTTCATCCAGACTGTTGTGTCTAAGGATTCCATCCTTTCCGAATTTGTCTATCTTTCCTGAAATCCTTGTATACTTTTGGTTTCCACGGCATTGTAAGACAACTAGTTTTACAGTGTATTTATTAGTGTTTCCTTTAACTGATAGTTTCATGAACTGCTTCCTGTTTCTTCTTTTGCTTCTGATGATCAAGACCGCAAGAGATTTTTATCAGAATGATATTCATCGACAAAGAGGATGTACTTTTAAGGATGGGCTATTATGTATCCTCCTTCCATGGTGTCTAAAAATCACAGACACAGAATCACAAGGTTGGAAAAGACCTTTAAGATCACCAAGTCCATCTGTTCCTGTCCTATGCTAAACCATATCCCTAAGTACCTTCTCTACCCTTTTTTTAAACACATTCAGGGATGGTGACTCAACCATCTCCCTGTGCTGCCTGGTTGGTTTTTTTATAATTTTTTTTTTTT
>VZTU01012913.1:3331-32791 GCA_013400835.1 Zapornia atra
CTGGTGGGCTCTGGGCCTGAGGCAGCTCAGCTCCAGGGAGGTGTCACCCAGCCAGCTGGTATGGTGTGCCTGCGCCTTCCCCCACCCAACGTGCACCCAGGCTGCAGAGCCAGTGGCTTGGTTGCAGAAGCCTCTAGAGTGCTGTGGTCCCACAGACGGTGCTAAGGCTGGAGGCACCAGCAACTCCAGCTCTGACTGGCCTCACACGCTGATGACTTTTCCTCAAGTCCAACTCTGGACCCAGTCCCAGCCCAGGAGAGGGACCAGCACAGCTCGCTGCAGCTCTCAACTGAGGGCTAGAGCCAGTTGCTTCCTGCAGCCTGGGCTGCAGGGGAAGCTGTGCTCACTGGGCTATTCTGTGCCAGAGCCAGTGCTGAGCAGCAGCATGCCATGCCAGCACCAGGCAGAGCCACCCTCCTCAGGAAAGGGCCAGTGCCTCCTGCAGCCAGCTCACTCTGGCACCTTTTTGTAACTAACACCCACTTTGGGCACATGCACTGAACCGACACTGAACAGCCATCAGGGCTGCAAGGGCTCTATGGCTTCCTTCCTCCTCCCCATTCATGCCAGCCCTGCAGTATGACACTGCCTGCATAGCCAGGTCTGGCTTACACCCACAGTGCCCAATCCCAGTTTCTGGAAGAGGGAATGAGCCCCATGCTGGTAAGCAGGCCACGAGCCTCGGCTAGGGAAGGGGAGTCACAAACAGGAGACCCACAGCACGCCCACCCACACCACCAGCCTGTGCCCATGGCAGGTGAGCCACAGAGACTCCCAGTGTACAACACGCATGCCCAGCCCCCAGCCCCCGTGCAGGAAGGGGCCTGGCTGCAGCAGGCTGGGGCCTCCATCCAGGCTGGATGTTAATTCATCAGCTGAGCTGCTGCCAGAGCTGAGGGGCAGGAGGCCCTGGCCAGTTCCTGGGAAACTGACCCCCAGCAGCACAGCCCTGGGGCCCTGCCCAGGCTGCACCCGCAGCACAGCTGGAGCAGCTACGGGGCTTCTTCTGCCAGGACACACACACAGGGCCCAGCCCTAAAGATGCTGTGAGAATCCAGTCCCAGTGGCAGGGCAGGTGGGAACAGGGGAGTAGAAGAGCTCTGGCAGGGGCTGCACAGGGCTCTGGGTGCAGCAGCTGTAACACCACCCTCCCAACCCCCCATTCCAGTGTGGAGAAAGGCAGGGAGATCTATACAGTATAATATATTTCACTATGAAATAGCAATTTCATTCCCTGCCTTCTACTTGATGCAGCCTGAATTAAATGATTGGTTTGAGTGCCTCGAGGGCTGGGGCAGGTCTCACGAGAGGCAGTCGCCCTCCCTGGAATTACCCACAGGAAATGCCCATGGCCACAGCTGACATGGCAGCACCCAGACGTGATCCTCACTCCCCCCTCTCCTTCACCCAGCTCCCCCCTGCCCCAACCAGGGCACAACTGTGTGTCCTGCTGGCAGGGGGCTGCCACGCCACTCGCAGCTCGTTACCCTGGCTGGTCAGTGCAGATCCACTAACTGCATTCAGGCAGCTTTCAGTAGCCATGGTGTGGAAGCAGCAACTGAACCCCTCTACATCAGGTGTAGGACTAGGAGCAAACTGGGGGTAAGGGGAGTGCTAAGGGCAGTGCAACATGCACAGAGACGGGTGACGCAAAGGGCCCTCGGCTACGGCACAGCCAGATGCCTGGCACAACAGCCAGGCCAGCCCAGGCCACGTGTGCAGGCGCCAGGCCACAGGGAAGTCGGGGCTGCAGCCCATCAGGGGTGAAACCTGCCAAATCGTGGTCAGCCTGTGGCACAAGGAGTCCTGGCTGGGGCACTGACCAAGAGCCGCTGTCGCTGGAGTCAATGCAAAGCCGGATGGTTCAGGAGGTGAAGGGAAGAACACTCCTACAGAAAGACAAAGAGCACAGCTGTCTTAGGGAAACCAGAGGTCACAGGTCCCTTCAAGCATCCTGGGGAGCTGCTGTCCCAAAGGCCTTACTGGCAGAGACTGGCAATGCCAATGGGCTGTCAGCTTCTCAGCCGGGGAACGTGCGAGGAGCCAGTCACTCTGGGTCCTGCAAGCTGGCTGAACAGAGCTGGGAAAAGCAGGCAGGCAGCAGGGATGGGTCCAAGCTGCTGTCAGGCTCTGGGCTCCAGTGAACAAGATCAGAGTTCAAATTCCCTTCCCATGAAAGCAGGAGGCGTTTGGGCACCAGGTGGGGAATGGCACACAGCTCTGCCCCTCGCTCGAAGAGCTGCCCAGGGCAGAGGCCGTAGTGCACCCCCGTGCTGCTGCGTGCTGGGCAGAGGAGGGAGCGTCCCCAGGGACCCACCTGGGCTTTGTGCCACCTCCTGGCCGTCACATCGTCCGGCTGTACTCGATGCCACTCTTGGCAGAGATGCCAGACCAGGGCAGGAGGCTGCAGAGAAGGCTCTGGGCTTGTCGATAAATCCTCTGGGGAATGGAACACGGGCTCAGGCTGGCTAGTGTTGATCCAATGTGCTGTAGGTAGTCAGTGGCCATCAGTTAAGGACAGCAACACCGACAATGTAACTTCAGAAATAACTTGAGACAGGCTGTGGACCAGCACTCCCTGAAGAGACCCCATGACAGCAAAAACTGCTCTGCTCAGACAGATCTGCTCCTTGTACTGCCTGCCTGCTGCTTTCCACCATAAAAGGCAGCAATTTGTGAACACCAGCTCCAGGTTTTGTGGGAAATACCTCCCCTGAGCAGCTGCCAGTTTCCTTTTTACTCCACAGCAAGTTTCTGTGAGGATAGCAATCCACCCAGCTTGCCTGCCTGGAGAGGTCTGGACTGACTAGCTACACCCAGGAAAGATTGGGTTTCTTTTCCATGATCCAACTGATACCTTGGAAAAATGTCACTGAATCACAACCACGTGAAAAACTCCCAAAGTCAGCCTGGTGAGATCCAGGCTAGGGTCACAGGGGATCCTAGGCCACAGGAAACAAGACCAAGGACTAATCCTGCCCTATGTGAGCCACAGCACACCCAGCATTTGCTATCACTGGCATCAAACTCACTCCAGCTTTGAATTCAGTGCACCATCCTACACTGCCTCCCTGAACGGCTCCCAGAGGGGTGGGGGAAGCTTGGGCGCAACAGGTCACTGCCAAACACCTCTCATTTCGCCATCCTTCCAGCTTCAGATTAAACTCACATCTGAGCAGGCATCAGTACCCAGATTTAGCTAGGTCAGGCTTTACTAGTGCCTTTTTTAGCCTAAAACATGGTGTGGTGACCGCTGGTTGTGCTCTGCTGCTCACCAGACAGAAAAGGATATAAGATTGTCCAGGGTGGATGTCCGCCATTGATGTACAGGACGTAGGTGAAGCCATCTTTGAGGACCCCTCTGATGGAATAGTAATAGGGAAGGTAGTGGTGCTGTTTAAAGTCTCTGTTTTCATAGAAGTTTATTGCTGTGTTGTTAGTGGTGAGGACGTGCAGGTAGATGGCTTTGCAGTGGTCTTGGGCAGTTGTTGATATATGGTCCTTTAAACTCTCAAGCAAGAGCGAACCTGTGGAAGGAAAGAGCAGCAGAATCACCTGGGGCAGCTGCCTTCTCAGGGGAACGCAAGGTCCTGGCTGAGATCTGTACCTGCTGCCTAAGCAGGGATTTCTGCAGGGACCCCAGACCCTCCCCAGGAGCTTTCCAGGACGACTCATGGTTTGCGCATGAATCTCATCTCATCTCACCTATGAGCATGGCTTCACAACACAGGTTTGGTGAAGACACAAACTTCTGATTCAGTAACCACAAAGCTGAGCCAGAGTGTGGGAATCTCACACTGACACCCACCCTGGCTGAGCAGCTCCCAGCCCTGGGGAAGGTCAGGCAGTGGTTCCCAGCGGTACCGGTCCCACCGCATCTCTCTGTTTTCAAGGCAGCGTCACAGCAGAGGCTCAGGAGCAGGTGATGGCATCACATCTGCTGAACTCAAGTTCAATCTGAGCAACGGTAGGATCCCAGGATCCCTTCTAAGGAGGGGAGCCAAGGCACACTCTCACTCAACCTGGATTTGCCATAGCCACTACTTTAATGGGAAAAACCAGAAAAGGGCACAGAGAATACTCCATGCCCAAGAGAGGAGATCTCAAGGTTCATCCAAACCACCTCAACACAGCACAAAGGACCCAGCAGAACCTGCAAGGGAGCTTCTTCCATCAGGTATGGTAACAACAGGCTAAAGAATTAACTTAGCAAATACAAACACACTGATGAGATTGATGCTGTGTTGTTTTGCTATAGGTACACATCCAATGGCAATGTGCTGTCCAGATGTGGTGGATGCAGGAAGCACTGATTCTGAAAGGAGAGAATTCCAGCAAGATGTAGCTCAAAAAAGATTAAAATTATTTGGAAACCAAAAGGAGACTCAAACCAGCCACAAGTGTATAGCACAGAAGATCCCTTTGCACCTCTGAACACCATTCTGTGCAGGTATTTTCTACTTTGCACAGAAAATTTATCTCCAGTAGCATTTCAGTGTGAGTTTTAAATACAGTGCTCCCACTGAGACCTCTTCTGGCCATTCCTTTACGTGCCCTTCTGAACCCAGCTTGGGAGAAGGGAGGACTCCAGGAAGAGAAGTTATACCTGCATACACTGAAGGGACTCCAGGAGTGCAGCACTGGGTCGTGCTGCCAAACCTGGCCCATTTCCTTCTGCAGAGATACAGACCATGCTTGAAATTGCACCGGAAGGGCACCTACTCATAACAAAGCCAGCCTGCCCTGCGTGGGGACAAGCCCTCCTGACTACAGGGTTTCTCACAGGTTGCACCAATGCTGCATGTAGCAGCAAGGGCTCAGAGCAGCCTGTGTCTGACATTTCACCAGGCCCAGGTCACACTCTCCAGCCAGCTCCCCTGGTCCTTTTCTAAAGGCTCATTCTGCCTGTTGAATGGTTAGCTGTATTTTCTGCCTCAGGGACCAGGCAGAATACCCATGAAAAGATACCCATGAAAGAAAAATCACTTCAAACCCTGCTCCAGGGTGAAGCCCTGGCACTTCTGTCAGTCTCGGCGGCAGGACAGCAAGTTTTTGGTGTGCTCAGCTGTGCCCTGGGAACAGGACAGGCAAAGCCCTGGGTTTTTTGGAAACATTCTCATATTGTGTTAGGCCTACACCAATAACAACATCCCGGTGCACCTGCATCAACACCAAGAAGGGGATGCAAGTGCATCACCTTCCCAATTGCTGGCACAAATCACCAAGAGGCAGCTCTCAAAAGAATGCTGCAGTGAAATGGCCCAGCTCCTTCAGCCATGGCCCAGCTCCTTCAGCCATGGCCACTAGCTGCACGTGGCAAACAGCAGCAACAGTTGTCACTTGGCAGCATCTTACCTATTCCATGCTTTCTGAACTCCTTCACCACTCCAAGACTTAGGATGTAAGCAACTTGAGTGTCCACAGGGAAGTTGGAAGCTAGGATGTCTCCATCCTAAGTAGAGATATGATGAATTATTATGAGGGGAAGGCAACAATCCCATACTGGAACACCTGAAAACAAGGCTGTACAAGACACTTCACTGAACAGTCAGCTGAAGCTTCTGAACACAAAGTGGGGAGGAAAAGAAAACCCAAGCACGTTCCCTTAGGGGTTACTCCTACATTCACATCATCTTCCCAGGTGCAGAATACAAATTGTGACGTTTCCTTACTCTATACATTCTCTGCAGGCATAGGGACAGAATATACTTGCATTCTTTACCAGGGAGGACTCAAGCTGCCAATTCTGGAGTTACACACCAGTGCCCAGGTCAGGCCAGCAACAGTCCTCCTTGGCTGCATGCTCTATCTGAGCTTCACACCAGCTGGAGACCTCTGTTCTGCTGTCAGACAAGGAGCATGGGCAGTGCCTGAATAAGCCCCCTGTCTTTCAGCTTGGCTGGGACAAGAGCCTTTTGTTGGAGGTGCTGAAGATGTGGTTTCTGATTCTGACTAGCTGTGAGGTAAAGCCAGCCAGCCAGAGGAAGAGACCCATGCCATACAACGTACTTGGTCCCTAAGAATTGTAAGATTATTGTTTAATCACAACACTAACAGCCTTTTAGAATTTATGCATTGCTTTATTTAATTATCCACTTGCCTGTGCTGCTTCCCCTCACTAACCCACTGGTGTGTTCCTGTGCAGTCTTCAGTGACCACCTCTCCCCTCTTCTCCCCCTCTGTGGCACTGCGCTGTCTCTCCCAGCCTCCAAGCTCCATTACCCCTCAAACCTGAACTTTGTGCAGACTCATGACCTCCACTCAGTGTCCCTGTGAAGGGAGGTGTTTCTGCAGGAAGTCACAAGAGGGACTCACCCAGCACAGCTAAGGAAGCTCAATCTTTCCATAAGGAAGAGGTTTGTTCTCCCACAGCCACGCATACCTCACTCCCCAACGAGGAGGGAGCACACTGAAAGCAGCCAGGCAACAGTTAAATGGCCTGTAACAGCATCACTTGGGGATCCTGCCCACCTGAGGAGCATGCACATCTCTGCATGGCACATCGGGCAGCGAGCTTCCTGCCAGGCCACAGCTGCCCAGCCCCAGCAGGAAGAGGCTCTGTGGTACCAGCCTGCCCAGCAGCCCGCAAGTTTGGATCCACCCCACAACCCACGCCCCATTAGCTGGCAACAGGAATGTTCTTAGCTTCTTAAATTAACTCAGGATCACTCTTGGAAGTGTCTGGATGAAGGGAAAACCTTTACCCCAAAGAGGTGCCATGGCAGTACCCATGCAAGGGGTGGCCTCTCTCACACCCAAGCACAGTTCAGCAGCATACCTCTTTATGCACCTTTGTTCTGCTCTTGATCTCTGCCACTATCATTCCCACGATGGAGCCTCTGTATGTGGCTGCCAGGGAAAAGAACTTCTTGTTGGAAGTGATGTCTCGATACCATGAGTCAGGGTACCTGGGAAGGAAGGAAAATGTGAACATTTGGGGACACAAAGGGCATGGGAACAGGCAGCATGGCAGCAGACATTGTGCTGAGATGCTGCTCACCTGGAAACTGTCAGAGAGATCTTCAAATGCCAGTCCCTAGAACTGCAGGCCGGGATATTTTATACAAGACTAAGGGAGGGAAGCTGTACTACTGCAAGGGCTGTCACTCCAAAGGCATACAGCCAAGCAGCTCAGCCATACGTCAATCTAAAGCTCTTTCTATGCTACTAATTTAGCTTATTTCATGAAATCTGGGTTAGGAAATTATTCACCTTTCCTGACTAAACTGCTGTAGGGTACTAATGCACACAGAGCAGATGCCCATTTGGTAACGTGGTACCTTTCAATTGCACCTAAGCAGCAATATGGGCTGCTCTTGTAATGGCCTCCTACCTCACCAAGAGCCACATTTTCATTTTACATTCATCACCCAGAGCTTTCACTTCCATCTTTAGCAAGTTATTTTTAAATGCAAGATCCATCTGCCCATATCCAAGCACGTAAGGATCTCATTAGTTTGATGCCCATGTGAAAGAAACACTGCACAGTGGTACAAAAAGTAAAAGCACATCACTGGCCTCCAGCTCTCCCCCTCCTTCTGCAGCTACTGAAGGAGAACTAGTGTACACTGATTTATTTCAAAGCAAAAGTGAAAGTTCAGCGTGCCTCCTGAGTGAAAGAAACCTACAAATTCAAAACATTATGAATGCTTCTGATGGTTTGTTAGGTTTTATGCAATCTTAATTATAATCCACTAAAAGCCTCTATAAGCCTTCTCAACAAAGCTAAAGAAAAAAATCCTTGAAGCCCACAGCTGTAGCCTCCCTGGATGCTTTAAGCCAGAAAGCTATCCCCATGCCCCAGAAAAGCTTCTTATTCCCATGAGCAGACACAGGCCGTTCCCAAACAGGGCCTGGTAAACTGACCTGGGACTGACTGACAGGAGCTTTGAGCCAGATCCTCAACAGCACTTGGGGAGCAACAGATCCTGAGGACACAGGCAAGCACTGCTCAGTCTGCCCCTGGGGTGCTCAGAAAGCCCCTTGGGACCAGCTGCTCCCTGCGGGTTGGGCTCAGCTCTGAGGGCCCCTCCTCAGCACACACTCCAGAACACCACTTCCTTTCATAAGCGCAGGGAAACTTTCTTCCTTGGAGGTGTGCTCCTCTCCCCAGCTCGTACACAGTCTTTCCCAAGAAGTTGGTTCACCCCTTAACTAAAAAAAGCCCGTTTTTCTGCCAAAATCCACACACAGGAACTGCCTGATGACTTTGGGACAGGCAGCAAAGAGCCCTTCACAGAACACCACCACTGTGCATGACAGAGTCAGCGCTTGCTGCTATGGCAGCAGCAGTCCTGCTGGCTGCAGAGCCTTTGGTGCCAGCTCTGAACAGGACCCATACAGGTTTGTTTCTCCGTCATCTCCCACTCCAAACCAGACACATACTCTATTGGGAACCAGTCGCCACAGAGCTGTTTCACAGTGTCTATGTCATCGTGGCAGAGAAGACGCAGGTTGACGTCCGTCAGTGCAGTTGGGGGCACCTCCTCTGTCATTCACGCCTGCAAGAGAAGGAAACACGTGAAGGGTGACAGCACAGGCACCCACGCAGAGGCAGCAGGGGATTCTCAGTGCCATGGAAGTTGGTTTTCTAAACAGAACAAGTTTTCAAGACAGCAAAACACGGCAACAACCTGAGAAGCCACTGGGAGCCCTGTTGCCTGACCCAGCTCACCAGCCCTGCATCTCTCCACAGCACCCTGTGAGCGCAGCCCCGGTGGCGCTGCGTGTGAAGGAGCACACTGCACCAACCACTTCCCAAAAAAGCTCAGGATATGGCATTAAACAAGCCAACACTGTGCCATGCATACCTCGCCACGCAGGAAGCCCTGCAGATGTCTGAGCAGGACCAACGTTTTGTTAACACAAACCCAAACAATCAGCTTAAAAAGGAAACACTGCTGGAGGAGCACTTGTGAAGTCCTCTTACGCAACCCCATCATCTCCAGTTAGTACATACACAGCAAGTTATTTAAAACAGTAACTTTGTTTAACTTAGACTGGTAAAATAAGACCTAGTTTCATTTCCCCTCAGTCCTACGTGCTACAACTCCCCAAGGACTGGCTTTCCAGCCCAGCAGAGAGTGTCTGCATAGAGAAATCCCGAGACACCCTTTTCTTTCACCATAGCTTGACAACACCCCTGCTAACCACACACCAGACACTTGCTCTAACATCTCTGGCCTTTTTGTGACAGGGGAGCAGAGGGACAGCAGCAAGCAGTAACTAAAGTGGCTGTAGAAGCACTTGTAGCGTGGGCACATGAATGAAGAGCAGATCTTGAGAAGGGGCCTTACATAGGACAAAGGCCCATGTGGGACACCACGCACAGAGGCCCCTTTTCACCCACCACCTGTAGTTCTCCAGCCACAGCTTGCTTCCTCTTCCTCCAGCCCTTCCAGTCCCAGGTCAAAGAACCAGACCAGGATGCAAAGAAAAGGGAAAAAAAAAAGCAACCCATCACCCTTAATTTAAAACATCATTTGGCTTTGTTTTTACTTTCTTTTCTCCATTTTAAGTCTCAAAGCTTGGTTCCAAGATGCTGAGTTCTAAGGAAGCAGCTGCACAGCACAGCAATTGTGTATGCCTTTGTGTTGAAGGGGATGCTCAGCTCCCCAGTGCTCTCTCTCTGAAGCTCAGAGGCTCCAGAAGGTACAGATCTGAACACTCCCCACTACACTAGGTATGACACTTGGGCATGTTCAATGCACAAACTGCATCACCTCAGTTACAGAGTTGCCTAAAAAGAGCAGGCAGAGCAACAACCCCTGTTCCATGTGTTTGACAGCACACACCTCTGCCTCTTGCTCTCCTCACAACTTGGAAATGCCTCTTTTCACTGTACCCCTAAGAAAGCAAAAAACCCAGGCTAAACCATAAAGTCCACATTGCACCCCAAAATTCCTTTTAAGGTACATTAGCTGGCACTCTTCTGCAATTCTACTGGATGAACTAGTAGAGAGCAACTCCCAGTTGTCATAACATGCTGATGGTCAGGCAGCAGCAAGTCCCCAGGTGCTGGGGTCCTTTGAACACAACATCTGTGCTGAAAGAAAGGTGATTAGAGCTGCTAATGATAACAGTGCTCACCCTGGACTTCAGCTCTCTCCCTGCACCATGCATTGTGTGGCCCCTTCATGCTGCTGTGACCTCCCACCACTCTGTTCCTGAGCAGTGGCATGAAGCCCTTACACTGCCCTAGACCCAGTGTCCTAGGTGGGAAGGAAGAACTCCCTGGTATAAAAAAGCCAGGGATCTCCTGGAGAGAGTCCAGAGGAGGCTGAGGAGATGCTGAAGGGCCTGGAGCATCTCCCCTGGGAGGAAAGGCTGAGTGAGCTGGGGCTGTTCAGCCTGGAGAGAAGAAGACTCAGGGGGGACCTGATTAATGTTTCTCAATATCTGAAGGATGGGATGCAGGGGAAATGGGCAGCCCCTTGTCAGTGTCTGTGGGGACAGGACAAGGGGCAATGGCTGCAAGTCAGAGCAGAGGAAGTTCCCCCCCAAGCTGGGGCAGAACTTTTCCCCAGTGAGGGTGAGGGAGCCCTGGGACAGGCTGCCCAGGGGGTGTGGAGTCTCCATCTCTGGAGAGATTCCAGCCCCGTCTGGACGCCGCCCTGTGCAATATGAGCTGGGGAGCTGCTTTGGCAGGGGGTTGGACCCCAGGAGCTCTCCAGGGCCCTTCCAACCCCTGTGCGTCTGTGATTCTATGAATTGCACACGGGTTTGTGTGCAACCTGGGACATGTCAGACGGCCCATATATTGACAGGAGAAAGGGCACAACCACCAGGCTGTCAGCCAGAGAAATCTCTGCTAGCCCTTCTCCCATACAGGCAGGAAGAATGGCAAAATGCTTGAGCAGAGCAGAGGTCCAAGAAAGTTCTGACAGCTCCTGAGAAAGATGAAAGGTAGTGGGTTTCTTCAAGCAAGGGCTCCTTCCCAGACACAGCTTTCCTCCCAGTGGCTGGTCCTACATAGTTCCCTGAAAACAGCATCCCGGGGGGGGGGAGGTATTGATACGGATGGCTTGCTCTTCTCCAAAGAAGTCCTTAAAAAGAATCACAGTTATTTCACAGCCCATCACAGGACCAGGGCTGTGTATTTATCAAATAGCCCAGATGTTTCAGCATCAGTCCAGATACCAGCTTCAAAATTACTTCAGCACCCAGAAAACCCACAAGAGCAGTACTCCTTGCTGCTTTTAAAACTGGTTTTACAATCCTGGAATTGGCTGAAGCCCTCTGAGGCTACAGGTTGAATCCACCGTGTGCTGGGGCAGCAAGCCTGCCCTCTGCCACCAGTCCCAGTGAGCTTTGAAACCCACCTCAGCTTTACCCCACTGAGCCCTGAGGAAAGGGCACAGTCACTTGCTGCAGCTGATCCGATCTGCACCGCTGCTGTCTGAGGCAGCTGATGCACAGTGGTGCAGAGCCAAATCCCACCCTCCTGGACCCTTTGCTAGGCCCCTTCAGGGCAGTGACCCATCACGAGATCAGGAAGTGAAGGCAGAATCGTGCACTGGTCAGGTCAAGACTGTTTTGGCAAAGACTTGGGCCAAAGTGAGGCTTCAGGGGGGATAAAAAGAGGATGGAGGAGCAAGCAGGCATGGCCAAGCTCCAAGCTGCAGTACATTTCTTCGTTAGAGGGCACTGAGCACACTCAGGTTTGCAACACCACTGCTCCCTCTCATACTTTTGATTTTTCTCAAGGGGTTTTGATGCTCCTGTAAGGCACACCACTTCTCAGTCAATATTCTCACTGTTAATACATCAGAGATCAAGGAAAGGACCACAACAGAGCTGTATTTCTGCTAATGAGTAGAAGAGGTAGGGGCCTAGGAGCAGATTCAGGCAACAGCTGGTGCAGCAGAGTCCTCTGCCAGCACAGGACAGATTCTTGCAAGGATTAGTTCATGTTTATTTAACACCATATTCTCAAAGAGCTAGGCAAGCACTATGCATGATCCTGTAGCTGAAGCCAGCCATAAAAAAGTAATCCACAACTGTTTTGTTGTGGGGCAATTCCCCTCCCCTCCAATTCAGACAGCTGTCTCCCAGCACTGGTGGTGTTTGCAGGGACACGCTCCGGCCGCTCTGCGTTACGTGGCCCAGTGCAGATGGCTTTGGACACGTAAGGAACACTTCAGACACCCACCAGGCACTGTGTCCTGCCACGAGACTTCAGGAGAGGTTCTGTGCACCTCCTTCCCTGGCCAGGTGGTGCTGCTGCCAAAGGAGCTGCAGCCAGTGGCTGCTACAACCAAGAGAGATGAGATTGTAGGTAAGTAGATTCTCCTCACAGCCAGGTGACGGGCTTGGGCTCTTCATAGGCATGGGGTGAACACACAAGTCCCACACTCAGTACTTCCTGTGCCATGCTGTCATCAGCACAGCCAGAGTCCTCAACAAAAGCCTCAGCTAGCATCCTGATGAGTCACTTTGGGTTTAGAGGGCCAAAAACACGTTTGGAAGCATAAAGCAGTAACACACCCCAGTATCAGTGTTACACACAATGGAAGGTACAAAGCCCAGAGGGGTTTAGAAGTAGCGTAGCTTCTTCTGACACCACCAAGTTCTGAACTTTGCAGCATCCACCGCTTGGTCTCCAAGAGAAACGCCTGCTCCAGGCAAGCACCGAGACTGACAGAGGAGACAGAATGACCACAGCCAGCTCTGAAAGCCCAGAGTGAAGTTACCTTATTAGTACCTTTTTCTCAGGTGTCAGTCTTTGCTTGTGACACAACCACAGTCTGGAAGTAGCATGCTGCCTCAACCCAGTAGGGCACAGTGACCTCACCTGCTCTTCAAATGGGAAACACTCTTTTCTAACCACTATAGAACGACCCAACATTTTCTGCTTATGAAGGGATTGTGCAGTTAAACATTTGGAAAGGCTCTGAGGAACCCCCTTTCCAAATACTGACCTTATTGGCGAGTAGAGCTAGAAGCTGAGCATTTAATTTCCTTTCCTACCTAGAACCTACAGATATTAATACACAACACATTAAATTAAAAAAAAAAACCAAACCAAAACCCTACAGGAAGGTATAAAAGTGTTCTGCCTTGCTCTACTGAAACAAATCCAGCAAAAGGCTTTGGCCTTATGCATAAGGGGCAGCTGCAGAGGAGCCTGGCTAATACTCATGAATATTTAGCAATAATGATGAAAAGAAATACCATGGATGTTACTAGGTAAGCCATCTTAACACATGATTTTAAATGAAAGCACATTGTTAGGCATAAACTTGCTACTTAAAAGTATCATCCTAAATCTCTGGCATTCATAAATTCTGGCCTTAGTGAGCTAAAGAGCAGGATTTCTATCCAAAAGGCAGAGGAGCCTTCAGCTTCCCACATCAGCCCAAGCCATGGTCTGGACTCCACGGGACAAGCTGAGTACAGGTAGTGATATATTTCTACCACCGGTGCTTCCAGGCCCTGCTGTGCACCGGTTTGTCTCTTGCACAAGAATTTAGGTGAGCTACCAGGTGCAGGAACAGTTTTTTCATCTCAACTGAGTGCCTCACAGCTAAGAAACCCCAGCTCAGGCTTTTCTCCAGAGTGGGGAGATTTTCTTTCCCTTAGATCCCTCCTATGAAAAAATTTAAAAAAAAAAAAAGGGAGGAAAATCTACCTTACACCACATTGCTGGAGAAACTGAGGTACTTGCACAAAATCCACACTCTTAATCCAAGAGGGTGTTCAAATGCAAGATAAAGCCTGACACTTACTAGAATTTGGCAGACAGCTGCTTAAATGCTTTTGAAAATCCCTCAAGGACTCCCATGGTTACAAAGGACTGGCCAAGTGGTTCAACAAGTTAAAATTTCCCTTCTTTAGTGCTATTACACATGTTTTAATGATGTTTCTGCCTTGTGCTTCCTGCAAAAAGGAGCTGGATTTGAGCAATAAGCGATTGTAGGGTGCTGGGTTTATGAATTTTTGACTTCAACTTCCATCCAGAAAAGCTCATGAAAATAAAAATGTTCTCATCTGGCAACGGCCATCACTGAATTTCCTGGCAGAACAGAAGCAAGGTAACCTCAGACTAAAGCTAAACGAACACTGACTAGAATCCTGTATTTGTATAACTTCCTGTAAAGAGTATATTGGCTTCACATTTAGTGTTCACTCACAAAAAAACCCACAAAGGAATCTTCTTCACTTGCAGAAACAAAGCTAGGCTAACCTCTATCAAAATCTTTCACCTCCCAATTTAAATGCTAATTTAAATCAATTCATCCTGAACAGGGAGAAGATGGCCTGCAGGAAAGAATAAAGAAAACCAAGCCCTGGGAAGCTTGTGGATTTTCATGAAGTGATCGCAGGATTCAGGAAGTGCTGCTCCAAGAGGCACACCAGCGCCACAGGCTCCTCCGGCACCGATGAACCTTACTGACTTGGGCTGAAGATTTTTCCCCTACTGGAATTCAAAACACTTTCTTCAAGCACACTCCTCCTAGATTGTTAAGAAGGACCATCTGCTGTTGTTTCACAAGAGGAGAAGATTCAGTTTCTCCAGACAGGCCCGAAGTGCATGCCACGCGTGGGCCAGGTCAGGGCCATGCTGGAGGCCTGCTCGGCAGGGTGGCGGGAGACCTGGCCTTCCTCTGGCCATCCCCTCACGTCTCTGCCTGTGGCTGCATGCTCCTGCCCAGCAGCTCAGCAAGGGGCAGATGCACAGTGGCTGTATTTTACTTGACATGAGCAGACATCTGCTTGGCACACACACAGACTAGCAGGTACTCCTAGGAGGATCTGCATGCACAGAGGCCAGAGCTGCATTTCACAGAATCACAGAATTTAATCACAGCACCACCAGGTTGGAAAAGACCTTGAAGATCATCCAGTCCAACCATTCCCATCCTAAGCTAAACCAGATCCCTGAGCACCTCATCTCCCCTCTGTTAAACACACCCAGGGAAGGGGACTCAGCCCCTCCCTGGGCAGCCTGGGCCAGGCCCTGACGACTCTGCCAGGGAAGAACTTTGCCCTCCCAGCTGCTCTGACCCTGCCCTGGGGCAGCTTGAGCCCATTGCCCCTTGTCCCATCTCCTGTCCCCTGGCTGAAGAGACCATCCCCCACCTCTCTGCACCCTCCTGGCAGGGCAGGGGAGGTGGGGAGAAGGTCTCCCCTCAGCCTCCCCTTCTCCAGGCTGAACACCCCCAGCTCCCTCAGCTGCTCCTCAGAGGATTTGCTCTCCAGCCCCTTCCCCAGCCTGGGGGAATATCTAATCTCAACTAACATCCAATCTGAACCTAACATCCTAACATCTAATCTGCTGAGTTTTAGCCAACACAGCCTTAGTCACAAATGGGACACTTCAGGAAATGTCTCTTGCTTCTAGAGTGGATACCAGGTGATTTTTACAATTTCCTGATGCCTGGTACCCTCACTGGAGGTGCTGCTCCCATGTCGCCACCAAATCCTTTTTTGCAGCTTCTGTGTGGACAGTCCTCAAGTCCCAGCAAGATGAGATTTCCAGGAAAAAACATATTTAATGACACCTGGCATCTTCTCTCACTTGTAAATAACCAGGATCAAAGAAAGCCCAGACAGAATTTTTAGAGCTACTCAAAATGCAGGACAGGTGCATGTTAGCTGTGACTGAGCATCACTGGACTCAAAACAGACAGGAACCCTGATACTGTCTGGGGAGCATCACTTCAGGAGCGCCAGCAGGAGTTTCCACAGCTCTAAGTCTCTCTACCTTGTGCCATCTGGCACTGGGGATTTGGTTTACATGAAAACATTCAATCTGAACCAGCCAAAGTTCTAATTCCAAAGCAGCAAAGAACTTTCCCTTCCGCATGTCATTTTAAGCTTACTGTGTTTTTAGGTTACCGGTCTCACAGGGTACGTTCCACAGAGCCAACACCACCGTTACAAAGCTCGTGTCACTTGACAGAACAAGAGGAGCCAATTTTTTAAAGATATTTTAAATACTTTGCTTGACACCTCCTAGGTGCTGCTTTAAGTCTGGTCATAGAATAAAACAGATCAGGTTGGCAGGACCCTTCAGGGTTTAACCCAACTTAGAGCGGGTTGCTCAGGCCTGCAGTCCCACATGGCATCAGTGAGGAGCAAACCTTCTCACCCTGCCTGGGCTGAACTCCTTCACACCCCAAGGCACAACCAGAAAGCTGGGTGTCAGATGTGCTGCATACACCAACCCAACCACCTCTGCATACTTCTATATGCTATTTGTTACACTCTATCCCATCCAGTGGTCCTGCTCCTTCGAGGCATCCCATACAGTTTCCTTTGAGACAAGCAACATACAAACCCTCCAAAGAAATGTCTCTCCTCATTCCTCATGTGTTACACAAATTGACAGACTTGAGAATCAGTCACGAGCAGCACAGTGATCTTCACCTCTGTTCCCATCCCGTCCATCACATCGCACAGGAATGCTGCCCAAGGCTCCCATCCCTTCATTCCCTATGTTAGCAAAAGCAGATGCTTGGAGCGAGCGAGACTCTTCGTGGGGATCTAGCACTGATTTGGTGCCTTGTTCTGGAAACACTGTAATGACATGGCTGGAAACAGGCTCTGATGCTAGACTAGGTCATTTCACAACAGTCTGCAGCACCTCTTGATCCAGGCATGTCTTCCTGTCACTTCTTCCACAACCACAAGCACTGACCGTAGAGCCCTCCACGGGTGCTGGGTTGCTCAGGGCCACGCACAAAACTGGAGGCTTTGAGCTCCTCACCATTTAAGTCCTTCAGCAGCAGCTTCCTTCTGTGCACAAACCTGTCCTCCTCAATGTGCTCCCCCTGCACGATCTCCTAGGCTGCCATATCTGAAGACATGCCAACAGTTGTCCAGCGCTGCTTTGCAGATCCTATTTACCTCCAAAGCAGATCCCAAACACTAATGAGCCTCTCCCAGGGATGTTACTCTGGAGAAAGGAGTTTGCCAGTGCCTGGACTACATTTACTACTTCTCCAGTAAACCCATCCAGGGCAGTGTGCCCAACCAGCACACCCTTGCAGCAGAGGAAGGCAAAAAACCCAGTGAGCTTGGGGCAGGACATATTGTAAAGAAAGCTGAATTTATCTCAGTGCCAGGGAGACTGGAGTGGAACCCTGGGTTTAGATAAGACAGCTGCACCACTGAATCACCAGGTTCCCCGAGACAATTAACAAAGAATAACATCTTCCTAAGCTTGCCATACCAGCATGGGGGAAGCATATACATGGCTGAGCCCAAAGTATAAAAAGCAGACAATTAATAAAGCAAACTTTGAAGAAAGCAAAGGGCCTTAGCTTGTTTCAATCCACATACTCCTTTCCGGTGACTCTGGGCACCAGGCACCATGATGGGGAGCACAGAGACACCAGTAACAGGCATCACAGTTGGATCTGGATTTAACTCTACACCCCAGTTGCTGTATTAAGTTTCTGCTACTGTATCACCCTGCTAAATCAAAATCCCATGTAACACCAAGCATACCAAACAAGTAAATCTGATATTAAACCTTCTTTGTGGAGAATATCTGTAAGAGCCTGGCCAGAGCACATTGGATTTGGATGCCACTGTCAGACTAAACCTGGGAAAAGCCACCCTGGTGTTCAGCCCTGCTCCCAAAGGCTCACCCCACACTGCTCAGACAAATCCTCCTTGGCTCTGAAATTCTGAAAACATCATTCTAAGAAACACCCCTGCACTTTGTCCCCAGCCCTGCACCTCGTCTGGTGTCACGCCTGGGCTGAGGTGGGCACACCACAGGACTGAAAGCCACAGACACAAAATCACCATGATTACACTTTCGCCTCTTGCCATGAAGGGTCAGGATTTCAAACAGACCCCAGAAGGACATTAAGAAATGAGAAGGCAGCATGTAGTTCTACCTGCACAGCACACAGCTGTCATTGATTTGAAATGAAAACACTTACTGTTAGGGAAATCCTTTTATACTGGTACTCCTGATCCTGAAGTTTGACTTGTCAGCCTTCCAGCAGCAGCAACGTGAACGTTTTGCATGCAAGTTGCTTTCTGAGCTCTTCTTTCACCCTATAGCTCTAGGTATAATACCCAAGCTGTAGTTTTCATGGGAGCTGGTACCCAAATAAAGCGTCTCTAAAGCATCCTGCAAAAGGCAAGGCTTCCTGCTGCCCCAGATACAGCAGTTCCCCCAGGGAATGGCAAACAAGAACCTCTAAGAGGGTTTTGCTGTTAAATCTTTTCTTGTTAAGAGGCAGCAGAGAAAATCTGCTTTGTGACAGGAGCACTGTGAGGAGTTAAACTCAAAGGGTCACAAATGAAGCACATTCACAACAAGCAGCTCGCTGGAGGAGAGATCTAATACCCTGCAAATGCTGAACCCAGCAAGTTTCCAACAGGCAGCAGCTCCTCCAAAACCAAAAAACCCTACCCCAACACCTCATCCTACATGCAGGTGTGCTGCCATTTCCAAGTGAGACTAAACAGCTACACAGAAAATGTATGTAGTGACTGAAAAAACCAGCCAGAAATTCAGGCTGGTGTGGTACAAAGGCTGGGAGAGGGGAGCTGGAGCTTGCCTCCATTTCCTTGCACTGGCCTCATTACTGAGCAGCAACACACGGCTGTGGGTAAAACCAGCCCCTCTGCTCACATCGCTGTGGGAGACACTAACAAGTCATTTTTTAGAGGCTACTGCAAACAAGGGGCTTCAAAAACAAATTTTAAAAGCTTGAAAAGAATAGTCTTTCCCTAGTTGGCAGCTAAGTGCTCCCAGATCACACCTCTCTGAGACCACGAATTTAAACTTCGAGCCAACGTGGCTCTTTTTCCTCTTCTCTCTCCATGGGGTCTTCCAGGTGCAAAAAACCAACCCCAAACCACAGCAGTGCTACTGTTTTAGGCAAACACACTTAAACCAGATCGTGGCATTGATTTCTGCTCTTACACAGCAGTAAGTTGAAAAGGAGAGATTAAAAGCTAACACTGGAAAACTAAACAGCTCCTGTTCTTCCCTGTCTGTGGAGGAAAGTGGAATGGAGGGAGCAGGGGAGGAGCACAGGGCAAGACATGAAGCTCTAAATCTTTTCACAAGGCTGTGCTGAGGCCATCAGACAGTCTGTGACTGGTCAGAAGCACAAGGAGACAGGAATGATACAACTAACAGCAATTTTAGGGAGCATTTAACTTTGGAAGTTTACAGGAGAGAAGAATCTCTGCTCCTACACTGAACAGCTCAGCCCAGCTGTTTTCTTTAAAAGCACCTCAGCATCAGAGGAACAACGATGTAACAGCAGCCACTGGCAGGGAAGGGAATCCCTCTCCCTTTCCAGGCGCTGCCTCCAGCCCAGCAGCCTGTGCTGAGCAGGAATGCTGAGCCCTGGGGCCTTCGGGACCACTCACAGGGACTTCCCTACCTGCAGCTCCTCAGGTACTCGAGGCAGTGCTGTCAGGAGAGTCAGCCTGCAGCCTGCAGCCTCCTAGCCCCAGTTCCACCCAGTCCCACTCCCTCCAGAAGCTGTGTGGGGAGTGGCCAGGGCGGAGGGCACACAGAGGATGGCTCCTTGGGTGGCAGGACCAGTTCACATCAGACAATGGGGAAAGGCAGCAGCACTGACTCACTCAGACTGTACTGACACAACACCTGTACTCATAACACCCACCCACCCCCCAAAAAACAACCCAATTCCACAAAGAAAATAACACCCCCACATGCAAATAAAGATCATCCTTACTGGGAAGGGAACAACAGACAGGAGAAGTACCAGACTTCAGGAACAAAAAGGCTCTTCCAGCTCCCAACCACACAAGACCACTTTTCTGAATTGCACTGGAAGTTCCCTCATTTCCTGACACCTGCCCAGCCCAGTTCCCAAGAGGTTTGAGGATATCCCTCTGGTTTAGGAAAAGAAACAAAAATTAAGAATGCCTCTGGCTTTAAGAGGGCATTCACAGGTCAGCCACTCACCAGCTACTCAGCCAGGTTAAGCCACCTTACATTTAAGTACATCAGGCAGCCAGCTGAGAGAAACAGCAGCAGGCACTTCAAAGAACAGAAGGATGCAGCAGAACAGGGCTCATGCTCTAACATGTGTTTCTTTATTTGCTACCAGCCAGTTAAAGGTCAATTAAAGCACCAGATGATGAGACATAAGCAGAACTACTTTTTTTAATCTGCAAGATTAAAACCATCTACTCCAAAAGCCTGGTGCCAGGCACCAGTACCCAGTCCCACTGCTTCTGAACAGGGAATGGGGGTGCTCCATTGCTTCTGTAAGGGAAGGGGTCACACTCCAATTATAACTTGTTAGGAGACAAGACAGCAGTGGTTGTGTTGTTTTGTTTTGTTTTTAAAAAGCCAACCCTCACTTCTGAAAGATCTGCTCCAGTTTTTTCTGTATCATTGAATTGATTTAATAAAAAAAACCCCCACCAAATAAACACACACCCCAACGTGCATTAGCACTCCCAAAATGCCACAAGTGTCCTTCTTGAAGGCTTTTGAGGGACCGAGGAGAGTTTATGGCAGATTAAAAGAAAGGAAGCAAATCTAGGATGAACCCACACTGAAAAAAGATTTCAGCTGTAATCTGTTCAGCATAAAAACTGGAGAAAAGAAGACATGAACAGACACACAACAAAAACTGATGAAGCTTTGGGGCAGGGCACAGATTTCCAAGACAGTAAGATCTAAAGCAGTTCACAGTTACAGAAAGCTCTCACAATGCCAGAAGACTTATAAAATAGCAGATAAAGTCAGTTGGTAGATAAAAAAGGAATGCAGGCTAGAGAAAGGAAAACAACTGCAAGTTGTGCCAACCACTGCAAGGGGGAAAAAATAATCTGTGTTCTCAGAGGGAGAGTTCCCTGAGAACACCAGTTCAGCAGCAGTCAAAACAAGATACTGGGAATTATCAGAACAGAGAGGATAAAACCCACAAAAGCCTTTGATCTGAACTAGCATGGTCCTCCTTAGGTTACAGATGTTTAATGTGCCAATATGTCTGTCAATAAAAGGGCAGACACTTAGTCACCTTCAGGTTCTCAAGCAGAGAGAGTAGCTGCAATGAACAACCAAGGTTCAGAGGAGCTCACCACGGTCACACAGCCGGGGCGAACCGACACGGGATGGGGCTACGGCGTGACAAAGACAGGGCAAACTACAACAAACACAGAGCAGGCTCACAAAGTTCAAACTCAACTCAAAGCCCAATTAACCATTTACACGTCTTACTACAGGAAATGCTGATAAATCAGTGCCTACAACCAAGAGTGGACATCTAACATGCATGCTTTGTCCTGTGACTGGACACAGCCATCCCAGTGGGGAGGATTCCAGCCCATGCCACTCGTGACAGGATGCAGGAAGCTGCAGCACTTTGAGCACATGGCTTTGGCAGTCCCTGAAACAGAGATGCTGTTTTCACCATACAGGTAACAGAGGTGTAACACACCACTGTGCAGGCCCGGGTGGGTCCACCCCTCTGGCTGAGCCCCCAAGACCAACTCAGAACATGCCCTGAGAGAATGGGTAGCTAGAAGCACTGCTGCACAACCTCCCACATCTCTACCAAAGCCAAGGAACAGTCTCCTCTGTCGGCACCATCATCCCAGATCACAGGGCAGTGCAAATTCACCACAGCCCAAGCTCCAGCTATTTCGTAGGAACCCAAACGACATGCTGCTACCCACAGAACCCCACTGCTTCCCCCAGAGCACAAGCAAACACTTGCATGGCTACCCCATAAAACCCAGTCACTGGAAAGCCCCGCACCCTGCCAGCAGCCAGCCCACCGAACTCACAGACCGTCAGGAGTTGGAAGGGACCTCGAGAGCTCACCCAGTCCCATCCCCTGCCAGAGCAGGGTCACCCAGACTAAATCCCACAGGAACGCATCCAGGAGGGATTGAGTGTCTGCAGAGGAGACTCCCCAGCCTCTCTGGGCAGCCTGTCCCAGGGCTCCCTCACCCTCACTGTGACAAAGTTCCTCCTATTCGCACTGAATTCCTGTGCTCCAGCTTCCCCCGCTGCCCCTTGTCCTGTCGCTGCCATCCCTCCTGCCCAGGACGACGCCACGGGGCTTCGCAGATCACGGACCGCACGGAGCCTTCCGGGACGGGCAGGAGCACACCCCACGGGCCGCTCCCCGCCCCGCTGCCCTCTCGCTGGAAGCCCCAGAGCGGCCTAGGAGCGGGGTCGGGGGGGAGAATTGGCCGGGGCTGACACAGCGGCCCGGCCCGGCCGCAGGTCTCTATAGCAACTCCGGCTCCCCCCGCCTTCCCTGCTCCGTGACGGAAGCCCCACCGCCCTTCCCCGCTCACCTCGGAAGGGGCGGCGGACGCGCCGCAGGCAGGCGGGGCGGCTCAGCGCATACCGGGCGGCGGAGGCGGGCGAGGGGCCAGCGGCCGCGGCGGACACCGGCGGACACTTCCTTCCCCCGGGCACCGCGCAGCAAGATGCCTCCCCATTGGCTGCCCGGCCGCACGTAAGCGGCACACGTCGCGCAGGCGCAGACGGGAAGCTCCGCTGCCCGCGGCCACGTGGGGAGCCCCGGGCAGGGCCGGGCGGCGCGGAACCGGAACCGCTAATGACGGGGCAGCGTTAAATAAGCGACGCGTCCTTGCGCGCGCACGGGGGACGGGACGCGGGTTGGTCACACTCCCCTGCCGCAGCCCCCTGCGCTGCAAGGGGCACCCGGCTGGGTGCAGAGGGCCCCCCCATCCCCCCGGCTCAGGGGGCTTCCCCTCGTAGCAGCTCTACAGAGTAAAGGCGTCGGGTAGAAGTGAACTCAGTGCCCACCCAGTCCCGGTGCCTGCCTGCTCAGCCAGAGCGTGGGAGGATAATGTGATCATTAATGGCCTATGTACCTCCCCCTCCCAGAGAGGGGCCGTTTCCTCCTCAGCTCTTTCATTCACACCAGATTTTCAGTTTCCATCCCATCTTTTCAGCAGTGTGCAGCCAGGTGACCACCACACCTCCACCGAGGATGAGGGCAGTGGAGGACTTGGTACTGATGTCACTCCCATACAGAAAGCACCCTTCTTTCTTGCTTTTTCACCAAGCAGAGGGGGCTCAGAGCATCGCAGCCTGACAACAGAGCTCCATTAGTGCAACTAAAGGGGCTAGACAGCACGTTTCAATGGCAGCAGCACGCTCTGCCACCCTTCCCAGGACACTGCTGCCCTGCCGAGCCGGGCAGCACGCTGCAGCCAGCTTTTGGCCAGCTGATCCACTAGCATTAAATACACACACCAGATCTCACCCCAAAGGTTCATCAGTCACTAACCATGGGACATTAGAAAGGACATTTCCTGAGCCTGGAAGGTGACAGGTCACTGCAAGCTCCAACGGGATTTGCTCCCTCCCCAGCTGGACCTTTGACTCACTCTTTGAAAGATAAAGCAGCAGACTTCTATCACACTCGTTTCCTTTAATAGGAAGTGCTGCTTTACTCTACCTTGTGCTTGTGAAACAAATGCTTGTGTTCCAAAAATATACAGTGTACACGTACTCTGTAGCTATAGATACAAACATTTACAAAGAAAGGAGCAGGCTGGAGTGGATGGGCTGGGAAAAAACCCACACACCTTTCTTTCTGACCCTCTGAGAGCAGGACTAGTGGGGCTCACCATGACGGAAACAGGTCGGGGCTACTGAAAACAAACCAGAACCACATGACTGAGAAACACCATACCCTTGGTGATTATATGAAACAACGTGGGTCAAAATAAATTGCCACACATTGCAGAGGTTTGAAGTTTCTGCTGCCTCTTCTCAGCCCCTGCGATCTGCCTTCAGTGTCTATATCTCACATCCAAACTGACTGCAGCCCGTGTCCTCTGCTGCTGAAGGGCTGACCCCGCACGCTCAGCTTCACACCAGAGGGTAATGTGGTTCCAGAGATGTTTGGCTTCCCCTGCAAAGGCTTCCTCAGGCTCAGGGGCACTGGGGGCACCCTCTGCAGTCCGAGTGCTTTAGCGGATGGGTCGGTAGGGGAATGTCATGCCTGGGAGGAACGTCTGTACGGGGTGAGCCGGCAGCGCCGGGTGCGCAGGGTGAGCCGGCAGCGCGGGGTGGGCGGCGTGAGCGGGGTACCCCAGAGGAGGAGTATGGATGTGAGGATAAAATCCTGGTGGCAGGGCATTGTGGGTGGGTTGCTGTACTGGACCTGAAATCACCAGCTGCAGCAGGCTGTGGAGAGAAATTCAGAGAAGTGTGAGGATTATGAGAGGCAGGAGGACAGTGACCCTACTGGGCTATTTCTAGCTTCCAGCAGACTCTGTTTCCTTCCTGTTTTTTTTTTTTTTTGCTCTTTACAGAGGCCAGGAGCAAAGTGCAGCTCAGCTTAGGGTCAGGTAAAACAAGGGGGGACTGGCAGATGGGACAACTCTGAGGTGGGTTCAACTCTGAGGCCCGTTTGTTCTGACACGGGCTGGGCAGGATCACCGGCACGGCAGGAGTCACTGAAGTCTCCTCAGGCAACAGCCCAGCTCGCAAGAGAAGCAGCAGCCAGCACTATCACCTTTAGCCTCCTGATAAACTACGTGTGAGTGAAGACTGACTTCCAGAAAGTAAACACTGATTTTTAGAGGAGATTTTGTCTCAACAGCCCCCCAAGCACGTGCCTCGGAATAGGCATCACGACCAATGCTGATGTAGAAAGGTCTCTTACTTGTTATGTGGTAGCCTGGAACACACAGTCCTTAAGTCATCTGAAAGAGGATAGAAGACACAACAATAAGGGTAAAGCAGAAATTCATTCTCCTGTCTAGGAAGGTCAGATAACTGAAAAAGCTCCACAGATAACAGATCCAGAATCCTGTTCTTGGGCCAAACACTCCCACAGGAGAGAAGAATGTTTCTGCGTTGCACCAGTTATTACCTCATGTTTTTTACCATCTCCAAACTTCTGCTGTTTAACTCCATACCCTGTTACTGGAGTCCTCTCAGGAACAGCTTCAGAACAAACTCCCGTGTTGTAGACAAGCACACCCCCAAAACACCAACAGAACTTGTGTTCCAGCAGCTACTCTCACCCAACCACCTTCCCCTTCTGAACGAGGGCTCAGGATGTGCCAGGTGAACAGCTAAGAAAAAACACAGCCAAAAGGAGCCATCGATCCAAAACCCACCACTTTTCAACCTGCTCTTATCACACCCAGGCCTACTTTGTGAAAGGTTAGAATAACACTGGGGTTTGCCCAGCAGCTCTGGTTCAGCCGGGGCAAGAGCCTCACGTAGCTGCGCAAGCAGAGGCTGCTCTCTGACTGCTGCAGTGCTGGGGAGGGTTTAGCCTCCTGCTCACACCAAAACCCTTTAGTTTTCAGGGTAATGTAGGTGCAGAGGAAAGGCACAGCAGCAGGCTGCTTTATGAAGCTTACCTGCAATCACAAGCCATGAAGGCCCACATGTTCCAGGTGAACAGCTTTTGTTTGCTTGTCAGACACCTTGCCTAGCACACCCACCCCATGATTCCTCTGGACTCTCCCGCAGCTGTCAAGCTTAGAGAAGTCCCAATGAAGCACAATTAACCAGTGGTTTTTAAATAGCTAAGAGCAATTCTGAGGGGGGCAAATTTGTCCCCATGCTGGGACACATAATCCCCAGAAGATCAATCCTTCAACTGCAAGCAACACACCAGCCAACCGCATCAGTGACCTCTCCTTTATTATTCTCCATCCAGCCATTCTTCCTTGAACTGTCTCCTGCATCACTGCTTCCTCAGAGCAGCAAACTACTACTTCTGCTGTGAACACACCAATCATTACTATCCCCATTCTGAAACTCCCTCTTAACAACATCCACACACTAGACTCTGCCAGCCCCACCACCACCATACCTCTAGTGCACAGGAGTGCTCCTGAAGCCATGGCCACTTGCAAAGCTTGAGCCAGCCTGTCCAGAGCCAGTTCAATCTCTTTGGAAGCGTTGAGAGGGTTGAGTTCGTCAGACAGTCTGTTAATTTCCTCCACGAGCGGAACCACGTGGTCGAAGGGCACCAGCCCCAGTCGCCCATACAGGTTCTTCTCCGTTAAATGCCCCTGAAGCATCATAAGCACCTGCAGGACACTCAGATGGAGCTTGGAATACAGCTGGTGGCAATCTCTCTCCTCTCCTGAAGTCGAGTCCTTGGCCATTTTGCTGGGAGGATGTCCATTGGAGAGAGAGGCCTTCTGCTTCCTTTTATAGGCCAAGGGGGCCTTCACACACCAACGGATCAGCCCAGTCAGTGGGGTGAGCTCCAAAAACCCTATTGGCAGGTTGGCTGCAATGGGAGTGTTTAGAAAGGTGATGAGGATCAAGCGGGGGTCTTCAAAGATCCAGGAAACAATCAGCTCCAGCAGATCCGAAGGAGGGATGAGGTCATCTGCAGACAGGAAAGAGACTGTTGGGCAAGCTGGGCCTTGCACTGAAGCACAGGACAGCAGCCTGTGACTAACCTCTCACACACACCCTTCCTGCACTGTCACACCTCTGGTGCCTCCCCAGATCTGCGGGGTGTTTTCAAGACACCAAAGGTCTTGTTTGATACTTGCTTGTCCCAGAGAGGTCACAACCATGCTCCTGCCAACTTCACCTCTGAAGGCACCCCGAATGTCAACATTAACCACCCTTCCCAACAAAAGCTGCTTTTGTCACTTTCTTCTCTCCCATCCCTCACCTGCTCGCTTCTTCTCTCAGCTCAGTCTCCATTTATCCCTTTCCACACAAGTACAATGGAATAGGAAAAAACCTGTTGGCACTTCTCTCTCTTTGCCCTAGTCACCCATCGAATCACAGAGTGATGGGGGTTGGCAGGGACCTCTGGAGATCATCCAGTCCAACCCCTGCCAGAGCAGGATCACCTCAAGTAGGACAGCATACAGGATCACAGGATTGTAATGTCTCCAGAGATGGAGACCCCCCCGCCCCCAACCTCTCTGGGCAGCCTGGCCCAGGGCTCTGCCACCCTCCCAGGAAAGAAGTTCCTCCTCACAGTGAGGTGGAATTTCCTCTGTTCCAGTTTGTACCCATTGCCTCTTGTCTTGTCCCTGGGCACCACTGAACACAGACTGATCCATCCTCCTGACCCCACCCCTCAAGGATTCATCAGCATTGAGAAGATCCCCCCTCAGTCTTCTCTTCTCCAGGCTAAAACATGCCAAGTCCCTCAGCCTCTCTTCATTATAGTCATCACCTCCACAGCCCTTTGCTGTCCCCTCTCCAGGAGCTCCCTGTCCTCATTCCTTTTCAGACTCACCCAAACAAGCATAGTCTCATGGAAAAGAAGCAGCAACACGATCGCAGGATGGGTGAAGGGCTGTGAGATTACTTCAGCTTGAAGTAGGAAGTGAAAGGTGGTCAGACAGCAGCTTGGCTACAGCCAAGAGGAACGCTGACTTGGCAGTAACTGTGCATCACCGTGTCAGAGGGGCGGCTGCCACACTGACGTACGTCTGTTGTGAGCTGTGAGTCTCAAAGGGCTCAGGATGGAACCTTCTAGTTGGGTCTTTGGTACCTGGAGTGCCTTACACTCCAAATTCTCTGGACTACAGAATTACAGAATCAGTGTTTTCAAGTTTTTAGCTTTTCTGAAACCTCTGAGTATCACAGACACCTCTGGTTGTGTGAAGACTTTTTTCCACAGGACAAGGGGGAGAGTGCCCAGTTACACACTGCTCCTTGAAGAGCAAGATTCCTTTCCTTGTGTCACCAACAACACTCAAACAAACTAAGCCATTAAAAAATGCTTCCTGTAACTCATGTTCTTTGCTTTCTGATGTGTTCTTTACACAGCTGGATGAGCTTCTGAGCAGTTGCACACAGCAGATATAAAATACTGAGGAAGAATATGCTACAAGCTCTACCAAATACTAAAAGGGTCTAAGCACCCCCCCGCCTAATGTCAATGCCAAGCTGCTTAGCTGGAGAAGACCATGTCAAATATTTCCTTTATCAGTAAGAAATAATCCAAAAAAGCAAATGCTGTAAGTGAGGTTGGTATTTAGAGTATGGTCACTCCCCAGTCTACCACGAGCTCTCTGTTTCTGTCCCAGCAAAGGCAAATCAATCTTATTGTAGACACACACATTTCTAGTGTCTGGAGCAGTTAAAGAGCGTGGTGGAGACACGCCACTGATTGCATTTCTTGTCACTGCCCAACAGAAACCCTGCTCAGCTGGCAAGTGTTCAGAATTGGTAGGTGTCTCCCCCCCTTTCTGGAAAGTGTTGGACTGACAGAGCCCACAATAGGTAGGTGACACACAACTGGGTGGGCAAACTGCTAGGCAGGTCAGCTTCCGCTCCCAGAGCTGCTCCATCAGTAAGGTCCCTGCATCCTTTGCCCTCTGTGGATGCTGCTGCCCTTAGCGTCAGGTGTTACCTGGCTGCTTCTCCAGCAGACTCCCTCTCCACCCCCTAAGAATGACGCAGCAGTCACACCCCTGAGCTGCCTCCAGCAACAATCACAGGCTAACAAGCACCTTCAGAACCTCAGCAGCTACTTCACTCACGACAGTTAATTCCCATTTCCTCATCCTGCCTCTCTTGGAAAGCCCCAGCATGGAAACAACCTACCTGAGGAGAGGTCATAGAGCGCGGTGATGGCGGTGATGAGCTGGCAGCAGAAGCGAGGGCTGGCGCTGAACACCTGCTTCAGGGTCTGGATGGAGCCTGGCACCAGGTTGCAGTAGTCATCCACCAAGGCGCGGGCGAGCCGCACGCAGAACACCGCAGGGGTTCGCTGGGCAGCACGCAGGGAAAGGCAGAGAAGCCAAATCACAGCAAATTCCAGAGCTGACTTTAAAGCCCACAGCACCCAAACACTCTGCCTGCCCACCTCACCCAGCTGCTTCCCTGCTCCAGCAGCTGTTCCCAGATTAGAGCACCCGCTCTCTCTCTGCATAGCAAAGATTCCCTCAGGCAGAAATAAAATGACTGTCTCACAGCATTAAAGTAGGTAGTGATACTTTGTGCTTACAATACCCCCAACTTATTATTACATCAATATTTTGACTTAGAAGGATATTTTTTCAGCAACTCAGTTCTGTAGTTTGACCAGTTGAGCACCCGAAGAACTCCTGCACTGACCTCTCAGTTACACTTGGTATTTTTAACATGGAAAAATTCCCTGCAATCCTCATGTCCCTTTAAATCTGTGACTTGGAAAAACCCTTCACCTTCTACTGTGTTGCAGTTTTGCATGTCTGGGTGCTGGTGGAGAAGGGGGCTGCAGGGGTGGCTGCTGCAAGAGGCAGCCAGAAGCTCTCTGCTGGCCCCAGAGAGGAAACATTGGCCGATTCAAGGCCGGAGTCACTGCTAACCAGGGCCGAGCCCATCAGCAATGGGCACA
Source organism: Zapornia atra (assembly GCA_013400835.1). Classification (NCBI taxonomy): domain Eukaryota; kingdom Metazoa; phylum Chordata; class Aves; order Gruiformes; family Rallidae; genus Zapornia; species Zapornia atra. Next base: position 32,608 of record VZTU01012913.1, read on the forward strand.
GCGCCTCTGGGAATCACAGTGAGGAGACAAAAACCTGCAGGCAGCTGCGTTTTGCCCCCAGAGAAGGGAGAGAGATGTGAGGAGCTGTGCAGGCACCAAGGGCAGGGAAGAGGGAGAGGAGGCACCCCAGGTGCCGGAGGGAATGATCGCCCTGTAGCTCCTGGTGGAGCAGGTGTCCCCCCAC
>VZTU01012915.1:905-84516 GCA_013400835.1 Zapornia atra
ATCCCAGCCAAGCACTTCTTAACAAAGGAACATTTTTCCAGTGAATTAATTTCAAAGTAGCAGTCAGTTTGCTTTCTGGTTTGGTTTTTTTTTCCCCTTTTGCCTGATGCAAGGTGAAGAGTTTGGAGTGAAAGAGCTGACAGATTTTCCTTCACAGACAGGTGTGATTTAGGGGATATTATTTCTGTTTTAAGAATACTGTGAATCACACAGATTTGAGTGCAAGGGTTTCACAAAATGTAACGAGACAAATCCTTAATAAATATTTACATCACTAGTGCAAAACTAAATAAACTATAGGTCCAGAGTACTGTAACCTTTCATTAAAAAAAAAGTAAACTAGCCCCCACAAGACATGTCAGCTTCGCATACATCATATGAAATCCAAGACAAACATTCAGGAGCAGCAGTATGCTTTGCAGCATTTATTAAGCTTGCTCCTTCATCCTACCTCCTTATGATTCTTCTAATAATGTATTATGTGGCAAAAGATTATTGGGTTTTGTTGGCCTTTTTAATTAAAAAGTCACAAAATATGTGCTGTGGAGACATGAGAAAATTACATAGTTATTAGAAGAGTGTATGGAACCTATAATGCACCACAGCATAATTGCTGTGCAAGGTACCTTCCCTTACTGATTTCTGTCAAAATCCTAATTCATATCTTATTTCTTTCCAGCTTCCTTCTGCAATTTTATAACTGTGTAGAAAAGGTTCCATTTGCCAATGGTTAATAAATAACTATAGTATGTTTCTAGTTATCAATAAGATATTATTAACAGCTTACCGATGTTTAGATTCCATAATAATGAACTATTTATTAAAACATACATTCATCTTTCTTTGACCTTTTAATTAAAGTCTGATTTATAAATAATCCCCAAGAAATTACCTATTCCTATTTTATGAGGTACTCTTAATTCTCAAAGGTGTTTGTGATTTCCAAACACTGCAACCATGCTCACTCTATGTTGGATCTCAGCAATATATTAAACCCATAATCTTTTGCATTTGCTGCCCACCTTCCTCTGTCTGCTCACACTTCTATTTTCCACCATCCCTTTCTAAGCATTCACTGTGTTTCCCTTCAGCCAAGGGCCCTGCTATAATTTATACTAGCTACCTCATCCAGAAGTCATTCCATTCAGGTGAGACAATATCTGTTTTCTGAAGATGGAAGAAGAGAGGGGAAAGAGAGAAAAAAAATAAAAATAAAAGAAACAAAACATGGTTTAGATTATTTGATGTTGTCAGCAGCCCAAAATCCCTTATAACCTGGTTTGGTAGCAGTCTGAAAAGAGTAGGCTTGAAACATAGTTTTAACATATGAAATCTTCATGAAAATAAATTTATATTCATAAAACATACATGATTACGCTTAAGATGCTTTAAATCTTTTGCCTTAACCAGTGAGCAGCAGTGCCTAAGTTATCCTTTTCTTCATGAAATGTATAATAGTGCTCTTTTAAGACATGCTGCATTGTAATTACTGCTTTGCTACTGCAGTGTACTTCAGGGAATTGTAACTCACAGAACAAAGGTATCTTGCTTTTAGTTGCTGAACAGGCAATTAGCTTGCCCCAAAATGGCATGTTCATATCCCAGCAGCCCCATGAAGCAAGCAAAAAAGTCTATACATCATATCCTGAGCTCTCTCCTGTTTCACAGTCTAAGGTTCCTTTCACACATACTGCTGATCTGCGTTTGTCAGTGAAAAATCAGAATAACAAAGCAACATTCCACTCCCGCTTGTCACTTGTCATATCTTTTCCTCCAAAGGGTATTTGCACTGATCAGATGTAGCACTTTGGGAATAGTAGCATAGAGGCTGACTTCTCTTGCCTACCTTTTGCAAGGAAAGTGCTTGGTAGCATATGCTGAGGCAGAACTTGTAGATCCCTAAACTTTCCTCCATGAGCTGTTTTCTTGCAAGCATTCCCTGAAAAACAGCACTTTTGTTGAATGTTAAGTCCAAGAAAAAGAGAGCATTACAGATTTGTCAGCCATGCTGAAACTTAGAATTATTCTGGCAACGGAAACGGTTAAATTTAGGGGAAAAAAAGTTACAAAAATAGTGGTAACACCAAAAGACCCACAAAGTGAAGCCAGGCATCAAACACCTTTCCTTGCTGTCTCCTAAGATTTCTTGACGGTGTGTCTTGGCTGGGAAAAAAAGTCTGCCACTCCTGACTCCTACCTTTTAGAACTGACCTCCAGAACTAACATAAGAAGCTGGTAGCACAGCCTTCTTTATCTTGCCTGTGTTGCCTTAGGGAGCATCTGCATATTCTTGTGCCTTTTGCCTGTGGTAAAACTTCCCTTCCTATCTTTCATCTCATCCTTTTCTTCACTTTTTCATGAGATAGAGGTTTTAGATTTATATTAAATATGTCAGTTTCTAGTGACCCTTCTGTGTTCTTCAGAATTGGTATAGAAGACATATAATACAGTTGCGGTGAATGTGATCCTTCGTCTTTGTTTAGGGTTTACAGTCCCATGGCATTCCTCAGTTTCAGAGTCTTCATAGTTTAAATGACCTTCCTACTGAGCTCATTGTTTTCAGAACTCTTACTATGGAAGCAATAGCATAGTCCCCTATGTAAGATTGTTCCCCAGAACAATCCTGAGAATTGTTCCTTGATTGAGGAACAAGGATTCCTTTGAATTAGGGTCACCTTTGGCTCACTGACCTTAAGCAGAGCCTAAACCACAGCTGTATCTATACAGACTTTAGACTTTAAAAAAATAAAAAAATAATAAAAAAAAACTCAGCTTGATATAAGAAAGACATTTTTTTACAGTGAGAAAGGTCAATCACTGGAATGACCTCCCCAGGGGTGTGGTAGAGGCTCTATCACCAGAGGTTTTCAAGATGTGATTGGACAGGGTGCTGATCTCATTTTGACTCCCTTGCCCATGAAAGGCTGGAACAGATCAGCTTTCAAGGTCTTTACAACTTGGGCTGTTCTATAGATTTATATTATACATTCTATAAATATGCAAATAGCAGGTCTCTGAGATGTTACAAAGGGAGAGGAGTTAATGGTTTTGTTTTCCATTTTGGTATGTCTACAACTGTGCACTAGAAGACAACATACATAATAGCTAATATATTAAAAACAGTGGCCAAACAGAGTATTGCAGTTCTCATTCTCACAGAACAGACATCTTGACCATGTTTACATTTACTATAAAAATTTTAAAAATTAGTCCTTCATCTAACCTCTTTTAGTTTAACAGATATGTAGTTACCCCCCTTCTACTCTACTGATGCCAGTTAACTATTTAATTTTTATTTTTTCCTCCTTTTGGTGTTTAATATTTTCCCTGGGAAATTCTTGCACACATATCTGTATTTCAAGGCCAGTTTTAACCATTGCATCTCAGCTTTACTCAATTATTCTACAATACATTACATCAGAATACCTGCTATTTTCACTCTCTACAAAGCCAGGGCTGCATCACACATCATTCACCAACAATGACAAAGACCTAACTGGAGCAATTCCTAGAATTACCCTGTGTATGCAAAAAGGCATAATTAGTCAACACAAATGGGCAGTTCTTGAAATCAGCTTGCTGAATTAACAGAAAAGATTTATTTTCAATCAGTTATTCAAGGGATTTTTTTCAGGAGAAGTTTGTGATTCTTTCTAACAAAAGTAATTATGCCATATTGACAGAAATATACTGTGTGTGGCTATTTCAGGGTGATGCCACAGATTTCTAGGAGGCTCGAATGACAGCGGGCAATTGCAACTGCCATCAAGAAAGCAGCAACTCCTTTTAGACTCTCTGCAATGTGCTGATGTGTCCACAGATTCAGTGAACAAACAACTTGCTCTCAGTAAAGATGAAGCAAGCTGTGTCAACAAGACAGAATTTGAATTATTACATGCTGCTGTTACATCTATAGAAGCAGAAGGGAGTACATGATTATGGCCTACAGCCTGTGGTTAGGGAGGGAGTAATAGTAGCTCTTCAGCATTAGTTGTTGATAGAAAACATCTGCTTCCTTTCCCATACCCAAACAGGCACTTGGGAAAGGTCCCCTGATGATATCTCTCCAAACTGGGTCATTCTTCTCCTTGGAATTCTTATGCAGCTTTTGGATCCAGTGGGAAATCATTAAATCAGAATAAAAGCAGACAAGAAACCTGGGATGCCCGCATTTCTACATCACCTCTGAAATGTGGCACATAGCCTCTCCCTGTATGAAAAATGGTGCCAAACCCTGTTGCTACAACTGAGGGCACAAAGAGTTGTTTATTCTTCCCTGGGGAAGGAGTTAGGATGTGCTGGTTTTGGCTGGAACCGAGTTAATGTCCTTCATAATTGCTGGTATGGGGCTGTGTTTGGGATTTCTGCTGAAAACAGTGCTGATAACACAGGGATGTTGTCTACTATTGAGCGGTGCTTGTACAGTACCAAGGCCTGTGGTACTTCTCACACCACCCCACCAGCCAGTGGGCTGGGGGTGCACAAGGAGTTGGGAGGGGACACAGCCAGGACAGCTGACCCCAACTGACCAAAGGGATATTACAGGCCATATGATGCCATGCTCAGCATATAAAGCTGGGAAAAAAATAAGAAGGGGAGGACTTCTGAGGTTATGGTATTTGTCTTCCCCAGTAACCATTAGATGTGATGGAGCCTTGCTTTCCTGGGGGTGGCTGTACACCTGCCTGCCCATGGGATGTGGGGAATGAATTACTTGTCTTGTTTTGCTTTGCTTTGCTTGCATGTGAGGCTTTTGTTTTACATATTAAGCTGTCTATATTTCAATCCACAAGTTTTCTCACTTTTCCTCTTCCTGTTCTCTTCCCCATCCTGATACAGGGGAAGTGAGTGAGTAGTGATTTTGCTTAGCCACAATATTTTCAAACTTTGTTACCAGCACATTTGTTCTATGATACAAAAAATTATCCAGGTTTTGAAATGGTGATTGAAAGAGAATAAGCATATTAGAGGAGAGACAATCTTTCATTTTGAATCCAAATGTAGCCAAAAGGGTGGCAGGATTGATTTCACGGTCTCATGAAGCAGCTCTCATGAAGGAAGAAATGCAGGTCTTCCATTTAAGGAGTATCTGCTTTCAGAAACCATGAATACAGGAATGGTTCCCCAGCCTGTGTTTTAATCCTTCAGAGGCTGAAGGGAGATATATTTGTACATATAAATTATATATGAATATACACATATATAGAGTATATATTCTTACAGATAGGAAAATTACTGAGCCTCACAGATAAGCACGCAAAAAGATAAGCCTTTCTTTTATGTTCCTTAATGATATACATACAGGAATCTTTTTGTGTATTGTGTGAGTTTATATGTAATTAGTAGATAAGTGAGGTGAGGGAGATAAGAGTTTTATTTCAAGGTGCCTTTATTTTAGGTGTGTATAATGTATCAGTGTTAAAATGCCTGTATATAATGGAGCATTTTATTCACATTGTGTGTATGTCAGATTGGTTACTATAATTGCGTTCAGGTCTCAAAGCAACTTGGTTTAAAACCTTTAAGGACTGTAGTAAAATAAAGCAGGAAAGCAAGTCTTAAAAGTTTCCCCACATAATGGTGGACAATATGATAAAGCATCTCTTCACAGCTAGAGCATCCAGCCATTATGCTTCATAAATCCAAATCTGTATTACTCACATTTATTTACAATATTTTGGGAGAAATCTGGCACTGGATCAGAAATACAGTTTAAAAAGCAATAAATGTCAGAGAAAAAAATCCCTTCTGTCATCAAATGATAAAAGAAGGAGTTTGCTAAATATGTAGTGATGAATTAAAATATTGCGGCTAAGACAGACGTTGTACATAATCTTGGAAGAGAAATTCTGGAGATGTAGAGATATTGTAGTAAAAGCTAGCTGTTCTGTAAATAAAAAAATAACACACTACAATGAGCCATCTGCTTGCTCTTAATGTAGACAATTGGAAATTCTCATACAGCATGCATTTATTTCCTTTAAGAAATACATTATTTCATTCATCTTTAAGTGTTTAGGAATATTAATTAAAATGTCTAAGGGGAAAGGGTTTGAAGTAGTAGGTTCTGACTTTTGTTCCGTTCCTTGCTCTACAACAAATCCATTTAAAGGCACAGATCTGGTTTCCCCGATATGCAGAATGTGATAGCAAAGCCAAGAAATTGCTCCTCTAAATGCACGCTCATGTCTCTTGACCAGGTGGGACTGTTGTTCACTACTATTGTTCACTAAAGTCCAAATCCACAATAGTGTTTTGGGGGCAAAACTGCAGAAAAAGTGATGAAGATCAAAGCTGAGATTCTGAACATTCCTAATGCCAGTTCCTGAAGTATTGCTGGTCCAAAATTGACTAAGAACAAAACTGAACAGGCTGCTTGCATCCCAGCCTAAAAAGGTTTGGTGAAGTGTGGCAGTATGTGGGGGTTCAACCCCAGCCAGTAACTGAGCACTATGCAGCTGCTCACCCACTCCTTCCCTCCAATGGGATCAGGAGGAGAATGGAAAAGAACTCTTGGGCGGAAATAAAGACAGGATATATAATAGGATATAAATAGGATAACAAATGAAGATTATAATAATAATAATAATTATAACAGTAATAGTAATAATAATTTAAAAAATAAAACCAAATCAAAACCACCACCAAGTGATGCACAAATGCAATTGTTCATCCCAATGCTCACTTTGTTTCCGAGCAATGATCCTGCCTCCCATCTTACTTCTCCAGTTATACCTGGAACCTGACATTCTATAGCAAGAGGAGGCAAGTATCCAAGAAATCTTTCCGTTTCTTCAGTAATGTTTTTGGTAACCTGCATATTATCACCCCACTCAACTACTTATTTGTCTCTACTTGGAGTTTGGGAATAATTTTCTTTACCTTGACTGTATCCGTAGCAGCAGATGGTCTCTCATCCATGGACAGATGAAGCTGAGGCAACACAACGAAGTGATAGCAGAGCTTTTCTGGCTCACTACAAGCAGAGTATATTAACCCATCATTTTAGCCTACAAACTCAGACCCCATGCCCTCTCTTTGAAAGCTAAGGGGAAGAAACAGAAAAATGTGGATAATACACACTCAGTAGCTAGTCACAGGACCTTCTCCTGAACATGTTATGCAACCTCAAGCTGTCAAATTTTACAAGCCCTATTTTCTGACGTGGACTGGTACAGGAGATTGTATGTGAGGCACTTCCCCTGCTGAAGTTGTTTTAGTGTGCATAAAATAATTGAATCTTCACAGGACGCAATAAGAGTTCATTAGAAAAATGTAATGTAATGGTGAAGAAGTAGCCAAGACTGATACTCTAATGTGTACTAAAATAGAGTAGAAAACATGTGAAGGAATGCTTTATGACTCAGGTCAAACACACATCTATCTGATGATAGTACAACACATCTTCCCTTATTTCCCCTGACAGGGAAAACCTTTGCTTCTGTCTGTGTTTTGTCAGGAAGGGCTTGATTCAGACACCTACTTCCAGTAGATAGATCACGAAGCAGAGTCCTGATCCTGCAATGAAACTCCAAAACCCCAAAGAAGGAGCAAGTACAGAACATAACCTTCTCTGCTGCACTTCCCATTTGCAAACTTATTAGGATGTCTGATGTAAGTCACATCCTTTTCTGCCTGATTTGCCACATGCATGTTTCATGACTGCACAGCCAGCCTAGGAACAGAAGTCAGAACTGTGAATTCATCTGTATTAGCGAAACTGCTCGACACTGAGGCCGTATTACTGGACATATTAGCGCCTAAACTTTTGTGCGGCTTCAGTCCTGTGCTGTGCACAAGGCAAATGATGGAATTATTCAGGACACAAAAATCATTACATTGCTAGCCTGTTATAAATTGGCAGGAGTATAAATACTTACTTACAGGTGCATGCTTAATATGATTGTATCATACAAATAAAAGCACTTACTGCCTAGGTACCTACAAAATCATGAATATTTTCCAATTATTTTCGTATGTAAACAGTTTCTCCTGCTGCCACAAGGATATTATTGGTGGACAAAAGGAGGGGGGGATCAGTGCAGCAACGAATGGCTATCTGGCATTCATAAGCTATCACACCCCATTAAGATGAAGGCTACACTGAAAAAATGTATACCCCCACAAGATAATACAACTGCCCATAGCCAACGGGATCAAAAATCTGACAGCATTTCTGCTGCCATTTCTGATACCATAGACGATTCTGCTTTGACAGGCGTTGTCAAAGCCCTGTCCCACGGTAAGGGCAATAGGACAAGGAACTGGTACTTTGAATGCTCAGACATGAAAAAGCCATTTCATTTCCCTGGAGATATTGTGGAAAGTCATTAAAGAACATTGGTTACTTTAGCAAAACGAAGCCCTGAAGGATAATCCAAAAAGCAGACACGGGTTTGGAAAAAAAATATCCTGGAGTCCATAATTTTTTTCAAGATAACAGTCGGAAGGATACTTGAAAAGTCAAAAAGGAAAATTATGTCTTTTAACATATGAAGTGATTTAACACCTCTACTGTTGATGGGAATAGGGTTAGATGGACAAAGGAAATTATAAAAGTCAAGCCTAAAATACATATATATATAAATCTTGAAAATAAAATATGTGGGTGTAAAAATATTACTATTATAGAATTGTTCCCAGAACCTAGATGCCAAAAGGAAGTAAAGGAAGCGAGGAAGTAAGGTTCAAACAGCAGGAAAAAAAAATCTTTGGATTTATGGCTGTTGTTTATTCTTTTTTTAGCAGATCATTATCTTACAATACAACAGATTTCTGAGGCGGCCTTGGTCTATACAGATATGAAGCCTATGGGAATATATGAAAAGAGATCTTTCAAACTGTAGCAGGCAATTTTTTCTTTCTTCATTTCCTTAAATCCACCAAAAACGGTGGCAGGTGCCATTATTTGCCCACTTTTCCCACAGTGTAACAGAAAGTCCAGCCATGAGTGAATGTGAAGGAAATGGCTAGTGACACCAAGTTCAGTGAGTTGTTACACCTCCAAATGAAAGCATCGCACAGCTGGATATCAGAGCAAGCTGTATATTAAAATAGCACCACTGAAAGACAATTATGCATTGCTAGTGATGTCTCTAAAGAGAAAACCTCTTTTTTTTAATCTTTCCTGTATAGTAAATGTTTCCTCCATTAGGAAAAAATCTATCATTCTATCCAACTTTACTGTGCAATATTCAAATAAAGTTTCAATGGATTTATCAAAAATCTTCAAGATACAAATCTTCAGGATTCCAAATCAACAAACAAAAAAATCCCCACCTGTCTTTAAAAGAATATATGTATCTACACATACAGATACCTCTGTCTACTGAAAGCTTTCTAGTCATAGAAGTGTAGCTGAGATGATTATTCTTTAACTCCATTTACTTGATATCAGTTATGTGTACTTTCAGTGTTGTCTTCACAGAGGAAGGTTTGGTTTTGTTTGTTTCTTTAAATTGAAAAATCCATACCTATTTTCCTCCTGGGAAAGATTGCTGGAGAGCATTAATCTTTGAGCAGAGAAAAATTATAGGACAAGTAATAAAAACAAGCAAAATAATAAATGGTACAGAGTATATATCAAGCACTTCAGCTTTTCTCCTTAGACATAGAGAAGGGGCAGCTAATGAAAATAAAATTAAATTGAAATTGTGAAATTATTGGTGCAGTTAGAAGAGATGACTAGGCCTTTTCCCATACAGCTCCTTATTGCAGATATTCTTGCCCCATTCTCTGAAGCAATTGGTTCCAGGCACTTTTCCATACAGGACATCAAGCTCTAGAAACAGTGGTTTGTACCCACTTTTGTACTTTTTGTACTTTTTCGGTCTGCTTTAAACCTGTTGATACAAGGTTTGTTCCTATGAAATTGCACATGCAAACTCTTTTCATAAATAGGTCTTACTATTTCCTCTGCTGCCCTGAGTAGACCTGTTGTCTTTTAGGAAGCTCCTACGGCACAGTTAATGTAATACATTAAAATCTTTTAAAGTGTTGGGATAAACTCACACTTTGCTATTATCAGAGTCTCAATACATTTTGTCAGCTCTTGGCAGAACTTGAAAAAATATTAAATTACTATGAGAAAGCTCTTGTTTTATGTGGTCTGAAGATCAATGGCAAATAAAAAAAGACATAGAATATGCCCGTGCTGGAGTTGTAATTTAATGTATTTCTAACATCTGCTTTCCTTGTACGACTAGGGATACTCCTGCTTTTGGTTGTTCTTTATTACCAAAATTTTCAGTCTTTTATATGAACTATGTGTTACTGTCACGTAAAGAAATCCTACATAAAACAGCTCTCACACATGTAAGTTTAATGCTCCCAGCTTCAGTTTCCTTCTCTAAAGGGCTATGAACCCATTTCTCTCACCTTCCCGGTGAAGGTTTGAATCAGTATACTATAGGCTTCTTTGGGGGCAGATGCTCTTATGCCCTTCTATTGTGATTGTTCCACTTCAATATTAAGTATAATATTATCATTCCATATTCAGTAGACCAGAAAGAGAGGGAGAACAAACAGAAACATGACTGCATAGGTTAGCTGTTAAGGTACTTACCTAGAAAAAAAGAACAAACCACACTTTCCATTACTCTCTGTGCTACAATGCATCCTTAAATGAAAAATATTTACATTTTTACTGGCATTTCAGAAAAAACCTAGCCTTCTTAGGTGACACTTGTATAATAGAAAATGGGAATCTGAGCCACACCATATGGAACTATTTCTACAGGAAGGATGAAGACTGAAGAGTATCATGAAGACCAGGGATATGAAGTAGAGGAACTAATTAAAAATGCCTCTAAGACCTTCAAGAAGAAGGACGAGTTTAAAATCTCTAAACTTCTTAATACTGGAAGTGTAGGATAAAAAGAGAGATGTCAAGAGTAGCACGATATTTTTCTTTTCCTTTGCACAAGTACAATCAAGAAGCACCTTCTAAGGATGAGTCTCAACAGGTATGAAATGTGAGGATTTCTCAGCCTCTCAATTTCAGCACGCTTTAAATAAGTTAAGCACAGTCTCAGAGTAGTTAGATAGTTTAGTATCTCAGGGTTGCTATTAGTAGAAACCTGAGAGACTTAGTGACCTTTTGAAGTTAAGGATGCAGCTGTGTTGGGGGAATTTGACTGAATTTTACAATAGGAATTGCTACTGATAAATCTGAGCATTTAAGATAAGCAAGGGCATGCTGATGAAGATATACAAAACCATGCTTTTGTCACCATGTTTCAGCAGGATGCTCTGGACCCCTAGGTGCATCACCCAGCCCCACTACCCAAATAGTGTGTTAAGGCCAGCTATGTTGCAATGGCATAGTTGCACAGATCCCAGCTTGGTGTCAGCTCAAGCTCCATCACAGTGGACATCAAAAGGCTTGGAGAGGTTTTGTGGATCCAGCCCAAGTCACAGGAACTTGGTCATGATATTTTATGTAGAAATTGTTGATGAGAAAATGCAGCCCTGATAACCTCTGCCATCCTAAAAGATTAAAAGCAGCTAAAAAGCTGAATAGAAACCCTAATTATGAATTCAGATCACAAGAAATGATTGCATAAAATGCAAAAAAAATGATCCTTCTGTTCTCTTCCAGTTGGTCTGCTTGCTTCTCCACAAAGCGCCTTGTATTATGTCAGTCAACTTGTGACTAAGCTCTCCAGCATCAATCAAATGCAGACTGTTTTGTTGATTTGAGTCAATGTGGAGAAGAAGATTGACAGACATCAGCCTTTCAAAGACTTCTTTTCTAACCTCTTTAGCCTGTGTACAGCCTTAATTTGTGTACAAAACAAGTGATCAGCATAGGAACAAATTCCTGAAGCAACAGAGGAGTAGTACCATACATTTAATATAGGTCTAGACAATAGCGATAGTGTTAGTTTCTGAATTAGAGCATAACAAACAGGGGCATATACAGGTTAATTAGTAATAAAGTTGAACTATTAAAGTGGATCTCAGTTAATTCATAGGTTTTCAAACTATTTTAGGCTAGATGGATTCTAGCCAAGGCTCCAAGCTTATGAAATAGTGATTCATGGCTAATAAGGGCAAATGCCCTAGAGATACGAATATTTGTTACCCCAACATGCTGACCTTTTCCCAAAGAGGCAGAAATTTAATTATCTCCTTTGAGAAGCACAATTATAGAAAAAGTCAAAACCTGATTTATATTCACTTTCTGCATTTTTCACAGATAAATAAGGAGAAACTGAAGGAACATTTCCAACAACCAGAAACAAATTAGTATATGTGCATGCATATATTTTGGGGGTCCAGAGAATTATTTTTTTTTCTGCTACTCGTGTAAATTTTGTCAGCTCGTTAGATTTTGTCTCTCTTAGGTTCATAGGCCATAGAGCACAATACTTTCTTTACAGTGAAGTCAAAACTGAGAAAGCTGACTTTCTCTCTGTGTCTGCTCTGGTTGGCATTATTCTCTTCTCTGGCAAGGTAACGGGACAGAGGGGTCAGTGACATGTCCCAGGTGACAGAGCCAGGCATGTATCTGTCAGCCCCAGATTCACCACCAGCATATTGCCACCACATTTCCATATGGGCAGGTTTTGCAGGGAATGTTGCTTTAAGTCTGAGTGCAAATGCCAAATTGTAAGTGTTTTTTGGTCAGGGATCAAAAAATTCAATTTTGCAAAAGTTTATTTTAAGACATATTTTTCATCTGTTTATATGTGGCATTATCTGCATTAATTTTGTTTCTTGTACTAAGAGCCCTCCAACATCTAAAATCATGACACTGTGTAAATGTGCTGATTAAGTCAGTAATTGTCCATGGCTAAGGCATCTACATTAAAAAATAATAAAAAAACCTTCTTAATTATAAATGGAAAACAAGCTGAATGCAGATTAGCTGACACACTTTCATCAAGTGCACTTCTTTAAGAGTGATCTGAGCTCTGATCTGCTATACTCACAGAGGATCTCTTGGGAATGTATCTCCTGTAAGAACATATCTTAATTTGCTTGGGTAGTATTTTTAGCATTTTGATGTCTCCCCCCCCCCCCCNNNNTTCTCCCCCCCCCCCCACCCTTTCCCACCAAAGAAATAAATCATATTGTGGTCATTAGGTAAACCCATTCATCCAGTTCCATTTGCTATAATTCTGCCTGCTACTGTGTAGCCTAGGGCTATTGATCAAGCATAGCATTCCCATCCAAGAGTGTGTATGTGAGCATGTGTTTAATTAGAAACTTAATTTATCGCAATGACAGCCTGGAAACTTTTAAACACAGGAATTCTTATTCCTATTTCTAGCTCTTAAAACCACAGATGTCCTCTTTGACTTCAGACAGCTTATTTGCTTTATACAAAAACTATTTCCATTATTAAAATTAAATATGAAAAAAAAGACATTTACATTCAGCTATTTTTCAGACATTTCCTCTAAGAACATATGAGCCTCACAAAGACAGAAACAAAAAATATTTAAACCAATATATGACTCTGTTATGTTACAGAAGCACAGATATACAGAGACATAAAACCACCTTCCACCTCCTGCTCAGAGCAGAGTCACCTACAGGAGGTTGCTCAGGACCACGTCCAGGTGGCTTCTTAATATCTCCAAGGACAGAGACCCCACAGCATCTATGGGCTATTTGTGACAATAGTAAAGTGCTTTCCTATGGTTAAATTGAATTTCCTGTATTTCAGTTTGTGCACATTGCCTCTTGACATGTTGAGAAGAGTCTGACCATGCCTTCCTACATATATACACCTAAAACATATAATACATCCCTCAGGTACTTACATACACTGATGTGTCATAAGCCTTGCTGAGGTCAAGATAAATAGCATCCACCACTTTCCCTTATTCACCAATCCCATCATTCCATCATAAAAGGCTCTCAGGTCAGTCAGGCATGATTTGCCCTTCATAAATCCATGCTGCCTACTCCCAGCCCCGTCCTCTACTTCACGTTTGGAAACAGTTTTCCAGAGACCAAAGTGAAGCTGAGTGGCCTCTAGTTCCCTGGATCCTCCTTCTTAAAGACAGAACTTATATTTTCTTTCTTCCAGTCCTCAGAAACTTCCTTTGTTCACCACAACCTTTCACAAATAATGGAAAAGAGCCCTGCAGTGACATGGCCCAGCTCTCTGAATACCTCATGGCTGCATCCCAAGGTCCCAGGGAATTATCTATGTCCAGGTTGTTTGAATGTTCCTTCACCAGGTCCTCCTCCACAGAGGGTTACTCCAGACTTCCCTTTGAGTCTCAGGGTCCTGGGATTCTCAAGGACAAGTCTTACACAGGTGGTGAAGAAGACACTGAGCACCTCAGAGTTTTCCATGTCTCCTGTCAACAAGTCCTTTGCACCATTTTAGCAGAAAGTCTCCATTTTGCCTGGGCTTCCTTTTGTCATAGAAGTATCTGTAGACAGGTATTTTGTTGCCTTTCACATCGCTCACTAGGTCACACTCCTAGAGCATTTTGGCTTTCCTAACCTCATCTCTGCACACCCAGACAGTGTCTCTATATTTGTCCTAGGTAACCTGCCCTTGCTTCCATGACTTCTACACTATTTATGTTTGAGTTTAGTCAGGAGCAACTCATTTACCCATTCAGGACTCCCACCACCTTTGCGAGACATGAAGGGGGCCAAGAGGACAGCATGCCTAGCTGGCATCTTGATTTCAGAGCATGAACAAGTTGTCATTTTCCACCTGGAGTGGTGAAGACTGTCAATTTATTTTGGGCACTCCAAGCCACAGAACTATTATTTTTCACCACAGGAAACCACCTCCTTGAGACTGTGAAGCCCAACACAGCCTGCCTGTGGCAGGGGTGTCTCCTCTGAAGACACACAGCAGGAAGTTCACAGGTTTCCGATGGTGGTTGCCATCCCTCCCTCATGACCACAGTCTTGCTGGACACAGGCTGAGCTGCAGGGAACAGCTGTGTGAACAAGGGATACCCCCTCACCTGCCTGCGTCAGAGAGACACAGGTCCAGAGCATGGGGGAAGTTTTTTACAGAAAGAGCGGTGAGATGCTGGAACAGGCTGCCCAGAGAAGTAGTGGATGCCCCGTCCCTGGAAGTGTTCAAGGCCAGGTTGGATGGGGCCCTGGGCAACCTTGTGTAGATCCAGGCCTGAGGTTGGTGGCCCTGCCTGTGGCAGGGGGGCTGGAGCTCTACGATCCTTGGGGTCCCTTCCAACCCATGCCATTCTATGATTCTATGATTCTGTGGTCTTGGGTCCCTGCTGATCAGGTGCAATGCAGATAAAAACTGAATGAAATAGTGAGTGAAAGTCTAAGTGAAGCAAACAAGTACGTTAAAAGATGCTCTAAGGGAGACTTGAATGATTCTGGGAAGAGCACTGGTTTGTCATTGGGGTACTAAAACCTTTAAAAATTCTCATTCAAGGAACGTGGTATTTATCCCCCTTCATTTCTTGTCATAACATGGCAAAGTAATGCACAGGTAAAACTTAGATTTTAATTTTAATCTGGATTATCAGAATTAAATGGCATGATAAACCATCTCCCCTGCTCTCCTTCAAACAAGATCTTTCCCATATTCTCCCCAACTCACTCCAAATAGTGCAGACTTTACTCATTATCTGTATTTCCTAGTAATTTCCTCCTAAAAATTTTTTTTTTCTTTTCTTAATATTTTTGTACAGAATATGACCGTGCTTACTACCAGAAGAAAACCAACTCACTCTTCTCTTACAAGGCTTCAGCTGATGTGTTACTCCTAAGATTAAGGGAAAATCTGTGGTAGGTATGTTTTGATTTGTGTATTACAAAGACTTAACAGCCAAGATACATGCACAATTACACAATAAGAAACATTCTTTTAATTTATTACTGATTATGGATGAAGTGGATAGTACTCAGGAATATTTTTTCTTGACCTTTCCAACTGTTCTTTTTCCAGTGTGAATACCTTTCATAAACTCTTCATCTTCACTAAAAGGCTGCTTCTTCTAAAGCTATTGTTACCAAGCTGATTATTAGGCTTATGATACTTTTATAGCTAATCTAACCATTGTTGAAGTATGTCATTGTCCTGAAATGGGTGGGTTAGTGTTGTCTTTTGGGAATTTTTGCTTTAGTTATGTAATAAAATTTTCAAGGCACTTCCCATACTGATTGCCTGTGATGAACCTTGTAGTTCATGGTCAACCACAGTAAACCAACTGAAACACTTTATTTTGTACTATTTCTTTCCAACATAAACCATGTTTCAGCAGTAAATACTTAATTTCCAGCAGCCATAATGTGCTTTCCAAGAAGCTGGCAAAGAAAAAACACATATAACCTCAGGATTTGTCCTCTTCCCAGGGAGTACACCCCTGGCCACAGTTTCTAGAGAAGATGGAGGAAGACCTTGTGCTCCTGTTGGGATATCCTTCAACTTAATGTTTTACCCTACTTTGAAAATTATTTGTATTCATCCACAATTCATCAATTGTTCATCAGTACCAATTCATCCACATCCTAAGTTTTGTCTATGAAACTGCATCTTATATTGTTTTGATGCTTCAATGAATATTAAACAAAAAATCACAAAACAAAAAGTGGTAAAAAGGAGTTTAACTTAAAGAATTTCTGTTGTGTAGCACATTATGTCCAGCACTAATAAAGTGACTTAGATGTTTAGAAATGCATGTATTCTCTGCAATAATTTGACAACACTATTTATCATCTCAGAAACCTTCTTTTTTTTGGTCTTGTCATCATAGGGAAAAAAATAATCACTCATGTAAATCTTTGCCATCCACTGAAAAGCGATGTTCTTCCTTAGGCACCGAAAGTCAGTTTTCTACTAGTAAACGGATTATATCTGACATCTTGCCAGTAGTTTGTCAGTATTTCCCCAAGTGCATTGCAACTGCTGAGTTGGGTATTTTTTGAAAAGAAAATCTATCTTTACCACATGAACCACTGCGATGTGGTTTTCATCTCCAGTTGCCTTCTTTGTGCAAAGAGGTGCAGGGAGGTCCATATCCCCTCATCGAGATACACACAGTAGAGTGATGCTCCATGACTACTATGACACTTTAAAGAAGCAGTCTTTACTTTTAGTAGTTTCTAGTATTATACAGAAGACAGTAAGTCAAAAGCAATGTCTTAAAGAAGGGGTTGCCTGGAACAAGATTCATAGTTCTTGCAAAGGAAAAGGTTAAATTTCTCTTGAATTGCTGTTCTCTTACTCATTTTACTTATTTTTCTTGCCTCATCCTCCACCCACAGGGTAGAGCTCCATCACAGAGATATTTTTCCCCCTAGTTGTCCTTCTGGGGCAGGCAACAGTGACTCATTTATTCTATTTCACTCTTCAAATGCTCTTTTTTATATTTCCTCTGTTTGTTCTAATGACATTGTACCCGTGCCAAGGTTTTTGACTCCATGCAATGTTAGACTTCTCTGTTGTTACTTGCAATTAACTTAACAACCTATCACTCATCAACAGAGCCTTTAAATAATTNTTCCCTCCAATTTTTTTGCCAATTCTTTTTTTTTTTTTTTTTTTGTCTTCAGGGTTCTCTGCTCATAAACACTGCCAATCTACTTTACTTAATACATTTCTGATTGTATTAAATTGGACCATTTACATGTTAATACACCTGTATTTGTATCCAAAATCTATCCCTAATGATCGTGGTACTTACCATATCCATTTTACTTAATAAAATTCAGTCTGAAGTTTTTCCTTGCTGAGTTGCCTATAACACACACTGATATAAAAATGAATTCTACATAAAGCGCTAGGCCTCCTTATTAATGAGTGAATAAATTATACAAATTAAAATTCCCTAGATATTACTGCAGTCACTAATCTAATGCTCTCAGCTATCTCTGAGTGTGCTTCCCTACCCTGAACCACAGGTAGTAAATACTTTTTCCTTCCCCCTCAATACTTCAATTTAAACTGACTCCATATTTCCACATTCCCCTTCATTTTTAATAATCCTCATCACAATTTGAAAAGTTATTAACTCGCAGTGCCACCTCCCCCTACTTTCCCTTACCAAATATTCCGAGGCAGAGAGTGCCCTCCAAATTCCTAATCTTATCACAGATACCACACACTATGCAAATAAGAATTTACATGGGTTTACCCAAAGTTTTAAAAATAGTATTAATAAAATGAAAAAAAAAAAAAGTCCTATAACCACCATCAATAGAAAGACTATTGAGACCTTGTGTAGACTTTATGTGCCAACATGTTGCTATTTGTAGAGCCTAGGAACCTCAGTAATCAACCTGTAGCCAATAGTGTTAAGCACTTCTGAAAATGTTAAATTGCTCAGCCAGCAACTCTGCAAAGCTGTTGCAACAGCATTATTAATGCTGTGTTTCAATATCTACTTTTTGTTTTCTGTGAAAAGCCATATATCTGCCTCACACCATTCAGCTGCAAGACTAAAGAAGAGAACTTCCATGAAAAAAATGTTGTTTTCTTTGAGTTCTGTATAAAGGAATGTGTACCCTCCCCAATATATTTCTGTTAAGATCAGCATTTTAAAGTTGTTGCTTCAATAAAAAAGAGTATGACCAGCCTTGTTTTCTTCCCAGAACATCATCAAACAACATTTCCAGAACCAACAGAGCAAAGATTGTGGGCTTCAAAGGGTAGCTTTTCTTTCTTGTAAGACTCAAACCTCCAATCTCTGTAGCAGATTCACTGCTTTATGCATAATAAAAGGAATATAAAACTTAATAAAAATATCAGCAAGCTGCAGCAGTGTCAGAGACTGATTTCATTTAGATTTATACTCCGTCATCAAAACTGCTTTTGCTGCTTCCCCTCTCTCTGCCACATAAGCACATTGCCCCACTACTCTTCCTTGTATTTTTGTCAGGATAGACTAGGTCAATGTGGTGCAACGAACTGCTGATCACTTGTTCATACATAGCTATAGACAGACAAGAAAGTTATTCAGACTTTTGCTCAGCTAGAGGGACTAGCTGAGTCATTCCTCCAACAGTTTTCAGTTGTTGTGAAGCTTGCAAGACTGAAATAGTCTTGGAAAAATCTGTCTTTCCATCCCATTTAGTTAAAAGTGATCAGTGGGTTCAAATGCTAGTGGAACTCAGAAAGAGTATGGACACAAGGGACAGCATGCAAACACAAGCTTCCTTTGTTTTTCTTTTAGAAGGCCAGGCTAAAAAGTAGGAAAGTGAATTATGTCCGTGCGATCTACACTTCATTGTGCACCTCAGAGGGAATACCGTGCCCATGAAGGCAATTTTTCACATTCCTTCACTAAATCTGGGTGTGTCAAAGAAAATCATGGGTATGTTCTTATTACTTGTCTGCCAGCGAGAGTATTTCCTTACTGCTTCCCTCCTATGCAATAGGACAGAAATTTCTATTCCTTAGTACTAAAGACTTAGCTATATGACCAATACTAATGAACCTTAAACTATGGATAACGCAAAATGAATATCTAAAAGAGACATTTCTTCTCATTCATAGAAAATTTATTTTATTTCTCGGCCAATTAGGAGAACAGTGTTCTGGACTGTGGATTTTAAAAAAGAAACTAGATTTCTGCCTGTCTGAGGATTGGACACTCTGAACTTCAGGATGCACAAATGAAAAGGGACTATCTGGAGCAGAGCAATTCTGAGGCTTATGCCTGTGAATGGTCTACTTTGAAGTAACACAACCTGCCCAGCTGTACTATGGGAGGAAACTAGAAATATAGATAGCTATACTAAAAATAATTACTCAGATAAAAGCATGTATAGAATAGCTCATAGTCTGCTACAGAGTTTTCTGCCTCTCTGTTAAATCTATACATCAATGAAATTTATCTATGGGGTATACACGCTGTGAGCTGCTGAGCAGTAGCAATGAATCAAGAACATCAGATAAACTAATGTGAGAAAATACCTTTTCTCATCTGTTTCTCCAGTCCTGCAGTATTCAGCGGACCAAACATTTCTACAGCTATAAACCAGTGTTTATCTGCAAGTCAGCACCCCCTCTTCACACAGGTTTCTCAAACTCACCCCAACAGCTGCCCTTCCACACTACCCACTGAGCTACATGACCGGTTTGTGGAGCAAGTGGTCTCATAGCAAAGGTTGTTTGCCTTGATTTATCAGTGGGAGGTAGAAGAACTGCACATCTTGCTCTAGGTGAATATATGTAAGTTTACATTTCATATCTGTAAGAAAGGCATTTGAAAGCCTGATAAAGAAAAGGTGAAAAAAAAAAAAAAAAGAGAAGTATGCCTCAGTCTAATATTGCACTGACTAGCATAAGAATATGATTCTTCCTCTCAGCCTATCCTCTCTTAAACAAACAAAGGGAAATATGCATCAAGTAAACATACCTTGCATTTCTTCCAGAGCAATTTAAAACTTTTTTTTTTTCCCCTGTGGCAGACTAGTTACTTGACAAAAAGCCTTTCAAATGTCATTTTTATCTTTCCCTCATGCTACCTCACCATTTCTTTCAAGGTTTTGTTTGGGAAGCTGTTTATTTATTTGTGTGTTTGGGTATTTGTTTATTTTAACCATCTTAACATCTAGAAATATGATCAGAGTAATGGCCTGCAACAAGAATATAGAAACACTTGCTGTACCCTACATTCATTATCAATCTCTGGCTGCCATTCATTTTTTCCATATCCTTACCACTTCTTTAGCATCTTTTCTGATTTTTTTTTTCTTCTGGTTCTTTTTCTTTTCTTTTGGCAGACTTACAATACATCAGTGTTTTAAAATCTTTTAAACACCATTTGTTCTTTTTACCCCTCTAAAATTCATCTGACTTTTGTACACGCATGACTTTATAAAAATGTCTGAGCTACATTTTCTTTGCTCTGGTGTGTTTTAAAGCCAGAAGGACCTTATTTCAAAGTGCTTTCTGCAGCCAGAAGAATTAGAATCATTTTTTCTCCCTAAAATAAATGCTGACACCTTATCAGAGTCATGGTCCTTTCACTCCTTAGAACTTTAAAAGAAACACAATTGTTGCAAAAATTCATAGTGAAATAAAGTAAGTAGCACAATTGTTCCTCCTAACCCCCTTCAGTGTGCTAAAAAGGAGGCAAGAAAAGAAGGGAAACAACCACAACAGAAAAGCACAGCTTGAAGAAACGGGCCAAAATAAGTTGCATTCTCTTGTACTGATGTGTTAGAAGCATCCCTCCTGAGAGAAAGATGTCTAGCATGCACATGGTCCTTGGCTGACAGCACATTTTCTTGCAAGAAGACAATCGATTTCGATTAATATATCAATTGTGCATTTTGTGTCAGTGCTCAGAACAAGTGTACACCCACATATTTATGTACTATCATTGTTCCACTGTGTGAAAAACATATTGTTTGTACTTACTGAAATTAACAAGTGTTAATAAATCATATCATGAAATACATTTGATACATCACTTCTGTCAGTAAGCCATAGGGGGGTAAGGAAAAGAAATATTGCTTCATGCATATGTTTTAGGGAAATTTTGTTCTTGCTCTTCATTGTCTCACTTTTCTAGACTCCAGTCAGAAACTCAGCAAATGAGGGCTGACTTGTTTAGCACTCAGCAAATGTGCTGAAATGAGTTTAGTCACAGCCCACACAGAATGCTATTTCTATTTACTGAAGTCCAAATCTTCTCCATAATTGAGGATCATGGGTCAAAGATCAGCCAGTTTTATTTCCAAACCTTGCTTGTGCAAGAATACAAAAAACCTGTCGCTTAGCTGGCTTTATATGAAATACATGTAAGCACCATGCAAGTGGCTTTTACATGAAACACATATAAGGTACATACAATGCATTAAATCAAACATTAGGACATATTATCATAAAAATATTACAGCAAATTTTGACAACAATGTGATTGTCCAGCTATTAAAAGGCTTGTTTTGTAGAATATCGGTTTAATTCAGGTCCACATTAAGTGTTTGCTTTTAGATTATACTACTAAAAATAGCGCATCTAAAATGCTTTTAAGACATATTTATGGCATATCTGATGATATAATAAAGTTTGTTTAGTTCCTGTAGATATTAAAGGGGTGTTTTCTGCAGGTTTTTCTGTTTCCACACCAGGTCACATGCTGATATATGATGCCATTAGTGAGCCATCTTTAGTCCAGTTTCTTCACCAGATGCATATGTTTTTAATGATTTTTTTCTTTGACAGGATGAGTGAGTTTTTACTGGTTGCTATACTGAAAGTGTCAGGCAACCAATAACACACTTCATGGATCTGTCCTTCCATTCATTAATCTTGCAGATGTACAATTTCGGTTTTAGACATGAGAATTCTGTGTCAGATCAGATGCACATAGGCTTAGGGGGTCTATTCAATAAGCCATAAATTCTGTGGGTGGCTCTTGATACTACTATAAAGTTGGGGTGCCTTCACTCTTTTCAGCTCAACATGCTGCTTTACTTTTTTCACACCCCTGCAGAAGCTCACAGTCACAATGAAGGAAAAACAAAAACAAAAACCCAAAACAAAAGCAGGACAGGATCTTTTTTCTCTGCAATAAAGTTTGTGTTCTTCTCACATGCACAGCATGCAACCCCTACTTAAGGTTACAGCCTTTGTGCCCCATGCTTTCTCTCTCTTTATCCTAATTTGGTTGGAGTAAATGCGGTATTCCACTGTGACCGACAGAGAGGAGAGCATTTTTGAGGAAAGAAAAGAAGAAAAGGAAAGGGGGAATGAAGAAAACGTAGAGACCAGATGGAGATTTCCCAGATCCTAGGGGACTTGCCCAATTTGAGAACAGCAGATGAAGAAGCAACTTTATCCTAAAAGAAGGTGCAAACTCAGCATCAAGTACTAGTTAAGATATTTTTGTAATAGCCCTATATGCATACTTACTCTTATATGCAATTGATAAGGACAGGACTTGCTGAAAGGTGCTATGGATTATCATTTTGAAAAAAAAAAAAAAAAAAACACACCCATTTAAACCTCAGTTCCCTATCTTGACAGATGGCTCTATACATTTACTCTTCTCATGTGTCTTCAGACTGGATTGTTCCTCAAACATACAACTATGACTTAGAATCATAGAATCATAATATCATTAAGGTTGGAAAAGACCTCCAAGTTCAACTAGTCCAACCATTCCCCTACCACGTATATTACCTACTAAACCATGTCCCTAAGAACCTCATGCAACCTGTCCTTGAATACCCTGAGGGACGGTGACTCCACCACCTCCCTGGTGGATTTATAACTAATTGCATTACTGGGTTGGATTAATTTCTATATCGTCCCATACCTTTGTGAAACAAGCTGTCACAGAAGCAGTATAGCTTCTGTGACCAAATTAGGATAAAGAGAGACCAGAGCTCTGCTAAAGTGACTATCTTTCAACCAAGTAGACATTTTATTAGACTAGCATGAAAACATGAGAAATGAAAAAATCTATTACTTATGCATGTGGTTTACTACACTTGTTAATCACCTTTGAATCAAACCTGTTACTTCTCATGTGATTTCATGCAGCTACAGTATGCACACACTAGCTCCATTTTTTCTGCATTATATTAAAGAGTAGTTAGTACCTAGACATTTTTCCACTGGGAGACATTATCAATTTAATCAAAGTTACTTCTCAACCTACTTTTCCACACATTTAACAAGTTGTGTTCTATATATGCCTCTTAAAATACATTTGTTTAACTTTATTTTCTCTTTATATATCTTCTCTAGCTTTTCACTATCTTGCTCTTGTTCGACAAAACCTGTGGTAGGGTCAAGATAATATTCTTCAGCTACGGGGGGTAAAACTCAGTCCTTTGCTATGCTTATCATTCCTTGTGCAACTTAACCACTTCTTGCCACTGCATGGCTTTGGGAGCTCATGTGAGCTCCACTGCAAATCCTGACCCTTCTGAATTGTTGGCCACTAAGTACCAGTTCTGAAATGAAGAATGTGTACCATGAGCCAATGTTTTAGAACTAACACTTCTCAAACAACTTCTAGATGAAATGAAAACCTCTTTTTGCTTGATATAATGCACTTATTTATCTTATGCAAACTTCCTATGTCAGTAAAATACGTTAATACAACATATGAACACTTAGAGTGGCAAGACAGATTGAAAAAAAAGAGAATAGGCTAGAGGGTCTCTACGCACTGAGTGGTTTATAGGCCCAGATATTTTTCAATACTGTCACTGCTAAAATGGTTTTAGAGCAGGAGCTGGATTTTACACCAACCCAGATTTAGGAAATGTATCTTCCCGTACTGAACTAAAATACCTAAACTAGGAATGCCCTTGTTCTGCTCATGGAGAAATAGGCTGCTCAGAAACCCAGCCCATCTAAAATGTTTGTACCTGGCATCTACTGTGGTTAAACTTATTGAAAGCATCTATTCTGTTGCAAAATTCTTGGTCCCCATGTGCACTGGTAGAGGAAGTCCCATGCTTGTCCCACAGTGGACCATATCTATCTCAGGTAAAAGGTCTGTGTCCACAATGAAAAGGACTTGTAATACTTGTAGGGTTTAATTAAAAAAAATGGGGGCAACATGAGGCTATAAAAGAGTAGGTAAGGATGTAAAGGCTACAGGAATTCACATTGGAGGTGTGCAGAGAGCTGAGGCAGTCCAACCTGCTGCAGTTGCATCCATATGGTACGAGGTGGTTCTAGGACCATTTCCCAGAAGCGCATCATATTTTCGTCTTAAAAGGAATTAGCTAATTTGCTATGAAAGACAGCTCAGAATCTCAGAAGCCTTACATTGTGCATAATAAGTACACAAAGAGCCAGGACTGAATCAGGGTCTAAGATATTTGACAGTGTAGGTTTAAAGGATTAATCTCCTAGGGATTCATCTTCTCTTCATCCTAGGGAACATATACTGTGCTTAAAAAAAAAAAAAAAGATTAAAGAGCAAATCTGAACACTGGTTCCCTGATCTCTACATGTTTAATCACTATCTTATTCTCTCAGTTTGCTTTGGCCCTCACCAAAACCTGCCTAGATCAAGACTGCCAAAGTCTTGATGATTTTAAACTTTCAGTGCCTCTTGCTTTCAGACACAGGGGTTGGTCTCTGGTCATTTTTAAAATTCATCAGAACAGGAATATCTCAAGTAGTCTGGATGAATTCAAGACTATGTATTTTGCAGTGATAATAAAATTACTTTATTTCTTACAATGATACTTAGCATGGACCATAGCCACATGAAAAATATTCTGCTTTCTTTTATTGTACAGATTTTTGCAATGAAACAAAATTATTATTAATAATAATAATAATAGTAATAATAATAATAACCCACACCAAAAGGAAAAACCTTGTCCTCTTAAATTATTTGATAAAGCAAATTTTTGCATTTACAGCCACAGTATATGACCATATTCTTAGTAAACTTTCTCAGTGGATATCATGTCTCCGAGGAAATGTGAAACTTTAGATTATAAACCTACAATTAACTCATATATGGGTAAAAGTATAAATACACTTTTTCTTTGGTATAATGACTCATAAAGGTCATTTTGCTGCAGAAAATAGTTTACTGGAGTATGTGGGTAAAAATATTTTAATCAAATTTTTATCAGTGAAGATCCTGCCTCTCTTAGCTAAGTCCTGAAATAACAGTTATCATACTGGAAGAGACAGGAAAATATAACATATGCATATTTAAACTCAGATAAACTTCCACTTCTTTTTGCCCTTAAATAACCACAACTGGGTCTGGTGGAAACATAAAACCTGTGTAGACTGGTCTCTCCATTAGCTTTCAGATATCAATTAGATTAAAACAGTGTCTAGTTAAACAGAAATAAAACACTTTTTTCAGACAGACAACCAAGTTTAAGTGAAAGCCACTGACATTCAGGCTTCTAAGAGCCTAATGCAGTTTTGAAATACTACCTTAAGTTCTTAAAAATCACCTAGGTACTTTTAGAAATTACAGCCAGAAGAAACAGTTGCGTGTTCTAGAATGACTCTTCAGAAACTGCAGCAGGAGGACCAGCATAATTTTTTCTGATATATTGCAAAATAAGAATTAGCAAATTATAGAAATGAGCCATAGCTGTATCTGTTGTGATGCACAGAAAGTGTGAAAAATATATACAATATAGTGAAATGATCGGATTATCTGTTTAATTGTTGAGCTCAATACATTGCACCCATTAAATACAGAAAATGTGTAATAATAATAATCCAGTAGGGAGAGCTAGAGCGTAATGCTTTTGCCAAGCACTTAATGGCAAACTTTCAGGCTGCATAATCAATTAGAGAAGACACAGCTATTATGATATGCATTTCTGAAGGACCTCTCCAAAATGCCTAAGGTATCTTATTTACATTTTGGGTTGTATTTGTTGCTTTGAGAAGAGAAACCAAACTTTCCTCCCTTTAACACGAATCTGCTCTCTTTCAAGCCATCTACTCTGCAGTTGCCTTCAGAGACACACAACCATGTCCTTCCACAGCCAATTGTTATCTTGTATCACAACCCCAGTACTATGACACTCTGGATTCGATACTATCTCCAGAAGAGTGACAATATGCTGTCTGCTAAGTCAGTACCCTTTGGGATATAGAACTGGTACCATTTTTCTAACCTTGAAATTTGGAATAAAATTTTAATTTGGTCTAACCACTGCGTATCAAGTGTTTGGATATAGTTACAAATCAGTCTTCATTATTTAGTTCCTAGAGTTTTCATGTCAGCAGACGATATAGATTTGCAGCTTCCAATAAATGGAATGATATTTGAAATTTGATGAAACCAAGATAGATTGCACAAAAATATTCTAGTTTATTATTTCCCTTTATTTACATGGATTTTGTCCATCTCCATTTTATATAGCTGTAACAATTACAATTCTACACACAAGATAGAAAGCTAGCTAGACAGACAGACAAGACAGATGGAAAGATAGTTACCTATAGAATGGTTTATACTGTACAGGCCAAGATTGTCCAACCCAGGGCAGTGCCTGCAGGTGTTTGCTTGCAGCTGGTATTCCCCTACCTATGTGACTGAAAATCATGTCCGCATTGTGTTAACAGATCTTCCAAATCTTTTTGGGTCTTTTTGCATAGCCATCTAAGAAATATGGTCTGGATATAGCTATAGGACCTGCTTTATGGAGAAATATATTTCCTGGAGTTCTTGCAAGTGCCAGTTGGAATGAGCGACACCGTAGAGCAGATATTCATGTTCAGAACTGCGTTACGGAGCGCTGAGAAGCAGAACACAAACACTACACAAAGGAAATCTCCAACAAACGCCTTGGCTCCGAGTGATTGCTGAGCAGCCTGCGCTAATAACAGCGGGAAAATTACTGAGTAGAGAATGAAGCAATTAAAAGCTGTACTGCGTTTGGCACATTCCTGAGACACAGAGGGCAACTGAAGAAATTTAATAATGCTGCACTCTACATTTGTCAACACTAAAAATATCCGCTCACAAAATTTATTTCTGTCTAATAATAGCCAGTTCTAAGCTCCCAGATATTATCAGACTTTTTGTGCATGAAAATGTAGCATAGATATTTGGGCAGTAATGGTCATTGCATAATAGCTATCCAGAAGGTACTGTGATGTTTATCCAGAAAGTGTATTTAGCTAGGGAACTATCCAGAAGTTAAAGAGACAATACAGTGGTCTGCTAACACTTGAAAAAAAAGATCAGTGGTCAGAGAGGTTGAACACACTGAGTTGTGTTTGATAAGTGTGGTGATGTGATAGAAGGAAAATATTAAAGCTGAATTTGAGAAATGTAGGTCTAATTAAACATGCCCTCTACCTGAAATATTTTGACAGTAATAAAAACTACAGTGTCTATGGGTATCCTGGTCTTTGTACTATGCTATTGGCTTTCTACACAAACTATAGTCAAATCATCTGATAATAATAATAAAAAAGAATATTGAACATGCTAAATAAAAGCACAATATGAAAATAGCACTGGCATATTAAAGATGCAATTTTTCTGGGCAGAAATACATACAACATACAGTGACATACAGATGTATCTGAACTCTATTACTTTTGATGGGATGCTGGAAATGGTGTTCAAGTAACAAAGCACTTGCCAAATAGGAGCATGAAAGTGGAGGCTGATTCATATTTTTCAGTATAACAAAAAAGAGGCAGTATAGCAGGAGCTGTCCCCCGCTAACCTTTCGTTTGGGAGAAAGCTGAAACAAGCCCATCTGCACCATTAGAAACTGATGTCAGAGTCATTTGGGGCTAAATAACAACACAAGAGATGAAACACTCACTGTAATTTGTGATTCTGAGAGCTGCTATTACTTTGGGAAGGCTGTGCTATCGTGTGCGATGGGAAGAGATGGCAACTGCAGCTGTGCTGTCATAACAAGGTTAACCCCACAGTCACGGGAAGTTGTCAATCTAAATGGAGACATATTGCGGAGGACCAGGCTCGAATTTCCCTGCCTCCCCCAAGGGAGGGAACCTGGGGTAGCTGAGTCACTTGTCTTGCCCAAGGAGGTCTCTGTGAGACAATTGCCACCATGGGCAGAGCCAGGATGTGAAGCTCGTGTCCATTTGGGTTGATACAATTGCAGCTAATGGATTTATCATTTCACAGCAGCAGCTCTGCTGACATTTTAGAGGATAGCGACAGATTAACACAAGAGGATTATGCTTGTTAATTGATACTACTGGTACATGAAAATGAAGGTGTCAGGATCTGGATGTTGGTGTCAGGATCTGTAAAGAGGCTGTTGAAACTGGGGGAGGTGCAATGGCACAGCAGCACAGGGGTGAGAAGTTTCTCAGCACAATATAAGACAGACTTCTTGGGACTGAAGAACACCAAAACAGCCGAGGCTCCTTGTCCCACAGAGGACTGTGGCAGTGATGGTGCATGGCAAAACCCCACCTGACTTCTGGCCTTTCCTCCACACCTCCTTCCTTGCTAGCAACATCCAAGTGCAAGTGAAGGTGATGAACAGTTCCCCCCTGCCCTCTCTCTCTGATATTTGTCTTAGCACCTTTCATCCAAAATGAAAAATATACCTTTGTTGATGTTTCTTTGGAAATTATGCAGCTTCAAGAGATCACATAGGAAATCAGACCAGCTTTAAGTTGTAATGAAAACTGGTTAAAATTTATGCTGTTCTTCATTTTTATTATTTATTACAGTCCCTGCCCGAGTATATTGATTTTGTGCCAACCTCTGTTCTTGTCATAGTTTTTGTCACACAAATGAGGTTCCAGAAATGTAACGCCTATGTTTTATGAAATACAGTCCTATGCCATTTCAGGATGACCTTTTCAGTATTCTGCATTCTGATGGTTTGTCTATTTCTGAGGCAGGGGCCTATTTCCATTTACACCTTATACCCTCAACACTTATTTTTTTAAAAAGTAATTTAAACAGAGGTTGATTGATCAATTCTTTTTGCTTGTATTGGCATGCAGAGTTTATAATCGTCTTTCTGGAAAATCAGCGAACTCTGGACATTGCCCTCTTCACTGTACGTGCCTCCATGCAGCCTCCATGTGGCATGAAGCTTTGATCACCACAGTAATTTTAGTACTAGAATATGTTAAACTGATTGGAGTGGAATTCCAAATGCAGGTTTGGAACAGCACTGTGAAGCATACTGGTGAAACAAGTTTACCTAAATCAGTATTCCACAGGTATAAGTATCTGCACAAGAAGGAGCAGAAGCTACAAAAACAGACTTACAGAGTCATCATAGGTCAGCATTGGGTGGTTGAACATACACAAGATGGAGAGGAAGACCTAGCTAACTAGGCCCTACAGTGGCAGGCTGAGTCCTTTCAGTGTCTTCTGTACACTGGGCATCTTCTGTAGGCAGTATCAGACTTGAAGAATATAAATACCATGAACAACACTTTCTGGTAATCCCTTATTAACTTTTCCAGCAGTAGCATAGGAAAAAGATGCAGGGAAACTTTCTTTAAAAAGCATACCTGATTCTCTGGGTTTCTTCCCTTCATGTTAAGCATGGTAAAAGTCCCTTGCAGGCTTTGTGAAGGCTTCTGTTTCAGTTAATCACCCGTTATCACACAGATCACAAGAGATACTGGCTCTTGATTTCTCTTATGGCAACTTGAGTATGTGGCATTTCTCCCAGTTCACATTCATTTAAGTCAAATATTTTAGACTACACAACAAACAACTGTGAAATCATGTCTTCTGACAAGAAAATCCAATGGGTAGGATATTTAACCAGACTTTAGTAAACTGAGGATTTTGGTTGGTCTCTACTATGGCTCTGGTAATCCTCTGAGCCCATGCTCTGAGTTTCTGCTCCCATGGCAGCACTTTCAATCCATCTATTTAGACCAGTGGTTCTCAGAAGCATGAGCTCAGAGGGACCTGACAGCTCGCCAGATCTCAACACTGCAGTGCATGTGCAGTGACTATGACTCATCTGTGACAGATCATCCCGTTTTTGTGTGCACTGTGAAGACAGTTTGAGTATGCATGGTAAACTGGGTACATCCAGAATGTATCTGACTTGCTACACACGCTTTTGTCACCTGTGTAGCTTGTGAAGAAGTTCTGACACATTGTGAACACAACAGATTCATGGTGCACACACACTTTTTGTGTATATTTATTTCTGCTTAGAAAATATATGAGCTGTGAGAGTCTCAAGGATGTGTAATGAAAAGGAATCCTGAGAGATTTTTAATGGCTGAAGTCCAGCAAGTCTCTACTACGCATAGATGGGGTAGGCAATCTAGACATAGTAGTGTATTTATTGCTGCAAAACATAGGGAACCTTGACATTTTCAAGAGAAACATTTTATCTGGGAGAAGAGTGACGGATGAATAGAGCAGTCTTTTTCCCAGCCTCTCTCCAAAAGGGGGCTGAGCAGTGCTAGCAGAGCAACTGGGGGTTCTATCATACACCAGCAAGTGGGAATCAGCATAGTGCTCATCACTACTCAGGTGGGTGCCCTTTGTGTAGCAGCATGCCATGCTGCTGCTGCTTTGTCTTGAACATCAGCATCCTGCTGCTGCTTCTCAGGAGTCTCTGCCTCCCACCCAGGTAGCATCAAACAAACAGGGATCACCCTCAGAAATCTTCCAGGCACTGAAAAGCACAGACCAGCTGGAGCTGATCTGCACTCTCTTCCTGGAACTGGAAGTGTCTGCTGAGCCTGAATTCACCCTGCTGTACCTTCCTTTTACAGTACAGGATGTTACAAATAGCTTATTCATTCTTTATGGAAAAATTACTTTGAATGACATATTTTGTGGGTAAAAAACAGAGAGAACTGTCAAACTGAGGGGGCATTTACACCTCGTACATTCTCATGATGAAATAATAAAACAGCCTAAACTGCAGTTCAGGCAGCAAAAAGGCCTTCCTGCCCTGCCTGCACTGCTTCTTGGAAGAATTAATTAAATCAGAGAGAAAAAAAAGCTCTCATCTCCAGTAAACAAGCAAACTTTTAAGTAACAGGTACTTTAGCCCCTGAGAATGTAGTTAGATCTCTGAGCAGTTATCTTCACACATTTCAAAGCTATTACTGTCAAAATTGCAAGAAAACATGAGGAGAAAATGAAAGTAGAAATATATATGTGATGCAAAACCTTTCCTGCAGAGAACAGGAACCCAGAAAATCTTCTAGATCAAACAGTTTAAGGATATACATTACAATTCTGGATTCATAAGGGTTTACTTAGGAGGATTAAAAACCTTCTTTAGAAAAAGTTCGTCTTAAAAGCTGTCACTTGTCATCCACAATGCTCTGGAGGTTTAGCAGAGGTCTAGACAGCATTGCAAGTCAGAATTCTCTTCAACATTTCCGTTGGTCTCATAAAATTCAGGTCAACCTAAATGAATGTTTCGGAAAGAGAGGTTTGTTGAAAAACAAACATGTGTATAAATGACAGCCAATCATCGGGAGCTGGGTGTGGGAAGGGGAAAGGCTATAACAAATGCAAGCAAGTAACTTTGTGAGCAGCAAGGCATGGTTATTCTGTTATTGTCAATGTGGGTAAGAACAATAGTGAGCATTTTCAGAAAGGGATATTTTGCAGCTATGGTAAAACAGTAACACTTGGTTGATGTAAGCACATCAATGATGGTCTGTCCCAGCTGAGTACCTGGCTCTCGAGCCCTCTTCAAATCTGCTGTTGCAGGGAAAATAACAGCCAGCCAGAGCTGGACATCATAGCAGTCAAAAACAGATACAAATTACTCTCTGTAAATTGCACAACATGCTTTCACTGAATGAGCCAATACGAATACATATGCTTTCCCTGTGAGGACATCAAGGCATGATCTTGTAAATCTACACAAGCGTGTAGTCTGAGCTCATCTGTAACATTGCAGGGTCCTGTTGGACTCTTCAGCTTGGGATGTAGAGGCTGTGGCGGTGGCCAGAGGGTGAGGGGGTCCAGGCCAGGCAGAGCTCATCAAAGCTACGAGGTAAGTGCATGAAACAAAAGGTGCCACACAGCCAAGATTTCCAAACCCTGGCAGGCAGTGAGTTGGCTGATGGCAATTTATCTGATTTGTTATTCTTATGCCCAGCTGCCAAATCACATAAAAAAAGATCTAAAATGCATTAAACATCTCCTAATATGAAGTTGCCTTGAAACAATGGCTGGAGTTGTCCCAGAGATGCTGTAAGAATGTGGGAATCATTCCATGTGATCCTCATGCATCCACAAAAAATTTTCCCTTTTCCCTGCTCAAGGCCAGCTGTGGGAAAGGCAAAATAGGCAGATGCTTAGGTCAGTAAAACTACTCTCACAAAGTATGAAGAATACTCCCCCTACTTGCAGGGAAGCAGCAGGATCACCACCTGCAGGGTTCCTCCCTGGTTCCTCAGTAGCCATAGCATCAGCAAGATTCAGTTTCTGAGACCCTGTCTCCTATGTCTTCCTCCCTTTACACCTTTTTCTGTGCTTTCCTCCAGCAGCCCAGTGTTTGTCTTTGACCTATAAGAAAATTCAGTTTCTATTCATTCTCAAGAATTTGGGAGCCAAAATTGTTCTCTACATGTTGAAGATGTTTGCTGGATGGAAAGAGGCAAAGCAAAGCCTTGTTACCAGTACCATACTACTCATCTTTTCTGTTTGTGTTTAAGTTAAAACAAGCTAACCTGACATTCCTCCCTCTAGGCTGTTGGGTTTTGTTCCTGGGAATCAAAGATGTTAAAGTCTAGCCTCAGTTCCCCATATTTATAAAGGGAAAATATGTGTCTACCTTGCTGGGGGAAGAAGTGAAATGAAGCCATTTGAAGATGGAAGCATTAAAGATTATGAGGCAACAGGAGTTTATCAGTGGGGTTCCTGTAAGTAGCAGAGATCAAAAGGGAGATCTGCATATTCCAAACACACCTATGTGTTTTTGGAGTAAAAATGAATGGCATAAAAAAATTTCCACTGTTATATTCTCTCTGTCTAGACATTAAATACAACAGGGAAGCACAATGTGTTCATTTACCTAAACACTTCCTCATAAAACCAGTCCCACTCTCTCACTTCTTCCAGCCAAACATTATCAGAGAGTACTTTCCTGATTCATATGGCTTAAAATGTTTATTTTATAGCCTGGATTCTTCAGAAAAGTGATTCAAGCAAAAAAATTCCGTCAATATCTAAACATTTCTGTCAAAAAGGAGTCTTGTCAGAATTTTACAAAACCAAAATATGCAATTTTGAATCCGTGGCAGGTCTAAAATAGAAAAATAGAATATTTTACATACTTGAAAATATTTGGAAATGCAAATTTTTCCTCTTTTTTCTTTTTATGCACATTGGCAAGATTGTCCCTTTACCTGACATCCCATTGGCCCAGATTTCAGACAGAAGATGTAAAGACAGCATAGAATTACTCATCCCAAAAGAATCTCTTTTTAGATGTGAATAAAAATAAAATAAAATTCCCTGAATGCTTGCAGGTACTTTCTGCTGAGGCAACTGAAAATCACGCACAAACTGTCCCTTGAGTTCCCTACTCCTCTTCTGTGCTTATGGCCACATCTGTAAATAGAAGTGGCATGATAACCCTTTTGCTTTCGGTACTGATGATTATCATTATCATTATGATTATTATTGTGAAAGCTTCTATGGTTCAGCCATTCATGGTAGAGGTGCCAGGTTTTAAACATTTTAAGATATTCATACATATAGAAAGATAACAAATAGCAAACCGCTTTAAGGTCTATTGAGGCAGAATTTAGGACTCAAATTACAGTTTTGGTTTAAGATCGTATTTTAAAAACTGCAAATATTGAGTTCTACTGCTGGGAGGTTAAAATTTCACTGTTTAGAAGCTTTTTAGAACAATCTGGGAGAGCTGTATGGTTGCTAAAAAAAGAAAAAAAAAAAAAAAGAACAGAAAAAGAAAAAAGGTTTTTGAGTGTTTCACACAACAACCTGTCTTCAGGAGCTGAGATTTAAGAGGAAAATGAGCAACACAGGACAACTTATGATAAAGAACATAATAATATAAAGAACATAAATCCGGTCCAGAAAGAGCAATAATTGAGTACTGAATATGGGACTGGAACACTGAGATAACAGTGATTAAAAATAAGTGTAAAAACAAAGATGTAAAGCTAAATATCTCATTTCTCTTGTTTCTTCCAAACCTTTTGTTCTCCCAAGCAATATGGTTTCCAGAATAAAAAGGCTGACTATGATGATGTTCCCTCTGTTTTGAAAGTGATTATCCTATAGGGATCAGTACTTTACTCTTCCTTATATTTTTAAAACTTTTTTCTGTCTGCATATGGGTTTCAAATGAAGCATATTAGAATTGCTAATAACATGCCTTACTTAGCTAAGAATATGTCAGGTCAACTCAGCAACAGAATGAGTCCAAGAACAGCAGAGCTGAAACAGAAATAGATGTAATTATTCTTTTTTCAGTACAAAGTATATTTGCAAGATACTGCAAAGAAATGAATATTCAAAACAAACACATTGTCAGGAAAAAACCTCATCCTTATTAGGTAAAGAAAGAAAATAAAAAGCCAGTAATCTCAGCAAACAGCAAATTTCATGCCTGACATCCAGGAAGAGTGTGAGGAAATACCAACTTTTGACAATTGAAGGGGAAATGTGACGACTAGTAAATTTGATGAATGATGTAAACTGTGTTTCATGGCAGCTTACACCACCCAAATCCAGTCCAGAATAGCAGTAAACCAGTCTCATGACTGTTCGGTGGAGTATGTGAAACAGCTTTAGGGATTTCTGTCCAGAACGCATACCCATGAATTCCTGTTACCAAAAGTAAGCTCTAAACAATCTGATTTAGAGTAAATATTTTTGGCCTAAGGTCATCTGATATAAATGAATTGTTGACCTATGGTTTTGGTGTACGGTATGCAGATAGATATCAAAAACATATTGGCAACCACTCTGTGCAATTCTTGTTCATTTTACGTTATAACTCTACATATACTTGCCATCTCTCTGATGGTATTAGACACCACACTGCATCCAACCTAGCATTGACTCAGCGGGTGCCTCTCCTATCTCATTTCAGCAGCTTTATTAATCAGCAACAGACAGCATTCATCACCA
Organism: Zapornia atra; assembly: GCA_013400835.1. Taxonomy (NCBI): domain Eukaryota; kingdom Metazoa; phylum Chordata; class Aves; order Gruiformes; family Rallidae; genus Zapornia; species Zapornia atra. The sequence continues at coordinate 36,383 of VZTU01012915.1, forward strand.
AATTAGATGCACTTAGTTTTATTAAAGAGGGCAATACTCTAGCCTTACACGGCCTTGGACCTGTAACTGTTAAAGGGATGTTAGACCTTATTCTGTGGGTCTGAGTATATCTGTAGCATTCTTGGGCTGCAATATGGCTGATTATGGTCTGTCAACCAAGGTGAATTTGAGAAAAGGTTTAATATATCACAGCTCTTGAAAGAGATCCTAGTCTCACATTAAATTAAAAAAAGATCCGAGTCTCACAGGATCACAGAAAGGGATCCTAGTCTTACCTAAAGATGCTAGTCTAACAGCAGGATTAAAAAAATAGTACAATGTACGTGTAATTTTTACTCAGTCTAGCAAAAAAAAATCACTGCCAATTTCATGGTACTGTTGATTTGATAGCCTGTATGGACCCCCAGAGAACAGCACTTCCTTTGACAAGGAAGAAAGTAAATTTTCAGGTAAATGCGCCAGCACTTAGCACATAGTGTTAACAAGAGGCACAGGTGATTCCTCGTACATTGTGCCAAAGCTTCACCATGCAGGTTTGACTACCTCGTAGCCCTCAGGTTCATCCCACAACAGAACAGACTTTAAGGTGATTTATAGTCAAGCCTTTATGGGATAGATCTAAAACTTAAATCACTTCTGATGGCAGGGCAGATCCTTCTGGTGTCTCCCAAAAGGGGCAGCTGAAAGTTTCTGGTCTTACAAAAGAGTGCTGTGAGCATATTTTGAAATTGATATTCCAAGAAGCTTTACCAAATGCAGAGAAAATTCATTTTACTTTGAAACACTAGAAAGGATATTCCATTGTTCTCTGATTCAATGGTGCCATTAAAACTTGTCAGTTAATTATCAAAGAGATTATATGAGCATCTTTGATTGTTTCGCTAACTATAACAACAAAGCTTGCTTAAATTTACTTTTACTTGCAATTTCCATGACAAGACTATGAAAAACAAGATGCTTCTATCATTAAACTGCGGTTTCATTATTCCTTTGTTCAGTCATTTCAGATATGCCCTGAACATCAAGAGGCAATCTGAAGTGTAACTTGGATATCAAGCCTAGTGTGGTCTTGCTAGAAGTAAAAATCCGTACCTTAATACCCAAATCTTTCAGCGCTCTTTGTAGCTTAGCTTTTGGATCCTTGTAAGCAACTTAACTGATATAAGCTTGAAGCTTAATTTAAATTGGAAAAATGCCTTTAAGGCCTTGAAAAAATTTGAAGGGTAAAAAGTATTTGTCAAGTCTACCCTCAGAGAGATGACAAAGTGAGGAGTGGGGTGTGAAGCCTGAAAAGGCAGCTGGATGTCCCATTGTTAACTTAAGGCCTCATCTCAGCCTGCAGAATTCAGATTATGGGTTTGGCAGAGGACAGGAATACACTTAAGTACTTTATTTGCTCATAAAGGTGCCTGGGGTTAACCTCAGGGGCACAGATGCTTGTGCCCCACCCATACCCTACCTCAAGTTTAAAGCAAAAGACTGGAGATATCACAAGGTTCCAGATGGAAGAGATACTCAGCAATACTGAAGAGTGAAAATTTGACCTAATCATCTCCTTTGTTTTCAGGCATCCTAGTTGGAAAGGATACACTGTGAGATTTTGGGGTCTAGTTTCAGTTTAGAGTTAGATTTAAGAATCAACTTTAGATGCCAAAAATTACTTGGTTTGAGGGCAAAGTTTCAGGTTTTAATAATTTGTAACTTCTAAAATTAAACCCAGGAGCCTCACTTGGATCTTATTTTATCTGAATAGGAAGAGGAGCTTGCCTGTAACAGTATATTGGACTCAACACCTATACAACATTATTTTATGGTTTACTGGACATTTATTTTAGTGAAGTCTGCATCTGTATTGCATTAAAGTCAAAAGGAAAGCCACAAATGAAACTCAAATTTAGATCCAAACAACAGTCAAGTCAGCTATGGAGCTGCTAACTGCATTTGTATTGATTAAATTTACATTCTGGAAATAATGAAACTACTTCTGCTGTATTTTCCTTATCATGATCCTAAGCTAGGCAGAAATATTATGTAAAAGGAAGCAGTATTGTAAAATATCAGGTTCAAGGAGAGGAAAAAAAACCCCAAAACCTCAAACACACACACACAAAAAAATCTCACTCTTTTCCTTTCTCATCACCCAAAGCTACATAATTTACTCCCAGTCCATGAAGCCTTTAGTTCCAGTGATTGGGATGATGGATGGCTCTACTTCAGCTGCAGCAAGAGAAGATACAGCAATGTATCACTCTGCAGGAAAAAAACAATGGAGCAAACAAAGCAGTAGGACAATGCAGTGGGAAGAAGAGCCAGGGGAATGCTTTGCTGGTGGACAAATAGACAGCTCTACCCTGGAGCTGTGTAAAATGCAGCATGCTACTGTTGAATTCATTGTGTCCATGCTTATGTGAAACCTGATAAAGAGAGGTTAGCCAACAAAAGAAGGAAGAGCTTTTCTGCTTGAGTACTGGTATTTTTACAAGAGCAGAGGCTACAGTAGATGTGCCATAACCTTGTTTCTGGTGATGTACTTAATTGTAAGTGTTTGAGAGTTGGGTCAGTTCATGGTTAATCTCTGTGAAAGCTAGGTGACTCTGCAGTTTACCTGTGAAAATTAATGTTGCCTAAATCACTCTACGGCAATTGATTAAAACATTTACGCTTTAATGTAAATCAGTGTTCAAACTGAAACCCAATAAATTAACAATTGCTCTGCTAAAACTATGAGTTCCTACCATAAAACTCAGCAACAAATGTACTAAAAAAAGGAATATTCCTATTAAATATTCCACTCTTTTCCACAAGAAGCAAAAGCATTGTTCCTTGGCAAAGACAAGCGATGGCCTGAGGAAATTCTGAAGGCTTAGGTGAAATGTTTAAAACAAATATAACACATACATAGTATATTCATTATTTATGTATGCTTTTGGCACATAATGTGGTAATAGTGTAGTAATTACAACTTGTAATTTAGATGATGATTTAGACAGAACATAAGGAGAAAAATAACAACCGCAAACAAATAAATTTCCATCATTCACACCACAAAATTTCAAGGGCACTTTATAATGCCTACAGGGAATAGAAAATTTTGAAGCTCTTTGTTTTGAATTAAATCCCGCAATAGGATATGTTTTCCACTTTTTACAGGAAAATGGGTTCATCATCTAGAGAAAGTAGCATGACGCTCTAATGATTTGTCATTGTTAAGCATCTTAGTACTGCTAACTACTCAATCTTTCCCTTTCCATTGTAAAACCTATTTGAGTAGCATGTAATTTTGCTGAACTTTTAACAATTAAGCTCCATTCTCGTTTAATTATTTTAGAAAAAATACTGTTCCATTACTACAATAGGGCCAAGGAAACAGATAATACTTCACCCGCCTGATAAATTCTGTGACCAATTTGAACAGCAACAACGTCAGCAATGTTTTAGAGCAGGCTTATAAATCTGGATAGGAGGGGCACTGATTATTTGGTTTCTCTTTCGCTTTTCTTCTACAACTCAACAACAATTTGCACAAATCAAAAACTTTTGTAAATGCAAAAGAGATTCCAGTTAACTAAAATATCTGGCAAGTGGAGCCTTGAAGAGCAGGGACAAAGATCTCAGACTAGAGAACTACACCTGTTCTGGGAATGTGTCAAAAGCCTTTCTGTAAGCCCTTTTCAGGGGAGTGTCAATTTCCAGGTAGGGAGGAATGCCATGCCCAGGATGTGGATGCCCTGCCTGTGCCTACTTCCAGGATGCTCTGTGCACTAGGCAAACAGTTAAACTGGACATTTTTTCTTGGAGGTGGCAATGACTGATAAAAAGTTTGAGCCCTCTATTTGCAACTGAATCAATAGTTTTTCTTGCTTTAACATCCAAAATAGCAGTCAGAACTGAAAAGCCAGCTGCACATCTGAAGTTGAGACCCAAAGTAAGTCTACACTTTTAACTTTTATCTCTGTGAGCTGGCTCCCAACAACCCTGAATCACTGCACAGAGAAGATGCATTGATTAATGTCTATAAAGCACTAAAACTCTAGAATAGTAATATCAGAGAAAAACCAACCAAGAATTAATAAACTTGGCTTTGGAGCAGAGTTTTAACTGACTGCGGTTAGGTAAAGCTTAATGACCACAGAAGATGAAACAAAATGCTGAACTAGTAAGGGAGTGTTCTTAATTCTGCACACTGAATAAAGAAAGGATACTATACACATACTCTACATGTTATGTAATTAAAAATTTGTATATTACTAAATATATAGAAGAGTGAACAAGACACAATCTTGAATTTTATGTTTATTGACTTCTAAATATTGCATTTTACAAGTCTATTAATAGTTTTTTCTCATGCTTTTGTGTATGTTCAAAATAAGTGTTCATATTCAACAAGTGAATTTTCTACAAAATTGTAATCTGTCTTCCAGTTGGAACCCTGTCATCTTCCACTTACTTTAACCCCCAAATCAAAATATTTGCTTTTGTTGATCTGAAACAGTGTTTTTAAATCTGATTCTAAAACCTTTTCTTACGCTTCTCTTCCAGTGAGTTAGTATCTGTCTTACAAAAAGGCCATGGTCACCTCTAATAAGTATGAAAAAATATGCTAGAAAAATTAAGGTTGTAAACTCAAGCACTCAAAACAAAAAAAATTGAACAACTTGCCTTCAACTGATGTCTCATCCCCTCCTGCTACCATCTATTTGCCATACTCAAATTAGTAGTCTGAAAAGTTGTTCTCAACAATGGATCAGGCTCCCTATAAGACTACATCTCTTCCAGGAAAGACTGCCAATGTTTTGACTGCCATGTACAAAGTCGGTCATGCCATTTCAAAGTTCACATTTTAGTATGAGACAAGGTACAGGGGAGAGGCAGAAATGATGATCCTCATGCTTTCTTTTCTATGGAGAAATTTAAATCAACTATAACTCTACAGTTTAGAAATGAGAGAAATGAAAGAGCATGCATAATATAATGAAACTTAATATAAAATAAATATAATCAAATAATAAAATATAATCAAATAATGGATACAAAATCATGTGTGGCATGGAGAAAGTAAAGAACAAAACATTCACTGTTTGTAATAGGAGATTCAAAGGGTACTCAGTGAAAGAAAGTACTCCTTGTTATAATTAAATGATGGAACTCATTGCAGTGGCATTTTTAAAATCTGTTCACTATAAAAATAAGCAAAGAAGAGATGAGATAAAGTCATGAAGAAAAAGTCCATGAATGTCTATGAAACACAGTGATGTAATTTAAACTTCTGGTTCATCAAATACCAAACTGCAGTTTTCTTTCAGACTAATGACAGATTACAGAATTTGGAGACTATACTGGAGAAAGATTACCAGATACTGGGGTGGAGGTATCTTAGGTCTACTCCAGCTGCTGTATTTCCTACAGCATAATCCTGGAAAAAAAAAAACAAGCAACAAACACTTTAATTTTAATGTGCTGTCAGCTGAGCTGGTTTCTGAATGAGACAAAGAATACATTCTCTTGAATGGTATGGCAACATTTCCTCGACTGAGAAAAAAAACCAACCTGCTGGACTCATGAATATATCAGGTTATTTGTCTTGGTTGCTTAGTTGCGGATTTTTTTTGCGATATACAGTACTTTCATTTCATACATGAAAAACTATAGATTTTTCTGCATTGCTAAAAAATCTCACTTTCCTTGTGATGTGAAAGGGTTAGCAGCTGGAATGTTAAGCACTAAACCCCTTTGAACACAAGTAACGTATACTTTGCTAGGTTATTGGAGCAGGTTGGCTTGGCTCCAGCCTGTCATTTTATTTTCCAATTTTTTTTACATATTTTTAAAAAAATAGTTTTGATCATATTTGTTGTGGAGACAAGCAGATTAGAGTTCTCTGAAATGTCCTTGGAGTCAGAAGACCTGAATCCAGCTCATGTTGCTGTCAGGCAGCTGCCATCTTCGACAACTGTATGCAGACACATAGGTGGTAAAGTCCCCGGGAAGAAACTGGCCAGGTTCTTGCTCTCTTTTTCCAGGTTTTATTTTTATGCCACCAAACAGTTAATGTAAGGGTTTAATTCCAGCAGCTCCTCTTGTAAAAAGCTTTGGCATTGGGCAGCACTCTACATGCTCTCAAATCCCACATTAGGCTTAATGCACTCTGAGAGGTGGTGTGCATCTGACATGACTCCAGAAGAAGGCGGGGGGGGGAGAAAAGAGCTAATCGAAGTCATTAACAGGATTCTGAATCTAGCAGAAGCGAAAGTCTCACACACTCCAACTGTTCTCTGCTGTCACCGTGATTATTAACTTCATGATAACTGTAAGGTTGTAAGCAAATTTGTAGCTCAGCTGGGGAAAAGATTGGAATAGACTACATTTTTTTCCCTCTCATTAAACATTTCAAATACAACTGGGAGGAATTTTAATATTTAAAAACAGAGGTTCAAAAGCTATTTACTTCTGAGCAGCTTTTTCTAACACCACCTCAGCTTATTTTTCTCCCATGCATCTCTAATAAGTAAATACATGCTCAGAGTTAACTCCACAAATCTTTGCTGTCTAATGAATATGTAATTAATTTAAGTCTTTAAAGCGTTTCCTTTTAATTTTTTTCTGCTCTTCTTCACCCTGGCATCATTTTTCTTTTCATTCCAGAATTGCTAAGATAGATGCACAAAGTCCTTTAAAGATAGTCATCACAAAAATATAGTATTTCCCTCTTTTCAGTAGACATGCCACTACTTATTTGGCTGAAAACCATCACCATGTGTCAGGCTATTCAACTCTATAGAAACCCAGTGTGGCTGAAGGTCATGCTGTTCTTTTACTGTATGCCACTGCTGTTTAAGCTGTACCACAGAAATACTCCATTTCTTCCAGCAAGAGCAAGCAGTTTTGTGAGGTGAGAGACAATAAGGCAGTAGGAAGCAGCACTTTGAGTAGAGACCGGTTTGCTGGTCAGTCAAAGCATACTGGATGAGTGATACTAGTGAGATTGAAAGGCTGATTGCAAACAAGAAAGAAGAGTTCAATAAGATCTGTTAGATTTAGCAAAGCAACTCATTATCTTGAGCCAACACAGATAATGAAGTGGTGGAAGGAAATACATACGTAACAGACACAAAAGTATTATTTTAAAATCTATTGCTAATTATTGACTGCTTTGAAATTGAAAAATAATTTCATTATTTTATTTATTAAGTATAGAACTACTTCCAATAAAGCCTCATTGCCCTTAAAAAGCATAAGAATATTTTATTTTGCTTCTTTCAAAACAATAGCAAGAGAAGGAAGAGAAGAAATATTCCCACTACTTTTCATAAATCCGAGATTATATTCAGAATAGTCCCTTAACTACCATTAGATAATAAGGTCACCGTTTCAGAATTCCCCTCAATAGTTTAGGAAGAAATGTCATTAAACCTACTAATCAAACACTAATAGCAGTTAAGGTTTACTAGAGGAGTATAGCACCGCTTTCAAACGCATTTCTTCCTTGTATATCATACATATTTTCCTCAACATTTGGCTAGGCAGGTGGCCAGCAGGCACTGTCAAGATAATTTATGTCTCTTGTTTATTTGAATAATTAAAGTAACAACAACACAGGAACCCTGCAATTTTTGCACAACCCCAGCTTACACAACACTTTCCTGTTCCTTCTACTTTTGTTCTCTGGCAGGAGAAACCCCATGCATAAGAAAAAGGCTCCTGATGCATCACAGAGGCCTGAGGAAGTAGGTCTTTGTGAAAGCAATCATTTTCTGTGTTGTTAACTGAGAACGGAAGGAAACTCCCATATCAGTTCATGAATCCACCTCTTACCCTGACTATCAAACGCGCTCACATACACCTCAGCCCTGCCTCCTTCTCGAGGGAGCTCCATGGGTGACCAGCTTCACCCAGCTCTGCTGCTCTTCTGCAGCAGGCAGCATTTGGCCACCGACTGTGACTGCATATGCGGTGTGTGCAAACAGTTCTAATTCTCCTATCTCTGGTGGACAGAGGATCCAACCCAAAAGCTGCAATCTTAAATTTTAACCAAGAGGAAAGCAATTGAAAACAAAGGGTTCTGAGTCTCACTTCAGCTCTCATCCTGTCATGGCTTCTCTGTGGCTGTGGTTGACCACTTGTGATTGCCTCTGATGTCTGCAAGATCCCACCTGAAAGAGAAGGAGCTACACCATAGCAATTAAATTGTAGCAATTTATTGTAATCTGGATTTATTCCTGTCACCAGCTAAATCCAAAGCATTCTGCTTATTTTGGGCAAAATACTCAGGTTAAGTGACATGACATTATTGACCATAGGACAGTCAGAGTGGTTTACAACAGGACCAATCTCTTGCTATGTCTCAACAGATTTTATTTCTCATTGCCTTTCTTTTCTCAACAAACCATATTTTCCCCATGTTTCAGGAGATTTTTCTGAGATGCCCATGTATACTGGTTTTGGCTGGGATAGGGTTAATTTTTTCATGGTAGTTAGTACAGGGCTGTGTTTTGAATTTGTGGTGTAGACAGTGCTGATAGCACAGGGATGTTGCATTACTGCCGAGCAGTGCTCACACAGAACCAAGGCCTTTGCTGCTGCTCACACCACCCCACCAGCCAGTGGGCTGAGGGTGTACCAGAAGCTGGGAGGGGACACAGCTGGGACAGCTGACCCCAACTGACCAACAGGAAATTCCATATTGTATGACGTCATGCTTAGTTGATAAAGCCAGGGAAAGAAGAAGCAAAGGGGAGATATTCACAGGACGGTGTTTGTCTTTCCAAGTCACGGTTACACGTGCTGGAGCCCTGCTTTCCTGGGGATGGTTGAACACCTGCCTGCCCATGGGGAGCAGCGAATGAATTCCTCGTTCTTCATTGCTTGTGTGTGCTGCCTTTGCTTTCCTTCTTAAGCTGCCTTTATCTCCCCCATGGGTTTTCTCACTTTTGCTTTTCCGATTGTCTCGCCCATCTCACAGGATATCTCCCCACAGTATAGCAACGTTGCTGGCCTTTCAATGCAACATAACTGCATTTAATGGGTCTTTTTTTTCTATCCCTCCTGCATGTTTTCAAAAATTATCAGGTTATTTTTGAAGATGAGGAAATAAATTGATCTAATTCAAGGCACTTTTTTTCTTTTATTTAATGTCTGTAAAATAATTAGGAGCTCCAGCTCCTCTACTCGCAAGACAGGGGTGAAGTCCGAAGCAATATAAATTGCTTTGCTGATGAGCACATTAGTTAAAAGAGGTCTGCTTTCCTGCTAGGAAGAATTAGTTTGTGCTGGTATGGGGGAACCAAACCATTGCCATATTAATCCTCAACACTGGTGGGTGGCATATTAATCCTGGTACTATTTTTTTTTATGTTCTCAACTGAATAATGTCCAGGACTCTGAGTTGTAAGGCAGCAAGTTCCTTTGGTTAGTAAAAGATTTTAGATTATTATATTCACTGAGGTCCTTTTGGACTGTTTTTTATTCAATATACATATCTTGCTATGAATATAAACCCCACCCCAAACCAAATCAATAGATAATAGTCAATGTGACATATACAACATGCCAGCTGCTCCCCGTCCTCCAATAAAAAATAAAGGACATGCCAAGCAAGGTTAGAGTTAACAGAGTACTACCAGGCACTCCATTTCAAGAGTCAGAATATTCTGCCTATGTTATCTGCTGATTCATCATATAAATTAATGTGGGGTGTTTTTTTTCTCTTTTTAAAGGCAATATTTTGAAAATATACATCTTTTTTAAGAAAGTACAGAGCAAAATCAGATGTCAGACATACATAAATGAGATGCTAAAATATGGTAAGCATATTTGACACTTCAAAATACATTATTTCTTTGCTGTCTGTCTCAGTGAACTTCTGAGAGAGAAAATAATATTACCTGCTTTATTGTAAATTGTATTGTGAGACAGAAGATTTTTTGTTCTATAGTCCTAGTAATCTTCTTTTATTTCTACTACTAGAAACATTGTCTTTAGCCTGGACTTTTTTTTTTACTTGAATTTTACTTCTTTCAACATTTCAATTCAGCAACAAAAAGCTTTCATTTTGTAAGGCTTCTGTTTTCAGAAGAATGTGTGCCTTCATGTTGGAAACCCTGACACCATCTCTCTAAGTTTACAACTGAGTGTAACAATCTTGATGCTAAAATGTCCTTGCTTTAAGAAAATACAGTTATTAAACTTCTCAGCTAGATTCACCTTCTGAAAAAAACCCAAAACACAACAACCAAAAAAATCCCAACCAAAAAACAGGAAGGAGGGTTGAGAAGCATTCAGTTCAGGTAGATGGAAAGTATTTTGATTTGTTCTATTCTGCCCATAGCTCTGGAAAACCTATTCTTTTCAAAGTGCTATTAAATATTAACTGTTACAGCTATTATTTGAAAATGATCACAAGCCCACTTATCCCTGTAGACAGCCGTTACAATTCAGCTATATACAAACATCTGAATGTACATATTCATATCTATTGACCAATATATACAAATTCCTAAAAGGAAAATGCCTCCAATTTCAGTATAAATACACTTTGAAGTGTGTAAGAGGAATTTTAAAATACATATAATTTTTTTAAAAGCCACTTAAAAATTAACATTTCAAGGAAATGAATTATTTTAAAACTGAGATGGTGCCACAGTAACCTGTTTGACTTGAACAAAGAATTTACTGCAAACACAAGCAACCTTACAGTTTTGCCAGAAGCAGCCCCGACACACTGCATCAGTTCAGGACCTGAACTAACCCTGTTAGGTTAGTTCCTTTTACTAAGGCAACAATTACAAGGATTAGAGGCTAAGGCTCAGCTCGCTGGAGATGATAGGTATTTAGCCATTTCCTTGGCACGGCTTTAGGGCATGCAGTTGGGTTCCCACGGGCCCGGAGCCTTTTCCAGCGGCAGGCACCGGAGCAGGTGCATTCTGCTGATGCTGTGGCTCCGAATGGAGCATACCGCAGGTGATGCTCACTCATTACGGAAGCTATGGGGATGGGTATAAAAGAGAGCACGGGTTATTGCTGATGGTGGAGTGCCAAAGGTTAGTGAAAAGCTGGATTGTCTGCTGGACTGGGGTAGATAAGAACACAAAAGGGCACAGAAATGGATTTGAATACAGCCACTTATCAGCGTGCCTTTTAAACTACATTATGCTGCATATAATGGTGTACTGTTAGCACTAAAATTGGGAGTCTCCTTTTATGAGTGTACTAATTTATTAACATCAATTTGTGTCACCATTTTAGCAGCTCCTCTACTTCCCTGAGCCAAGAAGTAAGACACCAAGTCAGCTAAATTCAGACTGAATTCAAGTGGCTCTAGTTCTTTTCAAACAACTATTGCAATCTGCTGATGTAGCTATCTGTTGGCCACTGCATTGTTTTCTCCACAATAAAAGCAAAGAAACACATATAAACCAAAGATGTTTATGATTTGGAATAAATTGTAGCTTTATTATTCTTTATTACTGGAAACCAGCCTATTATTATGCAAAAGAATGAAAAAGGATCATTTATATACCATACTGTTAAATTTTATATCGAGTGATATGATAAAATAGCCAACTGGGACAGTGAGTGGGGAATGGGAGGAATACTAGATTTTATTTGTGTCATGTTTATAGTTAGCTATGTTTATCCTTTTTTGTCAGTTAAAGGAACATTAAATAGAATTATCTTGGATTTATGGTAAGTAATAAAGCAGTTTTCTTTTTTTTCCATGAATGCTCAATTAGATTAAAGTATACAGTTGCAAGTCCAAAATATGGACCTCTTTAGGATTTCTTTCCTGAGGCCATCTTTGTGTTTCCCCCCCTGAGACTGCAAGAATTTGGACAAAACTGTGCATGTGTCTACCGTAACACATGAGAGAGTATATTCGAGCTGAAACATGGAGTTTGGGGATCATGAAAGAGAATTGAAAAGTTAAAAAAATCACGGAATCACAGAATTGTAAGAGTTAGAAGGGACCTCAAGAGATCATTGAGTCCAACCCCCAAAATCTTAGCACCAGACCTAAAAATTTCTGGGATTTCTGGCAAGAAATAATGTAAATAAATACCGTTTCAAAATGGCATTAGCACTGCATGGTATTTGTGGAAGAAGACTCAAAAAGGCTTTGTTTAACCTTTGTGCTACCATGATTCTATTGTGCCTAAAAGAAGACACATCCTAGGAATCCTTTGTGGAAGGCACCCGATGTGTGGCTGTGTATCACTCTGGTATAGATTCCAGCATTACTGCTCAGACAGTGATCTGTCATCTAAAGCCAGGGGACAGATTCATATCTCTTTTCCAAGCACAATATATATTTCAAAACTCTTTTAAAATATGAACCATTTGAAACCACACCTAGTGTCCTTTTTTCTTACTTTACAGTTGTGTCCTTTTTAAGAGAACATCCTTGTGAAACACGAGAAAGGCAAGCAGCATGAAGTTTTATGGTTTTCAGTAAGGTTATACCTGCAGTTCAGGGTTTGGGGATTTAGTCTTTGCTGTTGTGTATGTTCATATGCAAGATATAGGGAAAAAACCCAACAACCCCAAACCAGCAGTTTGAATCAGTTAATCACAGAATCACAGAATATTAGGGGTTAGAAGGAAATCTCTGGAGATCATTTAGTCCAACATCCCTGCCAGAAAAGGATCACCTAGATTAGGTCACACAAGAACATGTCCAGGCGAGTTTTAAATGTCTCCAGAGAAGGAGACTCCACACCTCTCTGGGAAGCTTGTGCCAGTGCTCTGTTACGCTCACAGTCAAAAAGTTTTTCCTTATGTTTGCATGGAACCTTCTCAAAATATTCTGTAAGGCTTATACACAGATACTAGTTCAGTCACTTGAATGCCATTTTTGCATTAGCTGATAAAAACCCTAGCCAGTGCTGTCAGAAAAAAACCCTGAGGTCCAGATTTATTAAGATCTGCCTCCAGCCAGGGTCAAACCACAACAGAAACATGCTTCTCTGCACTGCTATTCCTGAATTTTCCATGTCTTTTGTCCTTCATATGTGTCTTTCTTACATCTACATAGGTAGATGCAATCAAGTAGCTATTGTTCAAAATTTTAGCAATCATACCCTAAATAATTTAAAAATTAGGGCAAGTTTTAAAAATCATCTTGCTTGCTTACTTTGTGGAATGTTCTCTGCAAATCCCAGTTACTGCAGATTTTCTTAGTCCATGCTTATTACAGAGAGTGAAATCTGTTCTTTTATTATGGTCTAAGATGTAAGACATTATAAAAAAATCATTTCAGGTTGATTTTCTTTACCTAGTATGGGAAGGTAATATTTGTTGCACAAACAGGGGCTACACACTTGTATTATTCATTAGTTATGAATTACTCAGTGGCCTAACCCTATCTGCTTTCACTTTTTAACAGTGTAGAAATATCTTTGAAGCTTGTGAGACAATGAGAGTTGTAGTCTTCAAGAATTATTCAGAACCAAGGAGTCTGACGGAAGTCTGTAAACGTGCTGGGACAAGTGCAAACTGCTCAGATATATCATAAACTGCTCTGCAGATTACACAAGAACTTTTGCATATTGAAGGTACAGTTTTTGCATAGCAAAGGTACATAATCCTCCACAGTGTCTTTCACCAACAGGACATAAAAACTAATGAAAAAGAGAATCCCAGAGAAAATTAAAACTATAAATAACTAATATTCATTTGTGTCTGAAGTACATACCCTTCCTCTGGGTGTCCTCTCCATAAACAGCACCAGGTCTTGTCAATACCAACAGATGCTTCAGTTCCATCTCCCACCCTGCCAGGATGCAGGGTTGGGCCATTCAGGGTACTCGTGCTGAAGCAGCCAGCGTTTTTACGGACTTGTGCATGGTTCAGCACACCCCTCTTGGGTGTCTTGCAGGGTCCTTCACCACTCTTCTCTGCTGCTCCTCAGCACCAGCAGTTATGATAATTGGGGATGATACTGGGAGTGACACCACCCGTATCATTTGGCTGAGAGACAAATACCTCTCTTTATCAACTGTAAATAAAACACAGAGGAAATAAATTGGAAAAGTAGTTTCCTAACACTGTTGATTCCTGTGATTCATGTAAACCAATAGCTTTACACTCCTGATGCAAAAGGCACCCTTTCCCCAGAGTGATAGTGTCTGCTGGCTTCCCAGAAGATCTCAGTGGTTTTGCCATTGAGAGAATTAAAGTTATGCAGCGTAAAAAATATGGGAAAAGGTTAGTCAGCTAGTGGTATAAGGGCAGGCCAATAAACAAGTCCCCTCTCCCTCAGCAGTGATTAGCCATTCTGTTAGCAAAGACTTGCAATAACGATGCATTTGCTAAAGAACAATAACCTGCATAAAACTTATTTGTAGTTCAGGCATTTTAACTAGAAATCTAAGCCATCAGCAAATCCTCTTTTAAGTTTTAATTTAATTTAATCTGCTCCTCAGGGCATGGACTATGCACAGGAAGCGATTGTTGTGATATTTTGCATGGGAGAGAAAAAAAAGAAACATTTGTGGTGAGACTGATGGGGGTGTGGAGCAATGCAGCAGTGGGGGCTGGGAGGCATCTCAGTACTGCAGACGCCTTCAGGTGAACCCTTGAGAGAAACTGACTTTTCGGCTGATGGCACCAGAGATTGTGGATGGATGAAGACAGATCATGAAAGCCAGATATCAAAAGAGAGATCACAGCAAGCTATTAAAATGTACATTTATATTGCTAAATATTTTTAGGGTTGCTGAATTGAGACAGCTAGCAAACAGCACATCATGGAGAACATTGATTGAAAAGCTCACTGGGTTGGGAAAGAGTTTTTTCATTTCATAAGTCATTTGCTGTAACAATTCCAAAAAGTCAGCAGATTTTTTAAATTAATGAGAGTTGTTCTGTGATGAAGTCTGGCTTGATGGCCACTTCCTTCCCCGGGTTTTCTCTGGAGAACTGAACCTCATCCCTTTGTGTCTTTAGAATTTTTCGGTCAGTAATGCTAATTCATTTGGCATGTTTACAGCATAAGAAATTATCTTATTGTTTTTATAAAAGCCCATAAAGCTACATTGCTTTAGAGAGATTTTAAGTCCAAACCCAAAGAGCTTTTTCTAGGGAGCTGACACTTTGTGTTGAATAAAAACTGTAGCAGGAGGTTTATCATTAGAAGAGGCTATAAACAGCAACAGCTACATTTTTTTTTCACTTGTGGAGATCTGAAAGTGATATTCTTTGGAGTAATACAGTGCTTTTGTTTATTTATGTATTTATTTGCTTAATAATTTATTTCCTGATATCTATTTAACTTTTCAAATAAAGAAGAGAAATTGCCTGATCATATTCCACTTTCGGCAAGGAAAAGAAGTACTGCTAAAAAAAATCAACATCTGTCACTCAAAATAGGTGTTTTCATTGTTTTCCACTGATCACTCTTCAGTACTGGTTTCAACTTGACAGCAAGATACCACAATGTATGCACAAGTCAAGCCAAAGTTACTTCAATAAATACCTGCCATGTTTTTGACCTTGTATGGATTTTTTTTTTTTAGTATACTATCAATAATTAATTGATTTTAGCAAATTTTATGAATCTAGACATGCTTTTTATTATATATATCAATTTTTTTTTTCAAAGTGACAGCTAACAGGACTTAATCTCACCAGTGACTTGCTCATTGCAGATAAGAAATGCTGCACAAGCATAGGGCTTCCGCTTGTTAAAAGTTTTCCTCATAGTAAGATCCTGAAAAACCTCCAGGACATAACATATGAAGGTGTGAAAGTCTAGCAAATAATAATTAACACCTAACATTTGTCAGGTTGTTGGAAATCATCTAGTTACTAATATGCTACTGAGAACCAGCAAGGGTTTTAAGATCCAACCTGCCATCTGCAACCTGAATCGTTTGCTGTAAGAGCTATTTTCTTTCTGTTGCATGTAAGAGAACTCCAGATGACAACACTGTAGATAATGTAAGTCAGATGGAATAAATGCCATCCCTATTCTTGTGTGCATCAGATGCAATCTCAGTTATACTGCATTGTCACCGAAATTACCGCTGTCCATAGCCTCACGAGTGCTAAAAATTTCATTTTCCTCATGCTCAGTATTACATTCCATTAATAATAATAATAATGTATATTCTGACATCCTGCTACTGTTGGTCTTGCCTTTTCCTTCTTTTACTTAAAGCACCAGGAAAAAATAATGTAGTGATTTGATTAACTAATTTGCATATGCATTTTGCTTTGCAAATTATCTCACTCTTCCAGAGCTTTAACCAGTCTGGACCACAATCCTATAACAGTTAGAGCAACTGTTTTGTTTTGTCAAACAAATGAGCTCTTTTTCAATTTCTATTTTTGTTTCTCTTACTGAAACAAATGTAATTATGAAGAAAATAAGTTTCCATCGCAGTCATTCAGAGTTGTAGTTAAATTCCTAATGGTTTAATATAAGATTTTATTTCTAAAATTTATTCCAAGTGAAATTTAAATGTAAACAGAAATAGTAGCTTTTAAGACAATTTAATTTAACAAATTGTTCCATTCACAAAAAATAATTCTTTCCAATCCTCTTTGTCAACTCTTTCACATTTACACATTGTCACAATCAGGAATCTGAAACCTAAAAGGTTTTCTTTAGAAAGCAAGCTTACAAGAGGGCAATAGACCTTGGCCAAAACCAGCAAGCCCTTTCTATGTATTTCTATTTACTTCCATCTCCTACAGTCTTCTTCTTGAAGAACCAGAAAAGAATAAATGCCCAGGAGAACCAGAAGAACATGGTAATGGATATCCAAGGAGAGAAAGATGACAGCAGGGGAGGAGGTCATGTCTGTCAGGCAGAAGCTGGTAAGCACAGAAATGTAGACAGGATTTGCAGATTTGGGCCAAATGAATCCTCAGAGGCTATGTACAAGAAGCAGTTGCATATGGCCTTTATAGGTTCCCTGGAAGCTGTATTTTTCTGGATTATCTCATCAGAGTGTATGTATTCTTCTTACCTCAGTTCAGACCCTTCATTCATGGTTCCTCTGTGTGCTGTCCCAGTGCTCAGGCTACTCTCATTCCTTGGCAGTGAATGGGATGGAGGACAGGCAAAGCTAGAGAGAAAAAAAACCAAAACCTGCATGAAAAGCAGAAAAAAAAGCTACTGCAATGTATGGAGAGGCCTATATTGGTCTTTGTGTTCAGGCCTACTCTAGTCTCAAAGCAAGCCCTTTTCCTTTCTCAAGTGCCTGATGCTGTTCTCAGGTGCCAGGCTCAGACCCCAATACCTTTCTTCCCCTACTCTTTCTCTGCTACACCACAGTTCCTATGGCTCATGCTCACTCTCAGTCGTCATACCTTTCACTGCTGTTTCAACACTTTTTGACCCTTTAACTGCCATCTTTAATTGGGAAATTCCCCCTCCCCAGTACTCACACAGGTCTGGTTATTACAAATATCACCACAAAATGGCTCAGATGGGGACACATCAGATTTCTGTAGAGCTGCAAACACATGAGCTGTTCTGACCAAGACCTGGTTCTTTCTGGTTTCCTGGACTACTTGCAGTTTCCTCTTCTGCCTATATGGGACCCTGAGTGTATGCAACCTTCCTGCTGCCTCTGCTCCAGGTTCTTGGGAGCGGCTGGCATCCCCCTAAAAACTCATCTCACCTCTTGGGGCTGTCTTTTCAATGTAAAGCAGCTTCTCACAGCCTTTGCCCAAAGTTGCTGCTCTCATTCTTCCCCCTAACAGGCTGTCTCCACCCTGTCTCCAGACAAAGTCTAATCCCCTACGCTTTGTCTGGGGGTAGATTGTAAACTCTTCATATATGATGATGTTGCGGTCATGTGGTTGCTTAGTTCTATATGCCATTGCTTCATAAAGGATCAAAATCATTGCTTTGGCTTCAGAACCATTAATCTATTCAGGTACCAATTCAGACGCTATTTAAATGACAATTGGGTTCACAGAATATGGCTTCCAAGTATTTTAATTTCATTAGGAATCAATCCTTCTTAATTACTTTCACAAATAATTCTTATTTTCCAGCTGGAAATAGAGATAAGGTTGTGTGTATGTATATATATTTTGCTCTGAGATTGGGGAAAAAAAAGGTTCAATAATTGGGTATCTGATAAATTGGACAATAGAGAGATGACAACTTTTAAAGTATTTAAAAGCAGATCTGATTCTGGTATTAATCCCTATATAAATGCAATAATCACATTAACAGAAAATAAGAGTAAAGAGAATCAAATGCATGTCAGCAAGGAATTTTTAAAATTTGGGGGATGGATAAGTGACTAACCCAGTGAGATGCATTAAAAAATAATGTCAGAAAAACCTCAAAATTAATATCAGGAGTCAAAACCCAAAGTTGATCTGTATTGTTATTTGCAATAAAGATATACACGTAGTCAGCTAAAAGGTATCGGTGAGACAGTCCATGCTAAAACCAGGAAATCAATATTGATTTTATTTTAAAATATTTATGTCTATACTATTTAAAAGCCAGACATTTGAAAAATTATAGGAAATGCTAAAACATTGCAGTATGTGTTTAAATTCTTTTACCCTGCACACTCCCAATTTGTGAAATTAAATAACTAGAAGGAACTATATAAGAAATAACAGATACAAGTGTATTATTTTTTACCACCTGCAAAAGGTAAGCCAACTATTGCTGTTTTTTCCAGGTCTGTAGTTTTTCCAGGTCTGTATTGCTCTATAGCAGGAGCAGTGGAGGTGTCACACAAGGAACAGCTGTGAGGTGTGTAGCAGAAGAATGGGATAGGGAGTGGTTGGAACCATATGTATCATAGAAAAATGCTACCTTGAGGGTCCCTTTTCCTATGGACTGAAAAAAATTACTCTTCAAAAGAATAAAAAACTATGATAAAGCTATATAAGATTTATGTTTATTTCAGTTTTGTTCACTCTGAAATATAAACAGATAAAATCTTGTAGATGTGTAGGGAGACATGGAAAGGAATGAAGACAACTTGTGCTCATTTCTTGCTTTTCATGAGCAAATCTGTTGAAATTACTACTGGAATTAGAGAAAAAAGGTTCCTATGCATCTTGCACAAAAACCTGCTACAGCTTGGAACAGAAGCGATGTCCAGTGCTCACCTGACACTAAGGTGGAGATCCTTTTCCCTGGTTAATAAAGTACACAGGTATATTGTCTTCATGCTAAATTACGTCCCTGTTGCAACAATCTGCTCATATGCAGCACAAATATAGCTCCAAAAAGGACATAGGTTATGACCTTGTCCTGACTATAGCAATAGTAAGAAGAAATAACATGTGCTCCTTGGCTGCTTCCATACCTTCCATCCTCTACAAATCAAGAGTGCCATCTCTTCTCTGGCTCCCTGAACATAGTCATAGCCTAATGCAGTCCAAGTACTGCTCTGAGCTGCGATCCCTTCTTCGCTTACTGTTAAACCAAGTCAGACTTTTGAGATGTTTGCTTCACCTTTACTTCTGCTGGAATTAGAAATTGACTTAAAGTAACTTTTGCCAGGATTTGAATTAAATTCATCAACTTCAAATTCAGTGTCAAATGGAGCAGCTAAAATAAGAAAAATCAGAATAAATAAAAGCTAACATTTGTATTGCCAATGCAAATACACATTATCTTTTTCACAGTTCAACCATGCAGCCTATTCAGAGAGCACTCGCTTCCTAAGCCTTGTTGAAATGAACAGGACTTCAGTATATGTACCAACATTAGGTATTTGTTGGCTAATATTTACCTAGGTTTGGGGAAGTATTGGGGTTTGCCCACTAGCTCAGCATATAACACACACACACGGCACTAAATGAATCTTGAATTCTCTAATAATTAAGAATCTAGTCGAGGTATTTATGTCAAAACATTTCCAGATGTATATGCTAGCTGTTTCCAGAGGCAGTTAGGATAAGATCCAGGTGTGCATCAACACCACCTTGCGTACTAGTTTTGGCTGGAAGTTAGTCACACACCCTGGGGAAACCAGGAGACGTGTTCTTCAGTCAGGGCAGCAAAACTGCAAGGCTCACCTCGTAGCCCAGCCCACCCTAGAGCATCTGCCCCTCAAATTATATTCGGCTGTAGATACCTATTGTACATACATGCTCCCATCTCTCTCCACTTCTGACAGATAACAACTTCAATCACAATGGTTGTGTACGATGCGTCTCATTCAATGTGTGGGTGAGTAGAGTTTTAGGGCTGATTTAAGGAATGAAAGACTTGGAAATCTTCTCATACAGTTCAGGAGTAGGGATACTCTTATTTTAAAATTGGAAACTGCTTCTTGTTGAACTACAATGTCTCTACTTGTTGCTGTTTAAATGAAGAGACAAATTTGGAGTGGTTTTAGTTTCTTGTTTTTTTTTCCTTTTTATAAATGAGTCCTGACACTGTGTGAATATTGAAGTTAAGGCAGATGACCATACCCATATACCTACATCTAGAACTTTTTCTATTTAATATATAAAGATCTATTCAGATAGATTTGCCTTTCAGTTATTTTGCTGTTTGGTAGATATGACTGTTTACAGAATCTTCCCTAGTCAGTAAAGCAACAAAAGCAAAAAATTAATCCATCAAGTTAGTCACTGAATGAAAGTGTGAGCTTAAAATTTCTTTTTTTTTCTCTTCTCTCCAACTTGTTTCCACACACTGACACAGTTTCACATGTTCTTCGGCCTCCTAAAATGGCTTCAATATAACCTGACACAGACAATCTCAGTCTAACAATAAAGGAAATCAAAATCCATAATGCAGAATCATTCAGAGCTGCTGGGATTTTAAAATCCCATGCCCTTTAAGGAACTTTCAAAATAAATGAAATGTTTTATTAATTCTAACAGCTTAATGTACAGAACTAATAGAGGTGTAGTTCATCCATCATAAAAATCTTTGTCTTCCCCCCTAACGCATTAATTTCTTTATACAGACAGATTGTGTGGCTATGTTTGTACGACACTTTTTTTCCACTCAGATCAATTCTAAGACCTCTGAACTAAAGAAAATCATCTTTCTAAATGGAATACTAATTTTAGCTAAGCTGCTTTTGAAGACTACGCTCTTTAAAAAAAAAAAAGCCAAAGCTCCATACAAAAGGTAGGGAGAAGAGGGAGAGTGTAGCTGATGAAATGCAAATGAGGCTTTTCTCAGACAGCTGGCTGCTTTGGGATGACATGTGTGATGAATGGCTCTTAAAACATGAGCAGGCATCAAGCTCCAATTCAGTGTCAGACTGGCAAAAACAGCAGCATTACTGGATGCTTCCTTTAATTAATGCAGCACTTCTGCATTAGTCCGGACACTGCCGATAAATGGGAAAGAACTGATATCAGTGGTAATATCAGAAATCTTTCAACCTTGAAGCTGGGATGCATTAGCCAAAAGCTGTGGTATCGTAAAAGGTTTAATTGTATTTGTAATGTACCAGTGCACCATGACAAAAATGGGAGATAGTGTAGGCAGGACAGAGTAAGCCAGTGATAAATGAGTGTGAGTGAGCGATTATAAAGCAAGGAGGAGTGTGAAAACAGACAATAAATGGTGAAGGGGAAGGGGGCAGGGAAGGAGGGGGTTGGTTATGATAGCAACAGCTACTCTAATGTGAGAAGCAGGTGACAAGAGAAACCCAGTTATAGTTTTGAGTGGGGCTACAAGCACAAGGAGTTTAACATAAATCTTTCCTCCTAAATAGGTTTCATTGATGAAAGTGAGATTTACCACCGCACCTACTCGTAGCAGGACTTCACGGGGAGGGCTTTGCTAGCCAGTTATCTACTGCAGAGCATTACAACTCACTAAATCAAACACACAGCACAAGGTTTTCTATTAATTGCATACTGAAGTAATAGGATACACATAGTGCTCATCCACTGTGCTTAGAATTATGCTTTCTGACACAACATACCATAAAACTCTCATGTGATTTTTATACTGTCACATAGTCACCAAGTACCAGTATGGAATAGCAATAACAGCTTTCTTGACATAATTTGAAAATAATGACTAATCTACCACTGAAGGCACAAGAGTGTATCACACTGAAAGGCTACAGAACATTTGTATGCCAAGTATTTTTTGGTTTGTGATTGCAACAATTTCTTCCTAGCATATAGGCTAAGGCACATTATTATTACCAAGTTCTGGTGAGGCTTTTGAAAATGGTCTATGCTTGGTGTTTCTGAGAAAGCTGAAACATTCCCGTAATGTATGCAAAGTGATTTGCTGTTTCTTGATGACACCTTTAGTCACATGGTGGCCTTTTGAAACCATTCCAGTTGTTCCTTTCCTTTTTTCATGAACACATGAAAAGCATTTACTGTGTGCACCAAGTCTCCTTTTATTCAAACTTTGTCTGTGAAGCCAAAAACCCTCCAAAATCTGTTACTTTTTAAGATGAATATATAGATGATTTACTGTCAATGCTTATTTTCATACCTGGGGAGAGAACAGAGGAAGAGCGAGACATTGGAGAAAAACCAACACCTTTTCAGGCATCAAAAACAGATGGTAGAGATATATATTATGATAAACAGAGCACTTTATTAACCCCAGCATTGGAAAAAAAATTGGGTTTTAGTATTTACATATATCCTTTTCCTAGGATTGTATTAGAACACAGCTAACAGTTTATCAGCTAGGAAAGTACCTACAGTTAAGAGCACATACATATATGTACATATATATATATGTATCTGCTTCCCTGAACTGAGGCTGAAGACTTTAAAACATCCTTTTATGCATTTTTTTCAAGTACAGCACACTTTCTTAAGCATAAAGGACTGTAGAAAAATATCAAAATATAAATATGTAAGTAACCAAAAAACAGTTCCAAATTGTTTTCCTTATAAAATATTTCTGCATTAAAATTATTGTACATGGATATGTTAATAGAAATGTCTGAATAGCAGGAAAGTTAGCCAGTTTTATGGTGTAAAAGGTTTGCCCGGGAGACAAGGGCAAAAGCAGTTCAGCTTTTTTTTCCCCTTGCTTGATACACCACTTTCGTTAAATATTTTGTCTGGCTTTAAATTCTGTGCCTTTGGGGTAAAACCACAGCTACCATAGTTGCGAAATACCTATGTTGATCCAGAAAGTTAATTGAAAACCAGCATGGTATTGATTGGAGGAGCAGTTCAACAGGGAAGTGGGTCAAAAGAGATGGGATCAAAACCTTTTATTTTTTTGCGAAGAAATCCCCAAACAAGTAAAAAAAACACAAACACCAAAACCCCAACCAACCATACCTAAAAATCCACAGACCACATAAATTGCCAGATTTTATGGAGATGTTCCTTACAAGCCATATTTTCAGGCTAACAACTTGGCATAGAACTGATAACACTGGCACAATGTTCACCGTGTGCCAGTTTATTCCTAAGGCCTGGTACCTATCCCCACAAACTTACAAGCCTTGATGCAAAGTATCCTGTTACATCAGATTTCCTATTGAGGTAGTCAGAGCATCAATCTACTTGGCTTCATAATTTTGCAGGAGAAAACTCCACTACAATACAATGAATGAATTCCAGTGTTTCTGGAATTTGAAACAGGGGAAATATAAAGGCAGTCATGACAGTTTATCTCAAAGTTAGAAGCCAGTAGTTACTACAATGTACATCTTTTCAGATGGCCTGTTTTCATTCTTAACTCCCCATGTTCTTGTAATGTAGTTTAGCTCCTGTATCATTTACAAAGTGCTTTACCACATGATAAAGAGGCTATGTTCCAACGATTCTCTTCAGCCTAAGTCAGGGAGATCTTTTACTGCCCCTTTCCTCCCTCACTCGCCTAATATTTAATGTACAGGACAAAGCATTCATTTCCACTAAATGAGAGTTGCCATTAGATGTGAAGGCTTCATGCTCAACCAGGATCGGATAATGATATGCTTACTCATGCTTACTACATTAGGAAGTTTTAATAGGACTACGTGAGGATCAGGTGCTAATCGTTGGAACAGCATCAGATTGCAGTCCACAATTTGGTGCACTCCTTCTGAACTCCATCCATCTCTGAAAATTCAGGAAGACAAGATAAGAATAGGAACAGAATTTAAATGGCGCATAACTGGCTGGTCGCATGACCAGAAGAAAGCCATCATGTAATTGTCCCTGCTCGTAGTGGTGGCTGGGACACTAGCTGTGTAGATAGGTCCTAACAATTCCCCATTGTGGCCCTCTCATGGGATTTTACTTGGACAGCATTTTCCACTAATGGATGCTGGTCATGAATAAACAGCTATAAATCACTTTGGCCAAGTTAACTCCAAGACATGTGCCAAATTCCAGTGTCTAACACACATTTCCTAATAAATAGAAATGTTTTTAAGCAGAAAAACAAACAACCAGAAACATGGGTTAGATTGAAATCATCCAACTGCAAGGACAGGCCCAGATGGCTTTGGATTTCCTGGTAGAGTCCAGAGGTCCAGAGATCTGCCCCAGTGAGCCTGGCTCTGAGGAATATGGAGGGATGCACACCCTCACTGTTCTGCTGAAAAGGCATAGGAGCATGATCAAATACAAAAAATTCTGATGAAAGAACAATGTCCTAAATATGAAGTGTTTATAGTAAAGATTTTGATGTAAAAATTCCATGCAGAAACAGTAAGGGTTTTTAATATATGTATATTAGTACATGGTTTATATAGAACATATTTTTAAGACTCTGTTTTCATCATTGACCAATACCCCTAACTCCCTCATGGGATCTCTCAAGATGTATAGATGATCTTTATATGACCGATAATATTCAATACTGACAAGAGGCCAGGAGAACAGCTTAAGTAAGTTTCTAAGAATGTAGAATTTAATAATTGTGGATTGAAATAATTTTGGGACAGGAGAAGTTTTGAAGAAAAGTTTCCAAGATTAATAGCAGATGCTTTAACGCATAGACTTTTCCGTATTTTTAAGAATTACAAAACCAGGTACCCAGTCAAGGAGCTGGCCCTGTGCTCCTTGCACCACTGACTAGCACAATATAAAAAGCAAAAGGAATCTGATTTTTGTTTTACTCACAACAGGTTTTGATTTGTATATATTTTTATGTTTCAGACAGAACAGAGGTTGGAATCATTATAGATGGAGCCTGTGGTTGGGTGAGTAATGACACATACAGCCACATTCTTTTTAGTTGGAGCTTCATTATGGAAGTTTTTCATGAAGTAACAGACACACTTAAAATATTTCCAGCAAAAAAGAGTCAGAGGGAAATATAACTGAATACCGAAAATTACTTTAAGCGGGAATGTAATAATTGATAAATCCTTTGGAGCAGATGGTCTTCTAGCTGATTTAAGAGATATGAGATCCCTGGGAGCAATTGCTACTGGAACATCAACCACTAATTCCCATTCTTCACATGTTCCAAATTCTGCATTCTCTGGAATGGTGCTAAGCATTTTACTTTGGCTCTGTCCTCAACCATGTTTCGCTACCAACACTACCAAAGTTTATTTATGCTCACTGGCATAACTGAATTTTGTATCAGAAACTACATTTTCTATGTTCTACTTATTGACCATTTTACATGCTTGGGTAATCCCATCAAAATTATTTTTAAGGAAATCAGAGAAATACGTCATGCTTGAATTACCTGTGCAGTGAGCAGATGACTTCAAGCTACCCCCAACTCCCCAGATGAAATTAGTCAGAGCATATATGAGGTGTGTGCTGCAAAAGGTGATGTGAGTCAGAGGACAGAAATGGAAACCAAAAAACCTGGTGCTTGGCCTAAAAGTAGTCAATTCATTTCTTTATAGACATTTTTATTTACATCATAAGCTCTTTTTGGACAAGGTCTGTCTTGTGCCATGTGTTCATACACTGCTTTCCACAGTGCTGTCCTTAAATAGATCCCTGGATGCTACTGAAATACAAATAAAACAGATGATGAAATACATCAGTGATAATGTTATCATAGTTTATCATCGTTTTCTCTTTCTGCATGGCCTAAAATGTCCTACATTAAGACTTGGGCATAAAACCCCTCCACACGTTTATGAAAGGACACCATTAAAAAAATCAACCCTTTTTTACTACAGGAATAGATAAAGCAAATGCAAAGAGCTATGGGAGTCAAAATTCAAATAGATGTTTCTTTTGTTTCAAGCAGTTACCCTAATCCCTCCTGAGCAAAGAAGAGGCATGAACCAACAGACAATTAAATACTATATGAAGAGTTTACTTGGCTCAGTTAGCAAAATACCTTTAGTCTTCTAAGAGAATTCTTATTACCAAGATTGCTGCTGTTGTTGCTGTTTCTCTTTTAAAAATCTATCTTGACAAGACATTACCTGACTGGCAAGACTTGCAAAAAAAACCTCCCAAATCTAGAAATCATATTTTACATGATAGTTTCACACCTTGCTTGCCAGAAAAAAACACTGTGTTATCATAATACTACTCCATCCATAGTAAGATTAATGCATCTGCATTGCACATCACTGTACTATATGCATCATTACACTGGAACTGTAAAAAGGAAATTTAAGGTGTGATAAGACCTAAACATCTTTATAACAATTTCAAGTTTGTGGATATGTAAGATGCAATTGTCAATTACATCACACATTGAGTTTAAATAATAGCCCACTTTAGGAAACCCGCACTGATTGTGTCTGCTTTCCAATTTTTCTTTTGGTTTTGCCTTCTGTTTCAGCTAAGTCCCTATTCCAGTGACAGCTGATTGGAAGTAATTGAAAAAAAATCAGCATTTTAATGCATCTTTTTCTCCCAAGATTTTTGGTATCCTAAAATTTCAGGGTCAAAGAAATGAAAAAAGAAGAGAAAATTGGTTGCTTAGTTGAGATGGTCTGCCAATACAGTCACTTATTTAAAGAACAGTATGGTTAAAACCTAGTCAACATTTAGCAAATGCCTCATTCATAGTAAGACTGATTTTTTTTTTCATCAGTTAAGAGAGAAGCTCTAACCCAAAGAGAAGTCTATTTCATTGGATTCATTATCCAAATAATTAATAATTCTGGAGAAGTTTGGCCTCTGATATTTTCTATGGTATAATACCTGACAGCTGGCTGAGACTGAGAAAATCCTGGTAAAAAAGCTCAATCAATCTTGAAGTAACCACCAAGGGCTCCAAAACTTTCAGCAGCCTTCAATGATTCTTGCCTTTGCCTTTGCTCAGGGTTGAAGCTGTAGTGGTCGCAGTAGGTGCACTGCTGGGGTACACCTGCCGTAATTAACTCCTTAGCACAGCTATTCTGACCATCTAGTAAGATGGATGAATGTTATACATCACCTCACCACCATCAATTGTTCACCCCATTAGAGCAGAGCAGAAAAATATAGACAAATGATTTATTCATCAGAAAAGAACAGGTTCAGCTGACCTGAAAAAATAGTTGCAAAACTGGGTCAAATCCATCAAAAGGTTACTGTTGGGTTTCTCACATGCATGCACTCACATACACATGCACGCATGTGCGCGCTCACAGGCACAAATTGCCCACAAAAACCCAAAGGCCTGGGACTCACCTTTTGTTAGTGCTGTGACTGGGACAATCATGAAGGAAATGTAAGGGACTAAAGTTTATTTTGCTCTTCTGCTTGGACCTACTTCTACTGATCCTGGCAGGACCAAGCCATCAGATTTCATGGGGTCTCATGATACCTCCGGCTACAGCTGTCCTACAAGGTGTGAGGTAATAACATACTTACTGGGGCCTGAAGGAATGAAAATAAGTCACTCAGCAATGATAAGTGACCCCAGTGATAGAGTTGCTGAAATGTCAGTGCCCCAAACCTGGAGTCAATCAACTTGTGTCTCCCACTTCTTAACTACCTCAGCTCCAGGCTGACGAAGCCTCCTAAACTGTCACAGCACCTGTATCAATCTCTTTACCTCTGCTATTTAGCATTTATTAAAGATTCCTCAAAAGAGGACAGTAATATTTGCTCTGATTCAACAGAAAGGCCTTCATTGATCCAGAAAATGTTAAGGAAGAGATGGAAGAAAAAAGTTCACATCAACAAGAAAAAACCCAGCATTGTTTCAAAATGTTCACATCAAAGGTCAGCAGACAAAACAGTACATCAGTGCTCTCCCCTGTCCCTTAATACCTTGTTCTAGTAAGTAAGAGGGCAGGTGGCCCCCTTGCAGAACAATGCTGAGAACATTGCCCACACACCCTTATTCCCTTGAATGCCAGGTAGATTGGATTCTGATTCAAACTAATTTGTTCACTGGTAATGAGCTGTGATACCATCACCTAAATATAGAAATAAGTATTCAGTGAAGGCTTTAATAAATGCAAGAGTGGAAAAGAGTGTCTCTTACCTAGATATAGCCTTTTTGAAAAACTTGAGATCTAATAATCGAAGTTGTTTCTTCTAATGCATCTAATGAGATAATATTAATAGCTTTCAATCAAACTAGCTGCCTGATGCTAAATATTCACTAACGTGGTTCCCATACTCTTTTTTTTTCTCCCCAGAATGACACTTGGTGCATCAAGACTTTCAGGACTGTTTTCCTGAAATAAAGCTAACAAATCCCATCTAGATTGTCATTGCTAAAACCCACTAAATTCTTGGAGTGAGAAAGGACTTCAATCAAAACAAAGTCTACAAAATGCTGTCCTATTGGAAGGTTGTAATAGATTCTTCCAGTCATTTCCCAAAAGTATGGAAATTATTCTCTGTGTTATAAAAATGACTACAAAACATTCACTGCCTTTCTGTTCCTGTGAACTTCCTTACAAAATATTACCTAAGTTGTACAGTACCATTTAGAAACGGACACAGGTTTGGGCATGTCTGACTGTGTAGGCTGTAAAAACTGGAAGTAAGACATGAGAAATTACGTCAATGGTGTTATACCATCGATGCTGAAGAATGACAAAAGTAAAGATAAATGAATTGTGATTTGTGGCTCATCTTTTTTCTTCAGCTGCGTCACAGATCAGAAGTTGATCCTGGACTGATGTATTTGAAGCCTATGGGGTTCACTGCACTATGAAAATGACAAAAGAATTACCAGGTATTTATGTGCTTCTCTAAGTAGGAACGGGCAGAAGCAAGTAGTCTACTGTTTGGAAACACTCTGTGAACTTGTGGTCTAAATCTTTAAACTGGCATGTCATTCTGTTTCTCCCAGTTCTGCAAGTCAATATCCTGAGAAAACAATTTCTTTTCCTCATCTGTCCAAAGAAGTTTGCCCTTTAATACCTTCCAACATTTTTTATCCACACTTTCTCCCTTGCATTTTGATAGCCATTTAGTCCCAGTTGGGTCAGCTTAGTTTTTCCCCCCTGTAATTCACCAGTTCCTACTCCCTCTACTCTCCAAATACTTCATCACATTTCTTACTTGATCCCTGTTTTATAGAAGGATAACAAACAAAAAAACCAAACAAAAACCCCACTACCAAACATCTGGATACTCTTCTGTATAGATTTTAAAAAACTAGGTCATTTCTAATCCACTTATGAAGCTCAGAAACCCATAGTCAGCAAAATTTTACTTTCTCTGTGAATAATGGTTTCTTTGATCAAAACGAAAAGGTGGTAACAAAAAAAACAACCAACCAACCAAACAAAAACCACTTATGGCTTTATATCATTTCCACTCAGGAGACTGAAGTCTAGTATGTATGAGTTTGAAAAACAATGGTATTCATTTTTACATAAACCCCTCATGTTAATAATCTCAAGATAACCTTACATTCTTCTTAATTTATAGCCTTAATTTTATCAGTCAAATTCTAACATATATGAGCTGATTTTGAGAAGAGAAAATTCCTTAGCAAGACTTCTTCCCTAATTTTTAGCTCACAGTAAGACTTTTCCCTGGTTGAAGAGACTTTCTATTGGAACAAAACCAAGTTTTGCAGTCTTCAAAGCATTCACACCATCACCTAGATTGTGGCAACTACGCTATTTTCCTACACTCCCTGTGTATCAACAGACCCTGTTGTGTAATATTGTACAAGTTTGTATTTCCATATATATAGGCCCTGATTCTGCAATCAGATCCATTTGGACAAAAGCCCTTTGTCTGTGGAGAATACTCATGATTTCAAAGTATGGCCATCTGTTCTGAGATTTAAAAACTAAGGCTGCATGACAATAATTGTTTTTTCTCACAATAGAAATGCTATACAATGCTTAATGCTTATTGTACATTGCTACTGTAGATGTTGTGGCTGAGTTGCATTTTTATTTTATAAAAAGAGCATGGAGACTTGCTACACTGTGAGTGTAAAAACAAATGTTGTGGATAGTTGAAGAGCGCAGACGTTCCATACCAAGAAACCACTGATCCCATCTTATTGTGTTGTACTTACCTACCCAGCAGAAGCAGACATAGATGCCAAAAGGTTTACATTATTTCTTGTTGAAACAAGTTAGCATTATTTCCTTCTTCTCTTCCATATAGATGTGTGCATGCGTGTATGCCCTGTTTCTGTGTTTAGGTTTCCTGCTTGGGTAGTTTTTGACCGCTGCATGGTGAATTAACACTCATCTAGTGTATGGACATCATGCAGCTCTAGCATTGCATAATCCCCTTCTCCCAGGTGGTATTAATAATCATTAGCCTGTTGTAGTGAATAGCAAAAGGAAATCAATAAAGGATTAATCAGGGAAACTAAGTTTGGGGTTGATTTCTGAGTAAATCATAATCTATACTGAAAATGTTTCATCCAAAGACAATTGGCAATTCTTTTTTTTTTTAATGGATTGAGAAACTGAATGACAATGAAGTAAAAGAATATTCTCTAGCTTCATCACCAAATGTTTCTTTTCTGGTCAAGATGAAGGCCTTTATCAGTCAAGCTCCGCAAAGCTCCAGTTTGCATGTCTGCACATTGGGCATAGCACTAAAAGGAAAGAGGAAGCTCG
Organism: Zapornia atra; assembly: GCA_013400835.1. NCBI lineage: Eukaryota > Metazoa > Chordata > Aves > Gruiformes > Rallidae > Zapornia > Zapornia atra. Next base: position 67,219 of record VZTU01012915.1, read on the forward strand.
CCTGTGTAAGTCTATTTCTCATTATTCTCCCAAGAGCATTTTAGCTTTGTTTTGTAGCTGTGCTAAATGAACAAGGGCTGCAAGAGGAACATAACTTACTGCTTAAAGCAAAAATATGTCTAATTTTGCATCCACAAGCACCTCCTTTTTCATAACTAAGCAAAATAAGGATGTAGCTCATTGTTTCTAGAATCTACTCTTATAGGCAAGGATTCAGACTTACTGTAAGCAAATGAATGAGGGTTTTTTCCACATTACTTTCAGCTGACTGAGCAGCAGTGTCTCTTCATTTAGCACATAGACAGAGAAACAATTTTGATCATAGCATGGGAATTTTCACAAATAATGTAAATAGCAGAAGCAAAGATGGGAAGAATTATTCTCTTTCATTTTTTTCAGTGCTGCCACTCAGCAACTTACTACAACACTGATGGAATAATCAATTAATTCCTTCTTTTTTAGATTTGAAAACAGATGTTGGAAAAACAGCCACTGTTTCACAAGGGTGTGTCAGTAGATGCCATTTTTGTCATCTGATTTAGCCCATTCTAATCAACAAAGCACTTCAGCATACGGCTGATTTGAAGGCTTTACTCAAGTCAGCCAGAATCAACAGAACGCACCTCGTGTGTAAAGATATCAGTGAGGGGACATAGACTTAGGCATGCACTTAAATGGCCTTACTGAATCAGACAATCTGATCTGCACAGGCGGGCCTCAGTAAGCATAAAATCTCACTGACATCAACGAGGATTTCTATGAGTAGGCTGCAAAATTAGAGCTCCATTTAGTAGGTGGACAAAAAAATGTGTAGCTTTATGAAGCTTTTAGACAACAAAGAAAAAACCAACAGAGCAGAACACACATAAAATCTCTATGCTTTATGCGGTTATATATATTTTTTTAAATATTGCATATAAATGCAAGCAGCGCTACATCTGCTGGCAGAAATGTGGTTATTAAAGACATCCACCAATAGGACTTAAGGAAAGTTAGGTGATGAATTGCAAGCAGCTGCATCTTTACTGCACAGTCAGGATTTTATAATAAGCCTGAAGGTAATGTTTCCCTGCATAATTTTCTTTCTCTGCTAAAAAACGTCTTTCTTCAGAAAACCTCAAGAATATGAACTAAAGACTAGGTCCTTAGGGGAATTAAAAAAGATCTAGGCATCTAAAGATCAATTAGATGCCTAATTTAGGTCCTAAAAAAACACACATAGCCCTAATAGCACTGCAAAAAACCATGCAACCCAAACTTTCTGACAAAAGAACCCCCTAAGTGCCTTAATGTGAGACAGCAGCCTGCCACTTTAAACATTTGGCCCAATGGTCAGGACATGTACACACACTTAAACATTAATTCTGTAAACATAAAATCTGACAGACATTAGATATGCTACAATAGGTAATATAATACAATAGGTAATGTGTGCAAAACCTCAGCCTACGCTGGCTACCCTGCAAAGTGTTAATTAGGGCACACTCCTGGGAGGTTTGGGTTCAAATCCTCTCAGATAAAGGATGCTGAACAGCATCCTCAATGTCCTTATCAGGCAGCAAATGCACAAAGAGAGCATCCACCTCAGTGTTTTACAATGTGGTCCTAATCCCTCACTGATTTTAAAAAGAAGAGACTTTCACCCAGTCTATAGGGGTGTTCCAAGGGTATGAAGGGATAAAAAGGCTGCCTATTAATTATGTCCTATCCAAGAGCAGTATTCTCCCTTAACTTCTGTTGCTTCTGCATTTGGACAGCACCAAAAGCTCCTCATGAACAATATATGGAGCCATTGCACTGCTTTGATACTCTGCAAGACTCATCCATATTTAACTGTGATAACGCTCAAATTTTCTTTGTATAGCTGAATTTTTCCCAACATATTTCTAAATTGCTCCTCTGGCCATATTTCAGGCAAACTAAATGTGTCCAGAGAGCCATCGAAGTATCACAGTGTTTCAGCCTGTTTAAATAGTTTAAAGTGTACATTATAAAATAATTGTTCAGGGCCATATTAACACCAAAATTATTATGGGGAGAGAGAGCTCTTATTTTCTAGGAGGTATTTATGTGAAAATGTTAAGTGTCAGAGAGAAAATAAAAAAGCAGATAGATTCAACAAGTGAAACACATTAAGAAATTCACTATCTCAGGCTGTCTTTTGGCAGGTCAACCTGTGCAACTCCAAGAAAGACACAAACGCTGTCTGTCCATACTGTGAAGTACGTCTTGCTCCATGGTAAACCCTGCAGTCCTCATTCCTGGATGAGGATCTGATGGCCAGATCCCAGTTGCATGTCAGGAAGAAATCTGCAACTGCAGCTGTCCCCCTTCATGTCCAGATGTGTTTCAGAAGGAAAGGTTTGTTCATCCCAAGAGCTAACATTGCCCGTTTACCAGAGCCAAGATAAAGGCACAGATCAGACCCACTCCTTCCCCTTTCTTCTAGACATACAGCACCACTGAGCATACTTTCATCATTCAGTTACTAATTTCATCTATTTGCACACATAGCTGTGCATTCTCATCTAAATGGAGACTAGTAACAGAAATCCATTTTCTCCTGTAGCCATAGGGGAAATTATTGCTATGCAAGTAGTATCCAGAGCAGTCCATTAGTCTTCTGAGGTATACCTGAAACCCAATTAGGGGTACAACAGGAACAGATTGTTAAGAAAGTGTTCCAGGAGGTTTCTGCAGTGTTACAATTGCTCTATATGTTGGCGACAGAGTTTGCTTGCCTATTAATCCTAAATGCTATAAGAGTATTTTAAAAATACATACGAAGGAACTGCTAAGTGTTTTTAAATTGTGCCTTGCCCAGGTGATAAAGGATGCTGTCTTTGAGTTTGAACTTAAAAAGCTTTGGCTAGTAAAATAAAGAAGAGATACAAGTATCACAGAGGCAAGTAGATTCATTACCAAGTTAATTGGTCATTAGTCACAAATTCTGACAGCATTTGAGTTCCACTTTCTGAAAGTGACTCGGAACAGAAAGTCTTTTATTCCATTTATCAGCATTGCAGACAGCTGTCGCATCCCACTGGACTCTGGGTCTGCTCAACTTTTTGCCCCACTCCTGGCCAGTACCTTCCAGCAGGCCTGCAGAGCTTTGTGCCAGAGGTGAGGTGCTCAGAAGTGAGCCCCAGATGCCTCGAGGCAGTCCCTGCCCATTTCTTAAATGTGAGCCTCCTGTTTAAAATACCTTTGGGTCCCAGGAAGGACACTGCTCTCTTAAGCTGTCCCTGCAGCTGCTGCCCTCTCACTCATCCTGTAACTGAAATTACCATGTCCCCTTCCAGAAGTGGTAGCAAGCACTGAAGCGGGCAGAGCAGTGCTTCATATGTGCCCAGCCTGGAGAGATGCCTCCCTCGGGAAGTCAAGTGGGCCTGCTTCATTGCTCTGATGGTCAAGAAAATGTTCAACAAAATATACCTGGCTGTCTAGCAACAGACGCATTTGACCATCAGGTTTTGCAAGGGCAATATCCTTTCAGGAAATATTCAGGCCTGGGTTTAATATAACAAGCCATTCATTCAATCTTGTGTTTTCTCAGAGTTGTTTGTTGGTATGAATAGCACCAATCCCATCTTGCCTCCTGCTACACCACGGCATTTTACCCTTGCGTGAACTCAGTTCAGTATCACGTACCTGATGGGGTAGGCACAGCAATTTTCTCCAGCTTCATGTTCCAGCATCCTCCTCCAGCAGATCTCAGCACAAAGACTCTATACAGTGCTGCCATTGCAAAGGAACATGTGGTATATGCTAAGGCATGGGTATGGTTGGACTCTTACACAGCCATTCATTGCTCCTATATTAATCAAGCTGTATAAGGGTAAATTCCAGTTGCCAGTAAGTCAGCAAAAATTAGATCAGATGCAAAAGACCAGAAGAAATACACTGCATATTTTCAGACTTTTAAGACAGTTGCATATTCTATTTTTTTTCACTTTCCTGTCATTCCTTATCTCTGCGGTCAAACTAAAGAAGAGTATTTTGTTGACAAAATGGTTTCAAAGTCTGCGTTAATAGCCTAAGCTCTTCCTCCTTCTCTTCCAGGTGGTTGCTCCAGTTTCATGTGGTGCAGCGTGCTGCTGTTGTATTTGTCTAGCAGGGCAGCTTCTAATGCCTAATGCTTCCAGTGTGTTAGTCAATTCTTTCTTTGTTTCACCATGCACACAGATACATTCACAAGGAAATGGAAATTTAAACAAGTCACAGAATTTCTGAAATACAGATGAGAAAATCCACTTGCTAAAGTAAATCATATCCTGGCAATTTAATGTCTTGCAGTAATGAGAAAATTCGAAGTTTTTCCTAGCGACTATTGATCATACTACTACAGCATTCCTGAGGAACACGAGATAAAACAGAAGACTGTTTCATACCCAGTAGTAGAGCAAGCACCTCTGAAAGCAAATACAGCAGAAGATACCATAAATAAACAGAGCCTTTTAACGGGATAAATCCAAGTCAGATTTGATCCTAAAATTAGATTGGTTCAGATACTTGGGACTTCTGAAAACATTTAACTTAAAACCCAAAACGTCCAGTCTGCTCCCCTCCTTTGCTTGTGAGCAGGTTTGTTCTGCTTGGATATGCCAACGTGAAATAAAAATGGTGTAGGACGAGGTCATAATCAAAAGAGAAACTTTACATTCCATGGTGTTCTCGCTGTTGAAGTCCAAAAAAAAGGTGTCATGAATAAAGGAAGGACTCACCAGCTGAATTATGTTCTGTGTATGCTTTTCATGCAACATACACTTTTCATCTGAAAGCCCTATGCTGTCTTTAATAGTGTTGTTAACATTGTTCTTTTCAATAAGATTTTTCAGACTTGCATCGCTCATTCCTAAAGTGTAGCAACTGAGGTAGATGAGCAGCATAAGAGGAAGCAAAATGGAACTATTTTGGGGACTCATTAATTCCTACCAGCAAGGAAAAGTGAGTGTAGAGATGTAATGCCTGTTTGACGCCAAACAAGACATCTTTCTCCCTTGTTGAATAAGGTCACTTGTGACTGGATCATGTGGCATCTGACACCATCCTTACTGGCAGGATGTCAGAGCACTAAAACAGGCAGGAATAGCTTTGATCATGGAAATGGGTTAAGTGTACATGTGGTGAACATACACAGATTGTCAGGACCACGCTTCAGTCTCATGTCATATAGATGGCATTATACGTAGATAACATTATTTAATGCTTCCACTACTTTGAGGATAGGATAGGATAAGATAGGATGCAAAGGTAGGCAGACATGAGGGTGAACAGAGATACTATAAAATTCTCTCTGAACTATGGATAAATCCCACCCTGGCCTTTTGGTGAAAATCAATAAACATTGCACTTGATGTTGAGGGGGAGGAGAGGAGAAAACAAAAACATGTGGGTCAGACAGTGTGCCAGAAATAGGTCTCCAGGTAGGAGTAACTGGAACCCCACCAACAAACAAGCCCCAAAGAGGTAGCATTGCTGCCAGACACCTTTACCCCTCTCCTCAGCTACGGCCCCCCCTGTGCCTGTGCTCCTTTGGCTATTGCAAAGACTTTAGTTTCTACTTCTGGCAGCCCTAGTTCTTGTGTTCCCATTGTAGTGCTACAGCAGGGACAGAGACAAACAAAAGGCTTCACGGGGAATTAAATGCATAGCTGACATTTATTAGTTGCCATATTTTCCTATGACAGTCACCAGTCAGGGTCTGCGGCAGTGTGATATAAGCAGAATAGGCATTAAAGAAAAGTTAGCCAGGGACCCTCCGTTGAATTTAATACTTAAATCTTACTTAAATTTAATACTTAAATCTTATTTAGAGGCAGGAGAATTAGGCTTAACACTGAAAGTCTTGTACATGCTCATGTAAAGCTAAAAACTGAGAGTTCCGACTGCAAAATGTTTCAGTAAGGCCAAGTGTCGGGTCCAGCACTTGCGTCACAGGAAGCCCGTGCAGCACTATAGGCTTGGGGATGACTGGCTGGAAAGCTGCCTGAAGGAAGAGGACCTAGGAGTTCTTTAAGAGAAACAGTGTGGCCAGCAGAACCCAGGAACTGATCGTCCCCCTGTACTTCGCACTGTTGAGGCTGCACCCTGAGTCCTGTGTTCAGTTTTGGGCCCCTCACAAGACATTGAAGTGCTGGAGCATGTCCAAAGAAGGCCAACAAAGCAGGTGAAGGGTCTAGAGAACAGGTCTTGTGAGGAGCAGCTGACGGAACTGGGGTTGTTTAGTCTGGAGTGAAGGAGGCTTAGGAGAGACCTTATTGCTCTCTACAACTAACTCCCTGAAAGGAGTTTGTAGCAAAGTGTTGGTCTTTTCTCCCACCTAACAAGCAATAGGACAAGAGGAAATGGCTACAAGTGCCACCAGGGCAGGTTTAGATTGGATATTAGGAAAAATTTCTTAACTGAAAGGTTTCTCAAGCACTGGAACAGGATGCCCAGGGAAGTGATTGAAACATCATCTTTGGAGGTTTTTAAACCAGAGTATATGTGGTGTTTAGGGAAATGGCTTAGTGGTTGGACTTGATGATATTAAAGGTTTTTTACAACCAAAATGATTCTGTGATTCTATAATTCTATGATTCTAAAATTGGAATCTCCTTCTGTGACACGAATATCACATCACAAGACAGCAGAGCAAGAAAACACACAGTTGAAATTATTTTGTGAAAAGTGTTTTCATGAAATATCATGTAAGAAGCAAACTCAAATACCTGTAATAATTTATTTTATCTGTAGGACTCTTAATGCAGAATCTTAGACCCCTTGATTCAGTAAATTATACATATAAATTTAACCTCTAAGTATTTTCACACATGTTGTGTGAGTGTTGTGTTGTGCATATGTTGGTAGCAGGGAGCTAACTGAATCACAAAGAATCCAGGTTGCCTCTATGGGCCTCAGCATGCATTGTGAACATTCAGCAGGGTCATTTGGTCATGCTTGGATGGTTAGCCCATGCTGAAGGCCATCCCATTGTTTTCATCTCCATTATGGGTAGCATGCCTGCCCTTCTGATTACAGACCTTACAGTAACTCTTCCATCTGGTAAGCCACAAAAATAGAGTCTGGTTTTTTAAGCTCTGATTCACTGGAGCAATTTTCACTCTTGCGGATCTTCCTAGTGAAACCATCAGATCTAGTCTCATGACTGAAGGTCACACTAAAAGATTGAGGGAACTGGATTCTTTTAATAGCTGACCTTTTAGAAGTCAGTCAGAATGCTGCGAGATCACTGCTAAAATAATGTTTGCAAGAGAACTACAGTGAAGGAGATAAACATACGGAAGAGAAGACAGAAGTGTCTCCTAAGGCACAATTAGAACTACACAAAGGCAGATGACAGTGCCTTGAACTTGCGTCCTTGCTAATCAAGTGCATTCTAAGTGATACAGTTAGCTGGCTGCAAATCAGAAAACAGTAGATGGTAGCTGCCAAGGTTTGTTGTTTTAATGGAAAAACACCGTAAAGAGATTTCAAATGGTGGTACACTGTACAATTTCCTTTTGAAAAGAGTTGCTTTGTGAACATCTTGCAAAAGATAGCAACACATTTCAGCTTTGAGTCAGAACACTGGGAGAAACGCCAGGCTAGCCCAAAGTGGTTTGGTTGCCTACATCACTTCCAGCAGATGTCTTAGCACTGTAGATGCTGCTAAGATGTATGTAAAGAGTGGAATGTGATTAGAATATAAATTAGTCAACAGGAAAATGGCCCATTCCGTAAATACACACACAAAACTACATAAAAAATATATGTTTGAAGGATGTTACTAGGACTGCTAACTGTGTGCATCACTAAACTGACAGCCCTCCTCTTAATATTGAGTTCAGTGCACCCTTCCAAGCATCTCCAATGCATCATATGCTTTTTCTCCCCTGCTTCTAACCAGTGGCTTCCAAAAAACAGAGTTGATGCCAGCACGTACTACAGAACCACAGTTTCTGTAAGTCCTTTCTTCTGGTGCTTGTCCTACTCTCTACTTTCCTCCTTCCACCTCTTTGCCCACTCATGGACATCTCAGTCCTGTGTTCCTTTCTTCTGGCCTAGTGTATTCACTGGTTCCTTCCTGTGGAAAACTAAGCACTCAGAAATTTGCTTAGCTCGTCCACCCCGGCAGCAACTGAGGCAGCCAACACACCCCATCCAGTGAGGGAAACCAAGCAGGTGAGATTGGCCCTTCTGCTCCTGCTAGCCTCTGCAGCAGACAGCATCTAACTACATATGGTTTCTATGGTGTTCTCTTGAAGGACCTGAGAAAGACCAGGTGTGCCTACTGTGGGCAGTATTCTCAAACTTTTTAGAAGAAAATATGCAGGCAAACCTTTCAAGAAAAAAAACTAAAAGGATGCTTCTTGAGCAATCTAAAAAAAAAGGAAGAATCGATGACAAAAATATCACCCTCAGTTGGCATTCACACTGTTGAAGGTACAGGTGGCCAGGTTTCATTTTCTTTGTAGTGGAAAGCAACACCTCTTTCTGTGTCCTCTAAAAATTTTGCTATACACCCCATCATCCATCGCCACTGGCATTTTACTATGAACTCACAGCACACCTGTACTCTGGCATTAACTGCCTTAGCTGGCAAAGCAGGCTGTCGCTCCAGCCCATAAAAAAGACATACATGAACCCCTGAGAATAGCTGTGAGGACCCAGATGTGGTTACATGTAGCTGCAATTGTTCCTCACCTCCAAAAGACTGTGGCAGTTCTTTCAAGGAGACTCTGGCAAAGACCTGTGGGGGAAGCTCTGCAGTGGAAAAGGTGCTCTCCTTCCCCACTGCCCCTGCAGTGACTTTGCTACCTCCCAGGGGGTGAGCAAGGCTGCTGCAGGTCTCCTGGTGAGGGAGCAGGGCCCGCTCTCTAGGTGGCTTCTTCTCAGTTATTTGACAGGTTGCCAAATTTCCCTAAGGAATCCAAGCAAAATAAGTTGAAATGAAGTGCTATAAATGTATAACAGCACAGACTTGTATCAGGTAAAGGCCAGACATTTTGTATAGCCAAAGGCCTTTCTTCCTCCCCTATTTCAAAGGTCTCCTGTGAACAAAAGCAGTAGCAAGCTGCTTAAAAAAAAAAGGTTATACACATTTAAAGTGTAGGCTTAGGGAACTTTGCTATAGGAGTCACTGCTGCCTCCCACTAAGATTCTAAATATATCATTCTTTGTGTGTGGATTTTACATATGTTTTTGTTAGAAGAAAGGTCATACTGTGCGTTTGTTGGATTTTTACATTTCTAGATGTAGTGGATTCCAGAGATGTAAATTCTTCTTTCAAAATGCTCCCAACTATCACAATTTTTTTTGCCTGAAGGATCAGCATCCATGGCTGTTTCCAGCTGATAGCTACAGATCAGTGCTGTTTGAACATCATTTGATCTACTGAAATGGTACTAAGTGAACACAGTCGATGGTTTTGTGGAGTTCTACTTGCCTGCTCCAGTTGAAAGCTAGTTGTCTGCTTCACTGGAGATATAAGCCGAAACAGCTGATCAAGAACGAGATCTTATTTGAATAGTTAAACACTGTCTTCATCTGAGCATTAACTAATTTGCATGGCAAAATTCCAATTTACCATCTATCATTTAAATGACAGCTTGTGAAACAGTAGTTCAGCATTCTTCACTTGCAGTGTTAGATTTCCATTCAAATCGGGAGAGGAAACATATGTGGAGTGTGTGCGTTAAGGACAGGCATTGTAAAACACACACAGAATGCATACTTAGCACCAAAAGCACTGGATATAAAATACAGAAGATAAACATGGGAATTACTTTGTTCCATTAAAAAAACCCAACAAACCAACAACCCATACCAGAAAATAAATAACTGCTTGAACTGAACAGAAATTATAATCAATATCTTAAAATCTTCTTTTAATCCACGGGGCCAGAGGCATTTGGAAAATGTAAATTCATTTCCTTCAGCATAATGGCAGCATCTCACTGAGATGTTCCTTAGAAACTATGAATGTGGGGAGAAAAGAAAAAAAAAAAAAAAGATCCACCAATTTTCCTGGAATGCAAAAAGAATTGTGCTTGTTGTTTGGCATGGGGTAGCTTAAGCACACAGTTGCAAAGAAACTGTTCCTGGGAAAAACCCAGATTTAGATCTCATCCAAATTCTGCTGCTACATGTTGATTGGTCAATGTCACCCAGGTGCAGAGACCCCAGAAACTTGATGAGATCTCCTGTCTGCAAGATTTATCCACTGGGGACCATCTGTATCCTTTACAAAGTCAGCATGTTTCAAGCTTGGAAATTGATGGCTTAAAATAGGAACAATTTTGGGAAGCGGGAGCAACTGCGATTGAAGCACCATAGTGTTCAGACTATTAATGCAGAGCTGCTGGACGCTCCTTTGAGGCCTGCTCACAGCCAGAAGGTTAATGCAGCATCTTGTCTGCTAACACAAGTTTAGAAAAAGACATGTTTCGACCTCAGACTGGTTTTAAATTGCTATTTTTGCTGTAGGGATAATCTAAATATATTGTTACTGTGTTCTATTTCAAGGTTGAGCAATACAAACAAAATTCCCTCTGAAACAAATCCACATCCTCATCACTGTTCCAAGTACTTCTACTCCCTCATACATCCCACAGATTATTTATGCTAGAAAGATGGTCTCACTTAGTTTCAGACATTTTATACCCAAAACCCAGCAGCCTGCAGAAGATAATTGGTTTTCTGCACTATGGGGATACCATGGGAAGGCAAGTGGTGGTGGGAACGGTGTGGTGGGGTGGTCAGCAGCAGGAGGCTGGTGCTGAGCAGCGACACAGGAACAAATGCTTGACTGCAAGGGCAGGACATTGCTGGTCCTGGATGCAATTACCAGTACTGATGTGCCCGGTCCATATGCCCAGTACAAGCCCCTGGCACACTTTGTACGCCAAGGCAGCATATCCCCTTGTGTAGGCAGGTCACAAGCCTGTGCCTCCCAAGAGGCCTGTTTTTAAGAGAGAAATTCAGCGTTTCCCAAAGCAGATCCTAGCAAGACCTCTTTGGGTACTCAGGTGATCCTGCAGCACTAGCAGGTGCTCAGCATCCTGCAGGAGGTGGAAACAAACACACTTTTTTTTTGAAAAGCCAGAGTTTGAAAACTCTGGCTCACACTTTGACAGCAGGAACCAGACCACCCACTTCTATACCCCAGCATCCACTCTGCAATGAACCAAAGGTTTCCACCATCACGCTCTGTGTAGCAGCCCTGCCACATGCTGGTCATGGGGGTCTTTTCCCCCCAGACTCGGTCCTGGCCTGAGGTGAGAGACCTAGTGGTTCTTGCCCCAGGGTGATGGCTTAGCTGCGCAATACTAAACAAGCTCCTCCTGCTGCCTTCGCAGCCCTCAGACATGGTGAATCAAGTTCCTTCTGCTGCTGCTGCTAGTTCAGCCTGGCCCAATGGTCTAACGTGGAATGACACCCATAGCTATCAAACCGCGTGTGCAACACTTTTATAAAGGGGAATGAAGCAGCCTTTTAGCATTTTTCATAAAGAATTAAATACATAATCTTACAAAACTCAGCTCTGAATAAAAACATAACTTGCAACTACGGATACAAGTCACAATCCAAATTATGTTTTGCCAAACCAGGAGGAACAATCAACCTTTTTCCATCTCTTACATGAAATTATGAATTTGGCATTTCATTTTTTCTGCTGTGTGAACCCCCCCTTCCCTGTTCATGCAGGTATGTCATTGTGGGCATCCGTGCAAGTGTCTCACACCAGCGCTACCGCAGTAGGAAAAGTCTGCTGTGTGTGCATGTGTGTCGGAATGTGTGCCTGCTTCCAGCAAGATACATAATAAAAAAAAATTAAAAACATGTGCGAGAGAAATCAGTTCTTAAAGTCTGTGGTCACATTTCACTCTTCTCATTCTTGTGAGACACATTTGGGGAGGAAATTAAAAAACCAAAACCGTGTACACACAGATGAGGGGGAAATCCTTTTAGATGTAAACATATGACCCTCGAAGAGCAGATGGAAAAAACTCTACCATCCCTGTGTGTTTGCCTCTGTGAATTTAACCATCACGATTAAACAAGTAATCACAAAAACACACAAAAAGTGTGCCCTGTTGAGATGCTCTTAATGCACCGGGAAGACGTCTGTGTTCCGTAGGCTGTTTGCTTACAAAGAGGAACTGCAGGCTCTTCGGGCTTTTCCCAGGAGAGATGGGCGTTTTGCCAGTGTTTCATTTTCAAGTGGCATTGTTCACCTAGAGCTTTAGCAAAAAAGCTTTTGCTTATTTATTACTAATCCTAGCCTAAGTAATGATAATTTTTAATCCTTTTACATTTTAAAACGAATTTATCAGACAATGACACCAAACACAATGTCCCCCAAAGCTCTGACATTGTTTTTTTCATTTAATAGGTAATTCTATAATTCACACACCCATAGAATTACTTTATTGGTTCATGAAACCTGCTTCTGCGAGCATTACTTTGGCAAAATATAAGCGTGATGCAGGTCGCATGCTTTTGTTAGTTATAGTCTTGACCACAGGGAAAAGAGAGGAAAAGCATTTAATGCTAACTTATCCATCTGCCTGTGAATCTTTATAAAATGCTGGTGTATTCATAAATTATATTATTCAGGCTTTATTACAGAATCACAGACCAGTTTGGGTTGGGAGGGACCTCAAAAATCATCTAGTTCCAACCCCCCCGCCATGGGCAGGGACAGCTTCACTAGGCCATATTAGTTTTAATATCTTTTTAATGAGCAATACAACTATTTTAGTAACGTAAAATAATGTGACATCTTCTTTTATCTTCATGATTTGGTATAAATTGCTGCTACAATCTTGACTGAAATCAGAGACACCTGGTATAACCCTCAGCACTAGTGTAGCTTGGTATAACTGTCTGTGGTCATGAGATGCTCAAAACCAAACAAGCATGGATGCCAAAGGTCATTTTATTCACTGTAATAAACCCCTGATGCCTCCATTTCTATGATTAATGCTCTATGATTGGTAAGCAATGCTGTGATTTTCAGCTGGCTACTTTAACTTTGTAAGCCTTACATACCACACTGCCAGTCTGTAATCTACACGATGAAACAATTTACCTGTCATTTCAGTAGTTTGATGTCAACAGAAAACACTTGCCAAGCAATTTGCAACACACACACATGAAGAGTTGTTTGGACTTTTCAGAAGGGTTGAAATGAGAGAATTTGTGTTACAACTAACACCAGCAACAAACCCATCTCATCTTCAACTTCAGCTAGTGCAGCTCTCTAAGAAACAGACAGAGAATCCCTCTACCTACTTATACATAAAGTTTCAGTAGATGATTTAAATACTCCATGGAAATGTAGGGTCCCTCGTGATATCTCTGCGTTCCTAGCTAGCAGTGCCAGGTGACAAGAGCACCCAGAGACTGTCAGTGCAATTTTGTGGTTCCAGTCAATGCAGAAACCATAATCTCATGCTTGAAAAGGGAAAGCGAGAGTGTAGCAATGCTATACCAAGATTTATTTTGTTAATCTTCACACCAAGGAGGCTTACCTTTCAGCATTCATCTAATAAAATTCACAAGATGAAACATTCCCATAACTTACAGAAATCATCACAAAAACCCCACCAAATCAGAAGTGAGATACAAACATTTTCCCTGATTCCAGACACCTAACTGCCTCCCAGACCCCCAAAAGCCAGTACCACCTTCCCTTCCTCATTCTACAGGCTTACCGCAGCTGCCTCTCTACCAGCAGTGTGAGGGAAAGGAGAAGTTCCTTTGAGGTATTTCCACCAAATCCAGCTGTATAGATAGAGGCAAAAAACCACCAGGGAAGTTGATAGGGACCTGCAGGGGCTGCTGCTTTTCCAGAAAAACCACAGCAACTCTCCAAATCCTTAGCAGGGTGCAGCACCACAGCAAAGAAAACCAAAATCTAACATTTTGTCTCTGTGTCAGAGATGCCGCAGAGAAGCTCAGACTGCTTCCTCTCCTCCCCAAGAGAGGCAAATGAGCAGTCAGTATATAGGAGCACGCTCAAAGCCCTGTAGGTTGCCTCCATAACACCTTGGCTCCCTGCGTGGCCCTGCCTGTAGTCATGGTACTATCACGGACCTGACTGTCACATGGTCCTCAGCCAAAGTAAAACTGTACCCCAAAATGAGGATTATTTGCCTGTTGATTAAAAAAAAAAAACCAAAACAAAAACCCAAAACAAAACAACAAGAACAAAAAAACCCACACCCAAACCCAAAAAAACCGAAACAAAGTCAGGAGATGAACACTTTCAGCTGTACTTGAAATCACCTGGATTAAATCTTAATCTGCTCTTCTTTACAGTTAAACCAGTAGACTAAAACATACTGGTAAATTCTATTATCTTGTAAAAAATTCACTTCCTTTACAATTACATTTAATTTCCAGTTCATCTTTCCCTTGTATTTACTTCACAAACAAGCCATTGTGTTATTAATGATTCAGAGCTCCCCAAATACATATGTTTTATGGATTTTACGTCAAAGTGGACTCATAATACTTTAATGAGGAAAAAGAACAATATTTCACTGTACTCACATCTTACACTGCCCGGCCAATAGGCCCGTAAGCAGTTCTAAATCTTTCTATAACAGCACCATGGAGATTACGAAAAAAGAAATAGGCATTGCCAGCTTCCTCTGCCCCCCCACCTCTCAGAAGGACTGATGTTTTCCTGCAAGATCTTCTTAATGAGCTAGCATGTTTGTAGCATATCATTGATTCCGTACCAAGGGTTATACCCCTACATGGAGGTGTAGGAACTCCTTTAACATTTTGTAACAAGCAGAAATTGGGTATGTGATAAACCAGGACCAGAAGTCACTTTTTACCAATTGAGTGAACTTGATTCTACTCATTTTTCTAGAGACATCTAGTTTGCCATATGCGTGCTTAGAGACTTAGCTATTCACCGATTAGAATGACATATTTAAAGTAGTGAATTTCACATTAGCAATGCAGATGGGGGAAAGAATGATCTTGGAAAATTAGAGGGTGGAAAGACTGGTGTTGGGGAGTAGCACAAGAGTTGGAAATCCTAGACAAAGCAGAGAAAAAGGGTACTCGAGAAGAGGCAGAATGGGAAAAGCAGAAAGACCTAAGTTAGAAAAAAAAAAAAAAAAGGAAAGAAAAACTGAGATGGAAGAAAAGACTGGAAGATGAAGTAAAGAATCTGAGGAAAAGCTGAAGTGAAAAGACAGAGATTAGCAGTCAATAGAAACATTAAAATGCTCAGATAGCAGCACTCCATTGATGGTAATTTATAAAAATCTGTTACTGCTTAAAAAAAAGTGAGTGTCATTTCTTTCACAGAATAACTTACTGTGGCCACTGTCCCTCTGTTCTTCCAGTTGTGCCACTCGCTGATAGAGTAAGATACCAAAATGACCATTTACACCATTCAGTTTAAGCCCTTTTATACACATGCAGGCATACATGAGAAAAGTGCTTTGGTGACTGCTTATGAGATAAGGAATTTATATAACGGACAGGGTATGGATGGGGAGGGGGAGAGGAGGGATGAGGGGAAAATCTCGGAGAAAAAAGGAGACATATTCAAGAGACATCAGTCTTGAAATTAGAAGCTCATTAATTCTCAGCCTATTTTCAGTCTCTGTGGAGATTCACCATATGTGACAGCTACTCAGCCTTGGAGTCCGATTAGAACTGTTTTACAACTACTAGTCTAAATTGCCACCGGAAAGCCTCATCATTTTCAACAAAGTTTGATGAACTGGTTACCCTTTAACGGTGATGTTTTGTGCACTAAATTGCAACTGGCTTGCTATTTTTCTCATATCACTGCTGACAGATGAGCCTGATTATCACTCTAGATCCACCTTGCCCATGCTCATTTGGACAACAAAGATAGCAACTGAACTGAAAGAAAATTCCAGGAAAAGTAATTGAAGACAAATTAAAAATTTCAATAGGTTTTCCTGGAAATTTGCCCACAAAGCATATTGTCCGCATATCCACCTCCATCCAGAAGTTTGAAAGCGTATCCTGGGATGCCTGCTGCTAATGTTTCAGCCCTAGCCTGGCCGGGCTTCTCACAAAGCTCCCGGATGCTCTAGGCCAAGACCAATTTGTCAATGCCAGGTTGTACGATGATTTATGACCACAGCCGCGTGGGGATGCCGGCTACGTCCTGTCTCTCCCTAACTAGCTCCGTTGAACTGAAGCCATTCCAAATCACTGGCTGGCTACATGGGTGCAGGCTCATAGAGGCTGAAGCTGTTCGCTGAATTTCCATATGCAATCAGCAGCAACAACTTCTGTGGTGGAAGGAAAATTTTTGGAAGAGAAAGTAAGAAACTGTTCAAAGCTGCATCACACTTCAGTAAATATAGTGCAGCACAGGGGGGAGCTGGGCCTGCCTAGGAGATGTGAAAAATCTCCTCATTGAGATTTTGTTTTTCCAGGTTTCTTCATGTTACACAAGGTACCAAAGGACAGAACATCTGAGCACAAAATTGCTGCAAAAGCAGCAACGCCTACATTGACATGGGCACAGGTATGGGCAACCTGTAAATAATTCTGCTCATGCAGGGAGAACACGTAGGCTCTGATTTCTCTTATCTATACAGCAAAGAAGACACATATCATCTGTAGAAAGGGCTCAAGGGACAAAATCACATCTTAAGGAAAAAAAAAAAAAAGACTGAGGGTAAGAAAATTAAAAACCATAAAGCTAGTACTAAAATCCACCACAAATGTAAGAGTCCAGACTCGTGGGATGTAAGAAACATAAGAGTAGCTGTGTGGAAAATGAGTGATGTGAATAAGTGGCTTATATGAGCAGTATGGGATAGATGTCATACTCGGAGTACCACCACTTCTTGTTTGGGATGGCTGTAAGATAAATGACGCTTAAAGTATATGCAAGGATAAGGGCCAGGTCCTGTCTGGCTGTGAATTAGGGCTTCCATCAAACTGCTTTGTTGAAAGAAAACAAAATTTGTTTTTTCTGAATATGATTTTTTTTTTTGGTGGAGAGCTATGAATACTTACAGAAGTTTTATAAAGAGAAAAGGGAAATATGGCTTCTTTTAGCAGCATTGGCCAATTGTTTTTCTAGGGGGTTGTTTGGTTTTGGTTTTTTTTGGTGGGTTGTTTTCGTTTTGTTTTGGTTTGGTTTTGTGGTTGGTTTTGGTTGTATTTTTTCCAATGCAGCCATCCAGGAGTGTTTTATCAGCAGGGCTACGCTGATAGTTGGTTACACCTCAAGTAAGATGAACCTGAGTCTATTGTAGGCGGTGAGAGTGTGGGGGTGACACGGTGGAAGGTTAA